>JALAZF010001047.1:0-362731 GCA_022829125.1 Lathyrus tuberosus
CAAAAGGACTTTATGTGACCAATCTTTCCACAGTAATGGCATCTCCATGGTTTATACTTTGAAGTACATACTCTTTTCTGATGTTTCATCTGATGTTGAAACATGTGATTTGACATCCCCTCTTCTTGCTTTATTTTCTGAGGAACAAACTTTAATACAGGCTTCTTGTAGGTCTCTGCTTGATTGTTAAAACCAAGGCCTTGCACATTTCCAGCATCTTTCCCAGTCTGAAGAATCTCATCCAGCTGTGTGGTACCATTGTTCAGCATTCTTATAGATTTGGTCATATTGTCAAGTTTTGACTTTTGCCATACGACCTCCTCTTTCAGATCAGCAATGATTGTTAGATGTTCTTCCTTCTCAGCTTCTAGTTGAGCTATCAGAACCTTTAGTTCTAATATTATCTGGCACCTTTCTTCATTCTTGATACACAACTCTGAGAACCCGGTGAAGACTTCTTCCTTAGTGAGTTCTCCAATATAAGATTCTTTGTTAGAGTCAGACTCACAAGTAGTTTCTCCATCAGCCTTACATATCCCGGTCAAGGCTGTCACCAATTTTGCTGATTCTTCTTCAAGATCACTCTCAGACTCTCCTTCTGACCAAGACACAGATAGACCCTTCTTCTGCCTTTTGAGATACGTGGGACACTCAGTCTTTATATGCCCAAATCCCTCACATTCAAAACACTGAACTCTCTTCCCTTGATTGGAGTCTTCTTCAATTCTGGACTGTCTGCCTCCATCCTGGTTTTTACTGATGTCAAGTGACTTGTTCTGAACATTTGCTCTTGACTTCCAGTCAATCCTTTTCAACACTTTGTTAAATTATTTTCCAAGCAATACAAGATCTTTAGACACCCCTTCATCTCTGACCAGGTCACCTTCATCGTCTGAGTCACTAGCATTTGACACAAAAGCTATGCTCTTCTTCTTTTCAGACTTTTCACTGATCCCCAATTCAAATGTTTGAAGAGATCCCACAAGTTCATCCACTTTCATCTTATCTATATCCTGAGCTTCCTCTATAGCAGTTACTTTCATGTCAAATCTCTTAGGTAGAGATCTGAGGATTTTTATGACCAGTTTACTGTCAGACATCTTTTCACCTAGGGCACTTGAGGAATTAGCTATCTCAATAATGTTCATGTGAAAATCATGAATGCTCTCATCCTCTTTCATCTTCAAACTCTCAAACTTGCTAGTGAGAAGCTGAAGTTTTGACATCTTCACCTTTGAAGTCCCTTCATGAGCAACCTTCAAGACCTCCCACGCCTCTTTTGTAATGGTGCAATGTTCAATCAACCTGAAGATATTTTTATTCACACCATTAAACAATGCATTCATGGCTTTGAAATTTCCCACTGACCCTTTATAATCTGCATCATCCCAGTCTTCCTCTTCCTTCACCACTTCAGTATATTTACCTTCTCCATCTCTAACCTTTGGGGGTTCCCATCCTTTTATAACAACTTTCCATGCTTGATCATCCATGGATTTGATGAATGTTATCATCCTCGGTTTCCAATAGTCATAGTTGGAACCATCAAGCAGAGGTGGTTTGTTCAAAAATCCTTCATCCTTGTCCATTGTACCAGAAAGTACCTTCCCTGAATCTCACCCAGAACCAAGCAAGGGCACAAGCTCTTGATGCCAATTGAAATTATGGCACAGATATCAGATGTCCTACACAGATGTTGAGACACTGATATCCAACACAATAAACAAGATAATAATAATAATAACAGTGCAGAAAGTAAATAACACAGTGATATGTTTACCCAATTCGGATCAACAATCCTACTCTGGGGGCTACCAAGCCAGGGACGAAACCAATATACGATAGTATCAATTCACAGATCATACAATAACCAAACCCTGTTATAATCTGCTCACTTAATCACTACCCTTCCTATGATTTCTACCTAAGACTCACCTAGGTATGAGGCCTTCCTTAAATCCCTCTACAACCACAACCCGTGATTGGTTCCTTTCAACACAAGTAACAAAAACGAAAGTCACACTTTCAAAACACACAAATCTCAATACTTCACAGCTTATGTGAATTGACACACAAGAAACTCAATGCTTAAAAGCTTATGAGTAACTGACAGAACTTACAACACAAAAACCAGTCCTTATACTGTTATCAGAATGATACCAGTTAGGCTCACAAATAACACTCGAAAACCCTAATAGAAACACACGTAAGTTCCACACCTAAACTAGGTTTACACCAGTCAATATATAGCATTAAATCTGGACTGGATTGGGATTCAAAAACGCAGCAAATAGACTGCTCACAAATCTGCAAAATAAACTCCAACAAAATAGGTCTTCAATCTAAAGTTTCCTAATTTGTCTCCATAATTAGAAAGCGCTGAAAATCCGAAAAACCAACACAAAACACAATCCAAATATACTTTGGATGCCACATAGGATAACCAAATATTCACAGAATATTCAGTAACAATTAACACCAACAAAATCTTCTTTAAAACTGAGTTTAGACGCGATGTCCTATGAGCCAGTATGGGACATCTTCATTCGACATGTTGAGTACAGCAAATTAGAACATCTTGTTTCAACATCTTGCTGCTAGAATAGCTTTAGCAAAATAAATGCCAACCACAAAAACAACGAAATAACAACAAGAAAGGGGGAACTTATCCTTGGGAGAGACGGGCAGGTGGTGTCGGAGCCGCGGTTTATTGATATCGTCGGGCTCCTGGCTTGTGACACGCGTGAGAAGGCGTTAACGCTTCTTGGTATCTTTTTATTTGTTTCCCTGCTTCCTCTTTTTAGTCTTTGTATTTATATGCATAGTTTATTATACTGACTTTTGTCTGTCTTTATCGCAGGGGAAATGTCTGCTCTTCAGAAGAGGCTGGTGAAGAGGGCTGGAGCAGCGCAGCTTCGGAAGAGCGAAAATGCATGTGAAGCAGAGGAGGTTGCGCAAGCCGATTCAACTCTGGGGAGCCTGACCGCTTCTCCTTCCACTGGGCAATCATCTTCTGTTCAGCCTCGTCCCAAGAGGAGTCGTTCCTCCGAAGTGGTTAACCTGACTGGGGAGGCGAGCAAGGATGAATACGAGCTTCCCCCTTGCTTCCTGAAGCCTGATTTCTTCGAGCGTTCTTCCTTGAAGATCTCGTCCGAGGAGTCCCTTCAATTTTCCGACGTTGATCGGCAGTCGAGAAAGACCCAGCTATTGAAGGACGCAGCTGCGGTGATCTGCGTGCTGGAGATGGTCGTGGTATCCACCGAAGAGGAGGTGACCTTTGAGCTTGAAATGAAGAGGCTCCGGGAAGCGAATTCGGCTTTGGAGGCGGGGAGGAAGAAGGATGCGGAGGAGAGAGCTGATGTTGAGTAGAGGAACAAGGATCTGGTCAAGTCTCAAACTATTCTGGTTCAAGAAAGGGATGCTCTCAGGGCCCAGGTTGCCCGGTTGGAAGCTGACGCTGCCCCTCATGTCGATGAAACTGAGGAGATTCGTGCTTTGAGGACGCGTGGTGAATTGGTCACTCGTATTTTCCAGGCCGAGGATGACAGCATGGACGCGACAGAGGATGCCTTCAACAATGCTGTCGAGCAGCTGAAGTTGGTGAATCCTACAGTTGAAATGGTCACCGAGGGGATCAGTTATTTGAGCAGCATGATGAATGGCTGAATTGTCTCTCCCGACCTTTTCGTCGGACCTGACGGGGACAGCCCCCAGCCCACCGACGATCGCAGCAACCCCGAGGCTTCCGTCATGGAGTGATTCTGTCATGTAATCCTTGTCCGGCCTGAGCGCCGTGTATAATCATGTAATGTGTTTGGTGGGGGCGTGACCCCCTTTTTATGTTATCCAGAATAATTCGGTCCTTTGTGGCCGCATTTATCTATTTTTAAATGTTATCCGGCCTTGGTGGTCATTTTTATTCTGTTGTTATGTTTATTCATGTTCGTCCGTCGAAGGACTTATTCTTTGCTTTACTTTATTAAGTTGTGCATGGTGCTCGTGTTTGTTTTTCTTAGTGTTTAAATGTTACACTGATTGGGGGTACTCGCGGGGAGTTCATAACTTTAGCAGTTAAGTAGGGGGTTTTTGCTCGGTAGTTAGTGTGTGCTCAAACAGTTTAGGGAACTGGGACGAGGAGGGCCTTGGGTGTTTCCGGGCATGTGGACGGTGCCCAAGTCACATTGGTGACCCGGGCTCCGCGGTGTGAACGTTCCATCGCGGGCTGAGGTTCTGCCTAGTTATGGTACGATGACGACTTCAGACTCGTTTGAGTATCCGACGTGTGACAGAGGGGCCTCTTCGTTGTAGAATTGGGACCTACCCTGTTCATGATTTACTTTAGAATGCAATGCTTGTACCTAGGAATGCATGTGTGGTGGGTTCATTGAGCGTCGACATTCATCCAATCGCGCCGACAGTAATTCGCTTTAGCTGTAGTATTGTTTCAGCTTCTCGGCGTTCTATGGTCGAGCAAGTTGGTCCCTGTTTAGACGGTCTAGGTAGTAGGCTCCGCTCCCCTTTTTTAACGGACGCGATATGGACCTTCCCAGTTCGCGGCTAGCTTGCCTTCTCGGGAATCTTTCTGATTTCTCCTGAGGACGAGGTTGTCGACTTCGAAATCTCTTTGGATGACTTTGGCGTCGTGCCTTAGTTTAATTTTTTGTTTTAATGATGCCTCACGGAGAGCTGCTCCTGATCGAATTTCTTCGACGAGATCAAGCTCTTCTCGGATAACACTGTTGTTATCGTCCTCGTCCATGGGAACTTCTGTTCGCCTCGATGGGACATGCATTTCAATGGGGACGACCGCTTCGGTTCTGTAGGTTAGTTAGAATGGGGTTTCCCCGGTCGTGGAGTGAGGAGTAGTTCGGTAGGCCCATAGCACACTGGCTAGCTCCTCGACCCACTATTTTTTGGTCTGGTCCAGTCTTCGTTTGAGACCTAGTAGGATGACCCTATTTGTGGCTTCGGCCTGCCTGTTTTTTCGAGGATGCTCGACAGAGGCGAAGTAATGTTCGGTTCCCATGCTCGTGACGAAATCCTAGAAATGTTTGTCCGTAAACTGTGTCCCATTGTCGGTGACAATTGCCTGGGGGACTCCAAATCGGGCGAGTATGTTTCTTTTGTAGAATTTGAGGATATTTTGTGCCGTTATTTTGGCTAAGGCTTCAGCTTCTATCCACTTTGTGAAATAATCGATGGCCACAATAAGGTACTTGTTCTGGGCTGTTCCGATGATGAAGGGTCCCAGGATGTCTATACCTCACCAAGAGAAGGGCCACGGGGAAGACATAGAACTGAGCTCGTTCAGAGGTGACAGGTGCATATCCCCGTGGCGCTGACATTTGTCACATTTCTTCACGTGTTCTTTGGCATCGTGTTGCATTGTCAGCCTATAATATCCTGCTCGTAATGCTTTCCTGGCGAGGGACCTTCCTCCCATATGTTGGGAGTTGATTCCTTCGTGGATTTCGCGGAGGACGTGGATAACTGTTTGCTCGTCAACGCATTTAAGAAGGGGGATAGAAAGTCCTCGTCTGTAGAGCTTATTGTCAAGTATGACGTACGAGCATGCTCTTCGTCTGATTACACTCGCCTCTTTGGGGTCTGATGGTAGTTCATCTTTCTTCAAGTAGTTGTATACCGGGGTCATCCAACAGTTGCTATCACTAATGACGTTTACGTCAAGGCGGGGGTAGGCCTCTCTATATTGGGTCTAGAGAGTACCTCCTGGATAACTGATTTATTTCCCCCCTTTTTCCTTGTGCTCGTGAGTTTGGAGAGCACATCTGCCCTGACGTTATGTTCCCGCGGTACGTGTTTGATGTCCACCGACTTGAATGTGGAGATCCTCTCTTTGACGAGGGCTAGATACTCGGACAAATTGTCGTTCTTTGTCCGGTACTCTCCTTGGACTTGTGATGCTACGAGCTGGGAATTCGTGCAGATTACTATCTCTTCTGTCCCTAGATCCTCGGCTAAACGCAAATCGACGAGGAAAGCCTCGTATTCAGCCTGGTTATTGGAGGTCGGGAAGGATAGTGTTAGAGAGACTTCGACGAGGATTCCTTCTTCATTCTCGAGGAGGACGCCAGCTCCGCTGCCCGAGGAGCTGGAGGCTCCGTCCACAAAGATGGTCCATTTGCACGACCTACTCTCCGAGGAGGCGGGGAAGGTCATCTCGGCCACAAAATCTGCAAGTGCTCGTGCTTTGAGGGTTGTTCTTCCTTCGTATCTGATGTCGAATTCTGATAATTCCATGGACCACCTGAGCATCCTTCCAGCCATGTCGGGACGAGCGAGCAGCTGCCGTATGGGCTGGTCTGTGCGTACCATGATAGTATGTGTCAAGAAATAATGTCTTAGCTTTCCTGCTGCGTTAACCAAAGCAAGGGCTACTTTTTCGATCTGCTGGTAGCGAAGTTCTGGTCCCTGTAAAGCTTTGCTCGTGAAGTAAACGGGCTTCTGCCCCTCCATGGTTTCTCGGATCAGGGCAGCACTGAAGGCTTCGTCGGCTACGGTCAGGTATATGTACAATGTCTCCCTGTTTGCTGGTCGGGAGAGGACTGGAGGTTTGGACAGCGCTCTTTTGAGGTGTACGAGGGCCTGCTCGCATTCCTCCATCCATTCGAAGGCTGCTTCTTTGCGAAGGAGCTTGAAAAAGGGGAGTGCATGTTGGGCTGATTTCGCAACGAATCGGGGGAGAGAGGTGACATCCCGTTTAGGGTTTGGATTGATTTTTTCGAGGAGGGAGTGGAGAGCTCGGAGAAGGCTCTACATTTATCAGGGTTAGCTTCAATTCCTTGTTATATCAAGTAGAACCCAAGGAATTTTCCTGCTCGTACCCCGAAGGTTCACTTCTCCGGGTTGAACCTCATCTTGTACTCCCGCGCTCGGGCGAATACCCTCTTTAGGTGTAGAGTATGATCGTTGTCCCCCTGGAATTTTATGATCATGTCGTCCATATAAACTTCGAGCATGTCCCCGCAAGGCGAACTTTGTTCTGATAAGCAATCTTGCAACATCCAATTTAACATGGTTTTGTGTATCAACATGTGATTTTACCAACACACCCATACGCGCAGCCAGGAATTTATAAAAATTGTCTCTCCAAATATGACATGGGAGTCCATATACACTCACCCAAGTCAATCTCTCTTTGTCGACATCCGCCGGCGACCAAGGATGTATATCGGAAAACCATTTGGATACCTAAATTGCATCCTCCTGCACCATTTTGCTTATCTCTCCCTTGTTTTCTTCTTCCAAAAGACATAGGTTGGCCCTTAGAGGGGTGCATATGCAATGCCTCTTGTATATTAAAAGTTGTCCCCAGTTCTTCCATTACACCAACATATGCATTTTCGTACCTCAACAACTCAAGTTTATCCACATTGAACATGAGGTGTGCAAAGTAAGGTTTGTCACCCAACAATACTTGGTTCTGTTTGTTCCTATATGGTTTATTCCCACCACGCTTAATATGGTCTCCATTAGTAACTTAAGCGTATGAGAAACCATTTTCAATGCATAAATATGTCCTGTCCTGTTGTCTTGATCCTAGTGTTGTGACATCTTACTTGATATCTAGAATCTGTGTATCGGAATTTAACTCTTGATAATCCTTTTTAAGAGGAGTTAATTTAAAAGATTATATAATATTGATTAATAAATATCAAATAGCTTTTTTTAAGTTATAATAAATATATTTGATTCTATATTATAAACTTTTATTATACCATTTATTATTTTTAATATAGTCTTTATGAAAATTTATGTGTTTAGAACAAATTAAAAAAGCTATCAAATTTATAGTATTAGTTGGGTTTTTCTAACCTATGCAACATTGCATAGGATAAGGGGTAATTAATACACCAATTTTATTGAAATATCATGTATTAGTTACCATTTTAGTGGTAATTTATTATTGAACTATTTCTTTTAAAAAACAGTACATTATTATGCAATGTTGCATAGGATAAGAGGTAATTAATACATGATATTTCAATAAAAATTATGTATTCATTACCCCTTATCCTATGCAATGTTGCATAGGTTAGACAAACCCTTATTAGTTTGATAAATAATACTAATTTTTTTTATAATAACAAATGATATAAAATAGACTGTACGAAAATAAATAGAAGGCTTCCATTTCATTGTTATTATATTAAATAATGAAAGACCTTTTTATTAGGCAACCTCAAACACTAAATCTGTTTGCGCCTCTATTCCTTACTTCCGCCGTAAGTAGTCACCAAGTTGCAAACATGGGTCGAGTAGATAACAAAATCGTGAAGACCTTCCCATCAAGTCATCAAGAGGTAATACTCTTGAATGACACTCTATTTCCACACCAACAAGAAAATTTTAGAGAAGGTTGCCTTGATTCCAACAAAGAGGCTTCGAAACAAGATTACATAATTCTTCACTCATCTAATGAAGCATATCCAGAAAGCACCAGTTCGTGGAATCTCCAGAGATCTGCAGGAAGAAGAGCATAAGCGTCGTATGGTATTTGTCCCCAATATCTCTACCATTAGGACCAACCAGATTAAAGTCAACAAAACACCCTTGAAATGCTTTTCGCTTTCTGTATGTCGAGATTCTAGCATCATTCAGGTTAATCCACCCGCTGATTCAATATTAAAATACGTTCTTTTACTTGAAGGATAGATGGCTAATCTCATTAGTATTAGTGACCAAGAGCTTTGTGTCAACTTCACTAGTTCTGAATGCATTGTCATGAGCAAAAATCTGAAGGAAATCATGAAAGGTACCAGGTCTTGTGATAACTGTTACATGTGAAGATCTCAATCAAGTGATCAACCCATAACATGCCTGATCATTAGAGAATATGAGACCAAGTTGTGGCACAAGAAACTTGATCATTTGAATTTTAGAAACATGAGAAAGATCATATATGCCAAGGTCATCAATGGTATTCCCAGCCTCAAGATTGAAGAAGGAAGAATATGTAAAGATTGCCATATCTTACCACATCAAAAGTTCTGGAGTTACTTCACATGGATCTAATGAGACTCATGCAAGTTGAAAGGTTGTGTAGAAGAAGATACTTTTTTTTTTGTGTTGATGATTACTCAAAATTCACCCGAATTGATTTTCTTAGAGAAAAACATACACTTTTTTGGCATTTTAAAAATTATGTCAACAACTGCAGCTTGAAAAAGGAAAAGAGATTGACGAGATCATTAGAATAAGAAGTGATCATGGAAGGGAATTTGAGAAATCCAGCTTTTTTGAATATTTCTTCATAAGGAATTGATCATGAGTTCTATACTTCAATTACTCCTCATGCTTTTCATATCATCCATTGCAGCTTTGCACCTACACAACATGAAATAATGGAGTACTTTTCTAATGACATATATCCGAAAAAAATCAAAATGATAATCAAATAAAAAATAAAAGAGGCACCTTATTTAGAGATTTTCTAAATCAGAACTAACAATAGATTTTTTGTGGACAAAGATCTGGATTTTTTATAATGCTATATTGCAAGTTAAAAATAGTGAAAAATATACAAAATACGGCTAAAAACAAAAGGTAAAAACATGTAAGAATCTTACTTAGTGTTCAAATTGTTCAATGTTTGTTAACAATATTACTTGAAAAAAATAAAAAAATAAATTAACAATATGATATAAAGAACAATACATGAATAAAAATATTGATCTAACTAAAAAATGAAAGAAGAGAATAAAATATAAGTTCAAAGGGAAAAAATGAAAAGAAGGGAGAGAACAAACGGGAAAATCCAGAAAAGAGAGATAGAGAGATTCAAATTTTAATTTGATAACGTGTGTGAAGTGTTAAGAGTTCCACATCTGATAATATATGGCCTGAACATGTCTTTATAAGTGGGGGCAATCCCCATCCTACTAACCGGTTTTGTAGGGTTGTGTTATGCTCAACTACATTTCTTAACATGGTATCAAGAGCCTCGTTTAAGATCCGGTGGGCCACCTACTATGGTTTCTGCTATCGGGCCACCCACCATTATTTCCATGCTCCAGTTGTCTAGTATTGGGCGTGGGGGTGTGTGTTAAGAGTCCCTTTCTTTGATGATACACCTTGCATGTGCCATTTTGGATTAGCACTGCTAATCCCTTTTCCTGTAGTTGACCTTTACTAAGTAGGTTATTATTTAATTCAGGAATGTAATACACATTTGATATTACCTGAACAATTCCATTCACTTGCATCCGCACACTTTCTTTTCCCATAACAGTAATACGACTATCATTACCCAGCTTTACAGTTTGTTTAAGACTTTCATTCAATTCTGAAAATCATTCTCGATTACCACTCATATGGTTGCTGCAACCGAAATCGAGAAACTCGATTTCATCTCTGGTATCTTTGTGTTTTTCTATGTAAGCCATGAGTAGAAGCTCCTCATCGTCATCAAACTCTACAAAGTTTGCTTTTCTCTCCCATTCAGGACACTCATACTGATAGTGTCCTATCTTGTGACATCGATAGCATTCAATCAATGCTCTGTTGGTTGGTTGTCTCCCTCGACCTCTGCCTCGGCTGCTTCCAGCCATGCCTCGGCAGCTTCCAGCCATGCTTCTGCCTCTGCCTCGAGTGTTTCTCTCTTCATATGCCACCTTTAATACTTGCTCTTCTTCTATTACCTTTCTTCGAAACTTTTGTTCATGTACGACCAACGACCTTTGTAGCTCATCAACAATTAGGCAATCTATGTAATTTGCCTCTTCAATAGATACTACAATGTAATTGAATCTCTCAGTGAGAGAACGTAATATCTTTTCCATAATCTTGATGTCTTGCATGCCCTCTCCATTGTTACGTATGTTATTTGTAACCAACATTACCCGAACAAAGTATTTTGTGACCGTCTCATCTTCCTTCATCTCCAAGAGCTCAAACTCCCTTCGAAGAGCTTGTAGTTGTGATCTCTGCACCCTTTTACTCCCTTAATACTTCCTCTTCATTGAATCTCATAGTTGTTGAGCAGTCTCCTTATGAAGGATTGTCTTCAAAATACTCTTGTTGATGGCTGAGAATAAGTAATTTTTAACCTTCAAATCTTTTAGTTTTAGATTTTCCCTCTCAGCTACTTGTGCCCCGGTTTCTCTTACCCCTGCCTCTGGTTCAATGAGATACCACCACTCTTTTGATCGAAGTAGATTTTCCATCAGCATACTCCAGTGATCGTAATCGCCGTTAAATTTTGGAATGCTCAGTAGGTTTTGCCCTTCCTTTGCCATCTCTCTTTTATGTGTTTTCGAAGTCAGACTCTTAACCAATACTCTATGCCAATTATTGACAGTGCAAAGAAAAAAATACTTCGATGTTTCAACTACCTAACTAAGATTAAAAACTACACCCAAAGTCCCTAAATTACCCTTTCAATCAAATTCCAATTGCACTATAATTAAACCCTTAAATGTAATTCATATATTTAGTGTTCATTGCCCAATCATATAACTCCATTTTGCCAAGTGGCACAATTTTTTGAATTACTTTGTCTCACTCCTCTTCCCTCTTTTCCTCTTTCTCTCTCTCTTTTTTCCTTCTTTCTCTCTTTCTCGTCACCGAGAACTCTCTCTCGTCTCTTTCCTTGTCTGTCACAACCTTCCCCATCTCTCTCTCCCCCCTATTTTCTCTCTTTTCCTCTCTCTTTGTCCATTAAACCCTAGCGCACCGCCGCCGAAACTTTGGGAAAGGGAAGACGAAACGATCTCACAGAAACTCAGCTTCGTAAATCTTCGTCTCTTATTCTATGGTATCATAGAAAATCATATTTCATTTCAAGATCTCATTCTCTTTCACTCATTTCATTTTATTTATAGTTTACGGTGGCTACGAGTTTGTTAACAATTATTGTTATTTTTGTTTTGCTCTCAGCTTTGATTTCAGGATCTATTCACGTTTTGGACCAATATAAACTGGATGATAGGTATGTTCCCTTACACGAATTTGTATTCTAAAAATTTCAAGATCCATTATTGACATTATAGATTATGTTTTATTTGTGTCAGGTCTTCACCGCCAGGGGAAAAGAATCTGCAGCAAAAATGAAAAAGAATAAAGGTTGGCCCGGGTTAGAAAAAAACAAACTCATCCTCCTCGGTTCGTTGAAGAAATGGCGCAAAGGTATAGTATGTCACAACTTTGTTCTTTGATGATACTGGAAAATCTGCTTGTACCCACTGCAGTGTGTTTTAATAATAAGCTTATTTGTTTTTATTAATAAGATTTATTTTTATTAACATGTTCATACTAAGTTGCTTAAGTGCTTTTGCTGTCGTGTTTAGTATATTTGTATGACATGAATTTCGTAATAGTTGAGAGTAACTTCAGAGATGTTAATGTTTTTGCTGCTGTGTTTAGTTATCATTCTCATTTTCCTTCTCTGTTGAGTCATTGGTGTTTGTTGTTGTTGACAAATAGAATTGTGTTGTTGTTGCTACCTAATTATTTGGGAATGTTGTTGTTGCTGAAGGCTAGGTGATACAGACGATTGCGTCATCGAAGGCTGCATACCAGATGATGGTGAGAGTCTGAATAGTTTTTCTTTCGATTTTCTTGTCAATTGGTTCGTAGTCCGATATTTTGTTTTGCATCAATAATCTATATATCTGAATGGTTTTTCATGCTTCTGAAGTTTTCATTTTCATGATTTCCAAGTCTTCACTTTATGGCTTTTGGTGTTTATCACGTTCCACGTGAAAATGGTTTTTAAAGTTCATATCATATTCTGATAATGATTTTTAAAGTCTCAATTTTCATGTTTTCCAAGTTTTCATTTTTATGTGTATAGTTTTCTACAACGTTTTTACATTTTCAGTTTTGAAACCATATGTCTATCTGTCAAGTATTTTTTGGTCAAGTATTTTCTGTTAAGACCATTTTTGAAATTGTGTTTTGGACCATGTGTATCTCCTATCTGTTTGTTAACATCATGGTATAATAGGGACACATTGAGAGAATAAAATGTATGTAGTTGTTTGGTATGTCATTGAGTTATGTATTTCCAACTCATATTTGGCTTTTGCTGCAGAGCATGAATCATATATTCAAATGACATGCCTCACTGTTGATTCACATGTATAATTAGGTAAATAATTAAAATAATTGCAACTCAGAGTTTGAAAAAAATATCATTGGTAAAATTGGTTTTAATCCATGAGGCTCTTGGTGATTTTGAATAAACTCATTTCCCAGATTTTTTTTTTTATATTTTTATATCGGTGATTATGCTTCTCTATTATGTTTTCTACTACATTGCTATTTACGCTGATCTTTGTGTTCCGAATTGATATTAGAGCCAACAACACCCTTTATTAGGCTTCCAGTTTGAGACAACTCTCTGCTGGAACTGCCAGAATAAACACCACCAATATGCCTTCCATTGGTACTCGCCTCCCCATTTATACCTAATAAAAGTGGTTGTGTCCTGGCCTTGAAGCCTGGAGGGTTCCTTCAGTACTTAGTCTTATATTGAACTTCTATTGCAAGGCCTGAAAATCTTAGAGGTTTGTTTTAGTTAATTCAACTTCTATTTTGTCACAAACATCATTAAACTCAAGGCCTGAAGTCAGTATGTTGCTATTCCATCATAATACTTGATATATTGTGTTTTATTTGCCCATTTCCTCCTGATAGTTTTTGTTATTTTCTACTAACTGTTTGCTATTTGTTCACTATTTCATATTAACTATTAGGTTAAGCCATAGATCAAAACAAGTCTTGCTCCAGGTTCTGGTGTGGTTACCAAGTATTTGCAGAGGAGGTAGACTTAAAATATCATCAAGTATATACACATAATATGGTGGCAGTCACACTTATGTGGCTGAAATATCTTGATTCTTGATTCGTATATTTCTTCTCCAGTGGCTTGCAGGAGTATTTGAATCAGCTAGGGTTTCACATAGTTGGGTATGGATGCACCACATGCATTGGAAATTCAGGGGATATTGATGAAGCTGTTGCATCTGCAATTACCAAAAATGGTACAAATCTTTTTAAAAAAATGGTATTTTAGAAGTAGCCACGTATGAATCTGAAGTTATCTAAACATTGGTTTTCTGAAATTTCCAGATATAGTAGTTGCAGCTGTATTGTCTGGAAATACGAACTTTGAGGGCAGGATGTTGGTCCACAATATGAAGCACAAGTTATATGTGTTGTTATATGTGTTTGCACTTCAATTTGGGCTATGAAGTACAAAACTAAAAGATTCCCAGCATATCTATTTATGCATTGTTTTGCAGCGTTTAGTGATTTTAACTGCGATGAAACTCAACTTCCATTTACCACTGTTGAAAGTTCGTTAGGTGATTATTCTGAAATGCAGCCTGCTGAAACAAGTTAGATTCCAAGTAACTTAGAGAGCATGGATAGCAGAAAGGAGAAGTGAGTCCATTCCTGGCAGAGTTGTTATGTCTAGAAGAATAATCTAAACAAGAAGACCTTGGTCGTTGGAGCAAGGTTTGTCTGTTTATGTATCTGTTGCAGTTTCTCCCAAGCTTGCAAATGATACCAAAGGGACAATTGAAGCAGCAAAATGGCTTCATAAAATGGTTGCATGTCCAAATGTTTATGTTAAAATTCCTGCAATTGATGAATCCATACAAATAATCCCATACAAATGCAATTTCGATTTCTATTTTTTCTTCCTTTGGTTAATATCTTTTACGATCAATTTTATATAGTTCTTGTTAGAATCTTATATTATGTGCATGCCCCTTTTGTAGGTCGATGTTCAGTTAAAAAATGAAGACTTAAAAATTGATACCTATAGATCTGGTGGTTCAGGTGGTTAGCATGCAAATATAACTAACAGTGTTGTTAGAATAACTCACCTTCCATCGTGGATTGTGGTTGCTATACAAGATGAGCGTTCTCAGCATATGGTAAATGATTCCAAAATGTTTGGCATGATTCACTTCTTTTTTTACTGCTAATGTGGTTATTCTGTTTACAAATTTTCATCTTTTTTTTTGTTGTTTTTCTTCTCCTTACATGCTAATCATCCCTTCACATTTCTGCTCAGAATAAGGCCAAAGCTCTCAAGGTACTGTGTGCAGAGCTATATGAAATGGAAAGAGTCAGCTTTCATAGTAGTCGATCAAAGCTCCGATCAGAGCAGGTAGAAAAGGTCTCTTAATAAACTTTGTTTGTTCAGTATGTCATAACTTTTTTCCTGGATTGCCTCACCCCAAGTTTCAAATTGTATAGATAGGTAGTGGGGATAGATCTGAACGCATCCGAACATACAATTTTCCTCAAGGCCGCGTAACTAATCATAGAGTTGGCATCACTTATCACAACATAGAATATGTGATAATACATATGTTCATGCACTTTACTTGCTTTGCTAATACATATGTTCTTATGCATTAAAAGTGTACCATTTCAAGGTGCTTTAGAGATGTTCATGCTAACAGTGTACAATGGCTTATTGAGTTTTCTGAACTTTAGTGCTATGTAAGTTTACTTCAATGCTGATGATGTTGCAGATTTTTTCAATTGCTTTAATTCTTATATGATATGTTTATGTAGACAGCAGGGACAGCAGAAATGAGGAGTGATTCAATTTCAGGCAGAGTTGTTACGGCTAGAATAACAAGCTAAACAAGAAGGCCTTGGTCATTGGAGCTAGGTTTGTCTGGCTTTTTCTTTTTTTCAAAAACTTTGTCATTAAGATGTTGCTTTTGCTGTCGTGATTGTTAATTAATGTTTGTTGCTTGACGTGCTTGCAAATTTGCGTATTAGAAACAGAGGTGCAATGTATTTGACATCCATGTTGATGACAATAATCAACCAGTATTTTCTCCTGCAATTTTCTTGGTTATACATGGAAAAGCTCATGGTGGGGAAAGTATAACAGTTGTGTCTTTAATGTGATTCTAATTGGCTTGTAAGCATCATTCCTATCTTTTATATTTTCTTATTTGATTTATATTTTGCTTACCGTTTTTGTTTCTTGGTTAAGGAGTAAACCAAGTGGCTGAAAATTGCTACTCTTTTGATCAAGGGAGAATATTTGCATATAGATTATTCAATATGATAAGTTTGTCATTCTTATATTTTGATCATGACAGAAGTGCTCTTTTATATGTGTAAGGAAATATAGACTTTTGGAATTGTGACTGCAGTCACGGTTAGACTCTGGACATTTATAGACTCTGGAATTGTAAAATTGCTACATTGAGAGTAACCTCAAAATCTTTACAATTGACTGAGATAGTTTTGTGTTGTGTTTCGCTTCTTATTGGTGGAAATTGGAATGGAACCAAACAAATAAATTCGATCTTAGGTAATTTAAATTGTGTTTTTTTAATGCAGGCAAATATTGTTTTTGGTGCATTGTGTGGATTAGAGGTAACTATTGAATTTGCACCTTATTCATCTCATTTAAAAATTAAAATAAAATCTGATACTTGAAAACACAACTGAACATTTGTTGTTTTGTTTTTTTATCGAGTGTTGTGGACATAACACATACCATAGTTTCTAAATGATTGACAAACTTGTAAATCCTTTTGAGTAATATGTGACTTATCTTACGATGATTACGTAGACGTTCATCTAATTCTGTTCTTTTGATTATTCAACAAAAAACAGTACAAATATACAAGGCACCTTGGTTCATCCGAGACAAACCAAAATTTCCTTTTTGCCTGCTCATGTTAGGTGAGCCAATATATTTTGTAAAAGAGACAAGTTTATATTTTATTTGGTTTGTTCACATGCTTTGATAAGAGGCTATTGACACAAATATTTGGTTTTTGTGTTACAGATACATCAAGACACTATTTACTAATTAATGTTATTAAGCAGATAACTGAATCTATGTCATATGTCAAACTTGTAAGAGAAATATCGCTGTTGGTTGTTTGTGATAGTAAGAAACTAAAGTTGTCTCCACAACTAGCACACCATGCTATTTTGTATGTAATAATGCTTATATGGAATGTTTTACATTGGCACATCATAGACGAACAATCATTTTCTCTTGAAGTAACTTTGTAAGATGAGATATCTTATTTTGTTTACATGGTTGGATTCTCTAATTTTGTTAATGTAATTAGAATATCTTATTTTATTTGATGAGATGTTATTATGTATGATGTAATCGTCATGACTCACTTTATATTATTAAATTCTATACGTAATAAAGGAGATCATTTTAGATTTGAAAAATTATTGTTTCTGATTGTGTTATTTAATACAATTAAATTTATATGATCAACTTTCATTTAACTTTTATCACCGAAATTTATTATTTTCACGGGACACTAATATCACAATACCTTTTTTTTATTTTTATTTTAATCAACAACGTATTCGTACATATTTATATTATATTAGTCATATTTGTAAATATTTACAAAATTACATTTATTTATTTATCAATTAATATTTTCTTCTAATATTATTATACTATTAATATTATTCTTTTTTTCTAAATATCATTATAAATATATTTCCTTTTATATAAACTATTCTATTAACAATTTATGATTTTAAATTATGTATATTAAATAATAATTTTTTATTTTATTTTTATTTTAAATTTTATATTTTAAATAAAACAACTTTAATATGTGCGAACGCACGGATTCGTTACTAGTTATTCATTAGAAACTAGGCTTTTAAATAGCCTTTGTAAAACAGAATCAAAACTAAACACTCCTAAAACTAAGGAAACAATTCAGCTAGCTAAAAGCATGGAAACAGAATGAAAAATAAATTTGAGACCTACTCTACATGTCTTTTATTAACTGACATTAAAAGTAAAACCCATCATGCAGAAGGCACGTTATAAATATTTTTTATTTGTGATTGAGTCGGCACAACCTATATATAAAACGACTCCTCTCAACTGTGTGACTCACTTTTCATAGTTGGCTATTCAAATTAAATTCTGAACGCTCTTATTTACTTAGAAAAAATCTACTATTTCAAGGTAAGTCGCCGTTTTCTTTTCGCTTCTATCAATTCGTTTTTTCACTTGATCGTGTTTCTGATTTCTTCTCTACTAATTCGACTGATAATTGGTTGATTAGTGTTTGTGTTATAATTTGTTCTGATTTCGGTTGGTTAGAATTTGTGTTGTAATTTGTTGTAATTTCAGTTGATTAGGGTTTGTATTGTGATTTGTTGTAATTTCGGTTGATTAGGGTTTGTATTGTGATTTGTAGTGTTGTTTATGATGTTTACTCACTGTACAGATGCAAATCTTTGTGATAACATTTTATGGAAAAACTATCACCCTTGAGGTGGAGAGTTCTGATACCATACACGACGTGAAAGCTAAGATCAATGATAAGGAATGTATTCTACCCCGTGAGCAAAGGCTTATCTTTGATGGAAAACAATTGGAAGATGGTCGCACCCTTGCTGATTACGACATCCAGGAGGAATCCACTCTTCTTGGGGGTATGAACCTTTTTGTTATGACCCTTAGTAAAAAGACCATAACTTTGGAGGTTGAAATTTCTGATACAATTGAGAGTGTGAAGGCGAAAATTCAGGAAAAAGAGGGAATTCCTACCGCCGAAGAGAGTCTAATTTTGCATGGAAAGTGTTTGAAGGATGGTCGTACTCTGGCTGATTATGAAATCCACGACCTTCAAGCTCCGATTCTATGGTTAACAGATCATTCCACCAGATTAGTATAGGCTTATTTGTGTTTCCCTTTAATCTCCCTTGCTATTTTTGAAACAATTCCAATATGTTACTCGTTTGATATCATACATGACGTTGATTTTGCCATTTTAATTAAAATGACAATTCTGTCAAGCTACTTTTACACTTAACCCTCGCTAGTTAGTTTGTGTATTGTATCGTGTATGCCCCATCGCGCCTCCAATTTTACCCTAATTAATTTTGTGTTTTGAATTATAATTATAAATATTTTTTATTTATATCAGTAGAGGCAAATTATAAATAAATTGTTTTTTTATAAGCAATAGATTCATTGATAAGACATACTAGGAGTACACCAATCCTCTTAAAGAACTCCAAGATAAAAAAAATCTGAAGGAGATATGTATCAATTATAAAAGTTACATTTTGCTATAGATTTAAGATTAAAACCCAATCAATATCAAGAGGTTTGAATTGAACCGTTGAAAATGCGTCCATCAAATTGACCAATAAGTCGTGATCCATATAATACAAGCAGTAGATTTGGAGAATTTCTTCGTCACTTTTAAGAATCATTCCAAGAAGTTATCACAAGCACTACTCTCTTCAAACGACGCTGTGAGGATCGGAGATTATTTCCCTGGCTGTTAGTGAAACTTTTGTTTTTTATAAGACTTCCAAAACAGCCTTGGGAGTAATCTCATTCTCAGGGACAACAACATGCAGCAATAACGAATTATAGCAAGAGTTGACAGTAAAATAACTAATGATGCCAACTTTCCAATGAAACTTATCTACAACACCTCTGCACGGCGAAACATCTAACGGTAGGATTTTTAATTCTTGAAACTCCTCCCATAATTCCACTGGCAGGTCTAGGCACACACTATCAAAATTCCAATACCACACTCTCTTCTCCCCGCCTCCTATATCTGAGACAACAAATTCAAAGAGATTCAAAAATAAAGATCGAAGTGGTACTTGTCCAAGCCAGCAATTGTATCAAAATGATATTAGAGTGCCGTCACCAAGAATACAAGAAAGTTGATTCAAGAAACCACCACTTAAGATGGAGTATCCAATGATCATTAGATTCTTCCACCATAAGGAATCCTCCCTCGTCGTCTTTAACTTCTTCTTAAGCAGTATTCTTGAAAATAGACAGGCGTATCTACACTTCGGAATTCCACGCCAAATAGCAGATGGTTCGGTGATAAAACGCCAAAGCCATTTCGAAAGCAAAGAGATATTAAAGGTAGTGAGGTCTTTGATAGCCAATCCACCACAACTCTTTTGTAAGCATACTTTTTCCCAACTAATCCATGCCACACCAAGTTTATCCAAAGAACCCGACCACAAAAACTTCCTTTGAAGAATGAAAAATGAAAAATGATGAAACTTTGATGGAACTTTGAAGAATGAAAAATGATGAATAGGAAGGTTTGAGAGAAATGAATGATTAAGATCAATCTGCCACCCATGGATAACAGTTTCCCATTCCATGAAGAAAGTCTCGATTTGACACAATTCACCACCAGATTCCAAAAGGCAAGACTGCGGTGATTGCCTCCAACATACAATCCCAGAAATCTGAAAAGGAGAGCACCAACTTTGCAGGCTAAAAGTGAGCAGCAGCATGAAGGAAATCAGGCTCATGACCTATGCCAAACAAACTACTTTTCCAAAAGTTGATGCAAAGGCCAGAAAGTAGTTGAAATCCTGTCAGTAGAGCTTTAATAGTCCATAAATCTTCCCACACACCATGACATAAAAGTATTGTATCATCAGCGAATTGAACCAAATTTACAAATATGATCATCATCAACCTTGAAACCTTTTAGTAGGCCATTTGAGTTTGTGTGCCTCAGCATTTCAGCAAGTGCTTCCGCCACCATTGAGAACAAGAATGGGGATAGTTGGTCGCCCTGTCGAAGACATCGTGTTGCCTTAAAGTCCTTGGTAGTCCCTTCATCGACAATTACTGAGAGATAGCTGATGATGAAACTAATGTGAATACATCTACCTTGCATGAAGAGCATGAGGGTCCATAATTGTAGCGTGTGTACTCTCGTATTGTATTCTTTCTCATAGTTAGTTAGGGCTTTGCTTGTATATAATAACTGCTGTAACTAACTATTGAATCAATCAATGCAATTCAACTATTTCTCTCTCTTTCTCTTTTGTGCATCGTTTCTTCATTCTACTCTATCAATGGAGTTTTCTATTTGCTTAGACCAAGTTCCATGATATAAAAGATATAGTACTTGATACATGTTTATCAGAACTATATTCCAAGCACTCAAGTGTCTTATATGTATGGTAAATTAAAGAATGTGAATGAATTATACTTATCATGGTTTATAACAATGACATCATTGAATATTGACTAATTTTAATAATAATTAAACCAACAATAGTTGTAATAGTATAAAAATATTCTATTTGTGTTTATAAAAAAGAGAAGAAACTCACAACTAAAAGATCTAATAATTTCAGATGTTCATGAATAGCCACCATCTAAACCAACTTAACGGAATTATTATATGTAATATTTAAGTCATATAAAAGTGTAAAATCAAAATATACGCTATACTTTTTTAATATTTGCGGAAAATAAACACCAACTTCAACTTTGTAAATGTTTAATGTGGATAAGGCAGTAGCAGATAAGCAGAGGAGAATTCTTCTTGCCACCCCGTCATATCTAATACTTTGTTAACAGGCCCATACGAGCCAAGCTTAAGCCCAAGTGGCTGAAGGACTATATTTTAAAATGAGTAGTTTATTTATATAATTCTTGCTAATATTATTTTCTGTTTTGGGCTTGACCCATTAGCTTAACCCAATAGGGTCCTTGTATTTAAAGCCAATTCTAGCTGTTGTTGAATTAAGGAATTATTCAGAAACTTTATTTTTCTCTCTTTCATAGTTTTTTTGTGTGTTCTATGTTGGTAACCCTAGATCTAGAAATATAGTGGTGGAAAACTCCTTATCAATTGGTGCTTTCATCTATTGGATTCATGGCTCCCCCTCCCAAACCTCCCAACCCTAGAGATATCATAGATGAAGCTGTCCAAACAACTCATGTCCATCTTGACAATGCCATGACTCAAACACAGCAGCAAATGGACGAACGATTTGACAAGACAACTGCAGATCTGGAGCTGATTCAGACCTGAATGGACAATGAAAAACAGATTTCAGATTCCAGATATGAAAACATTATGGTGATGCTTAACAAGTTAGCTTCTCAAAAAGAACAGCAGAATGTAACCGCTGTTCCAACAACAGCAGCTTCCAGCTCAGGTATTACTCAAGTTCCCATCTCTCTTTCAATACCCATAACCCATACCAGTCCCATCCCTACTGCTGCAAACTCTTTGCAAAATTCCCAAATCATGCAACCACCCTATACCCCCATGTTGCATTCAGGTTCGCTTTCGAACACCCTACAGCAGCCAACCATAACCACCGCCCCTTTTCGACCAACACCAACCCATATTCCCAGATTTTTCTCATCCCCTTTCGTCACTCAAACCAATACCTTACCCCTCTCACCAAACTATAATATTCCCATGTTCCAGCAAATTCCCTACACTCAATTCCATCAAACCCCACCCTTAACAACATTTCGCACCCCTAAATTAGAGCTTCCCATGTTTGACGGATCCAATCCATTAGAATGGTTATTTCAAGCAGATCAATTTTTTGATTTTCATCATGTTCCAGCTGAACATAGACTGTCTATGATGTCCTTTTATATGAAAGGTGAAGCTTTGTGTTGGTTTAAATGGATGTACCAAAGTGAGTTGTTAACCGACTGGCCATCATTTACTAAGGCATTAAAGTTACGCTTTGGACCCTCTACGTATGCTAATCACCAAGCTGAATTATTTAAGTTAAAACAAGTGGGTTCAGTTGTTGAGTACCAAGCAGAATTTGAAAAATTAGGAACTCAAGTTGTTGGGTTATCTCAAGAAGCAATTCTAAATTGTTTCATATCTGGATTAGCCCCTGCTATTCAAAATGAAATTGCTATACATAAACCAGTTTCTATCTCTCAGGCCATTGGACTAGCTAAATTGATTGAGTCCAAAATCAAAGATGCAAAACCAAAATTTCAAAAACCTTTCCCTAACACCTATCAGCGCCCCACTACTTCATCCAACGCACCAACTACAAATCAACCCTCACCCAAAGACCCACCATCCGTTCCAGCACCTTCAAACCCACCCCCAAAGCTACCTATTCGTCGCCTGTCCAACGCCCAGCTACAAGAGCAGCGTGCCCAAGGGGTGTGTTTCAATTGTGATGACAAGTTCATTCCTGGCCATCGATGCTCATCGGGAAAATTTTTGTTGTTAATGGAGGACGATGAGGAAACCATAGCACAAGAAAAAACAGAAACTGTGGAATTGACTGCACCCATAATTGAAACCGATGATACTTATTTCCAGCTATCCCCACAAGCTGTTAGTGGCCACTTTTCCCCCAAGACACTCAAGTTTAAAGGTTTAGTGAACGGTTTAGCAGTGACAGTTCTGATTGATACCGGTAGTACCCACAATATTTTACAACCAAGAATAGCCCAACACCTCAAACTCCCAACAAACCCAATCCCTAATTTTTCTGTGATGGTTGGTAACGGCTCTAAGTTATCATGCACAGGGCACTGTCCTCAAGTCCCTATCACCTTACAAAACACCTTATTTCTTATTCCATTTCATTTGCTTCCTATTGAAGGTGCAGATGTTGTTCTTGGTATGGAATGGTTAAGAACACTAGGCCCTATCTTGGCTGATTTCTCAATTCTAAAGATCTCTTTCACCTATCAAGACAAGGATATTACTATCTCAGGTGATCCTAAATCACTGCCCACCCACTCATCTTACAACCAAATCTGCCACCTTCTTCATATAGATTCAATTGCTTCCATGCACCTTCTCATTTACCAGCCAGCAACTGAGGATCCGTCCAATAACCCAAAAACAACCACAGACATTCTCAATTCTTTACCCCAATCACTCCCAGCCCAAATCAAGTCCATCCACAAATCCCATACTGCGGTCTTCAAACAACCCCAAGGACTACCACCTTCTCGCCCACATGATCATCATATTCCCATTGTCCCCAATACTGCCACAGTTAATGTAAAACCCTACCGCTACCCGCATTCACAAAAAGAGGCAATGACCACTATCATTCGTGATATGCTTCATGAGGGGATCATCAAACCTAGTAACAGCCCATACTCCTCACCAGTACTCTTAGTGCGAAAAAAAGATGGTTCTTGGCGTTTTTGCGTTGACTATCGCGCACTTAATGCAGTAACTGTCCGTGACCGTTTCCCCATCCCTACCATTGATGAACTTTTTGATGAGTTGGGTTCTGCCACTATATTTTTTAAGATTGACCTACGATCTGGCTATCACCAAATCAGGGTTGCCACAGAGGACACACACAAAACTGCATTCAGAACGTTTGACGGACACTATGAGTTTTTGGTTATGCCTTTTGGTCTAACTAATGCTCCTAGTTCTTTTCAATCTGCAATGAATGATTTACTACGACCTTACCTACGTCGGTTTGTTCTTGTTTTCTTTGATGACATTTTAATTTACAGTTCATGCATTTCTGATCATGCTTATCATTTAAAGTTGATTTTAGATTTATTATTATCTAATCAATTTTATGCCAAACTTTCCAAATGTGTTTTTGCGGTTCCTAGTGTTGATTACTTAGGTCATATTATCTCAAGCAAAGGTGTAACCCCAGATCCAGACAAAATTTAAGCAATCATCAATTGGCCGAGACCACGCACACTCACGACTCTCAGGGGTTTTTTAGGCCTCACAGGGTTTTATCGACGATTTGTTCGTCATTACGCCTCTCTCGCCGCTCCTCTCACCGATTTATTACGTTCCACTAAATTGGTTTGGAGTACATCAGCTGAATTAGCTTTTACAACATTGAAAAAAATAATGACAGAAACTCCAGTCTTGAATCTTCCAGATTTCTCCCAAACTTTTGTGCTCGAGACCGATGCTTCAGCAGTAGCCATTGGAGCTGTTTTGTCTCAACAAGGACATCCCTTGGCTTTCTTCAGCAAAAAGTTATGCAATCGTCTTCAAGCCTCTTCAGTATATGTTCGTGAGATGTACGCCATAACAGAAGCTGTCAAAAAATGGCGTCAGTATTTGATTGGCAGACATTTTCATATATATACAGATCAGAAGAGTTTAAAAAGTCTCCTAGTTCAAACTATCCAAACTCCAGAACAACAAAAATGGGCTGCAAAACTCCAGGGATTTCACTTTGATATTTTCTACAAACCTGGAAAGTCTAACCAAGTTGCAGATGCGTTAAGTCGTATCAACACTGAAGACGCAGTTCTGTTCATGTCTATCTCCTCACCAATTCCCCTCCTCATTACACAACTCAAGCATTACTACAAAACCGAGCAACAAGGAAAAAATCTAATGAGCAAAGTTCTGAATGATCCAACTTCACATACACTTTTTCATATTAGGGATGAACTTCTACATTATAAAGACAAGCTTTACATACCTCCTGTGCCATAGTTGCGACAAAATCTCATCCGGGAATATCACTCCACACCAGCTGCGGGTTACTCTGGACTTCAACCCACCTTGGCTCGTCTGTCCTCTTCCTTTTTATGGCCTGGAATTTACAGAGACACAAAAGATTTTGTTAGGGCTTGTTCGGTGTGTCAGCAAAATAAGTATCTCACAAAAAAAAACAAGGTCTTCTCCAACCATTACCAGTTCCTACACAGGTATGGGAAGACATAACAATGGATTTCATAACACATCTATCTGTCTCATTAGGCCACACCGTGATCTGGGTGATTTGTGACAGATTCACGAAGTTTTACCATTTCATTGGACTCCCTTCCAAGTTTTCAGCAAAGGATCTTGCCTTGCGGTTTTCTGTTGAGATTTGTCGGCTGCATGGTGTTCCAAAGTCCATTATATCCGACCGAGACCCGCTCTTTCTCAGCACCTTCTGGAAGGAACTGTTTCGCGCACAGGGAACATCCTTAAAGTACAGTACCGTGTACCACCCTGAAACCGACGGTCAAACGGAAGTCGTGAATAGATGTCTAGAAACATATTTAAGATGCTTTACAAGTGAACAACCAAAAATTTGGTTTAAGTACTTACACTTAGCAGAGTTTTGGCATAACACGGCCTTCCACAGTTCTCTGGGTATGTCACCCTTTGAAGCTCTCTACGGCCGACCACCTCCAACTTTTCCTCATTATAGCGCTGGGTCTTCTCTTGTACCGGATGTAGATACCACACTGCAACAACGTGAAGAACTCATTACTATCATAAAACAGAACTTAGAGCGTAGTAAAAAGAAAATGGAAAAACAAGCCAACTTAAGTCGTCAAGAGTGTACCTTTGCCATTGGAGATCTGGTCTTGCTTCGCCTCCAACCTTACCGTCAAGTTTCCATTTAGTGTTGACTTTCTCAAAAGCTTGCAAAGAGATACTTTGGCCCTTTTAAGATTCTTCAGCAGGTCGGAAACGTTGCCTACCGCCTGGATCTGCCTTCCTCGTCAAAGATCCATCCGGTTGTCCATGTGTCTCAGCTTCGTCGCTTCCACGGTTCAGAACCTTCGTCACAAGACATTCCACCGAAGTTTCAACCATCAGACGACATATTATCGGATCCACAACAAGGAAACGAAGGAATCTCAGAGGATGACATAACTAATAGGGTTTTTGACGTTGCTAGTGAGAAAATGGAAGAAAATAAGTCTCAGATGAGAACAGTTGGTGTTTCTAATGAGAGAGGAGAAGAAAAGCAATCTCAGATGGAGGTAGATTCACAAAAGAGGAACTTGGTTTTTTCTAAGAGAGTTGCATGTGAGACAACTAAACAAGAAGAAAAGAAGTCTACGGACTTTAACACTCAAAAACTTTCACAAGTGGCTTTTAATGATGTTGGAAGTCACAACCCACTCTTTGATCTAGGAGCTTCCAACGGATCTCCCCATGCACTTCCTCAACCGCACGATGCCCTTGATATTTGCCCCACTCAATCTCAGCCATCAACCGTTTCCCCATGCAATCCTCTCAAATCTACTTTACAACCAACTACACTACCTAACCCACCTGCACCAACTGACTTATCCACTCTCCCACGCAAGTGCTTGCCAGCTAGCTCCCACTCAATTTCACTTCAAAACTCTCCCACGCAACCGGACCGTCCCTCTACGTCTTCCAATGGGCCAATCAATTGGGCTTCTTCATTCCAAATGCCCAAACCTGTTTCTAAATCCCACCTTGAGGTCAAGGAGTTTCTTGGGCCGGATAGTAATGTTAACAGGCCCATACGAGCCAAGCTTAAGCCCAAGTGGCTGAAGGACTATATTTTAAAATGAGTAGTTTATTTATATAATTCTTGCTAATATTATTTTCTGTTTTGGGCTTGACCCATTAGCTTAACCCTATAGGGTCCTTGTATTTAAAGCAAATTCTGGCTGTTGTTGAATTAAGGAATTATTCAGAAACTTTATTTTTCTCTCTTTCATAGTTTTTTTGTGTGTTCTATGTTGGTAACCCTAGATCTAGAAATATAGTGGTGGAAAACTCCTTATCATACTTTCAAGTTATATGAAAAGACAAAAATAATCTTGAAACATTTTTACTTTCCATTTTCAAAAATTTTGATTTTGATGCGGATTTTTCAAAAGTCAGGGGCGATACCGAAAATTCGCACAGAACTATCGGAAATTCCAAAAAACAAGTAAGCTTTACCGGAAATTTCACAATTTCCAGTATTTTTTACCGTAAATTCCGCAATTTCCAATATATCTTATCGGAAATTTCAAAATTTCCGGTATTATTTACCAGAAATTCCAAAATTTCCGGTGATAAATACCAGAAATTTTAAAATTTTCGGTATTTTCCTTAATATTGTCTCTAGAAATTTCAAAATTTTCGGTATATTGGAAAATTGTTTTGCTGCGTATCAGAAATTTCAAAATTTCCGATAGTAATAAATATTTTGTTTTATATCGAAAATTTGAAATTTCAGATAGTTGTTCTCTTTTATAATTTCTTGTCTTATTATTTTTTATCTTCGTTTGCAGTGAAATTCAGAGGCTGGGACGATACCATCGTTGGGAGAGCGGCGGATCGAGCAGCAGATCAGGGTAGGGATGGGAGTGGTGTTGTCGATGCTGAGTTATCTCATCTACGGACAGGATGAGGGATGTCAACGGAGCAGGAAATGTGAGGAGGATGTTTCCCCACTCCCCACCCCGCCCCCTAATATTTTTCCCATCTCCATCCCCATTCCCCGCCACGGGGGAATATTATTCCCCATCCCCACAGATCCCCACGGAGAATCGGAGATCCACGGAGATCGAGTCATAAAAAGTTTCTATATTTTTTTATCAAAACTATAACACTATAGAATTTCATTGTTTTTTCCTTTTTTTAAAAAATTTATATTTTGCATCTTTCCTTTTTTAAAATAAAAGTGCATCTTGTATCAATAACAAAAAAAATGAAAAATCACTTGCAGTTACGAAAACATAACCATTGATTTACTAATTGAATGAAAACCAAGTTACTAATTGAAGTATATTGAAGTTGAAAAGTAATAATCATAAGCACAATGAACAAACAAGAGTGGTTGTTGTGATGATGATGAAAACAAGGGAAATGAGGAATGAAGGAGGCAAAGAGAATAGAGAAAAGAAGAAGATGAGACGGTGTGTACACTGTATGTAAGGATGCACTTTTTTATGGTTGATACTTGAATAGTGAAATAATACATTATACAATAAAACAAAAAAAAATGATCCACTGATAACTCTTCATTTTTGATCTCACCTGATCAGGAGGGACCTTCTGATGACGGTTGAGCACTCTGGAAGTTGAAGGAATGGGGGGTGTACCTGCAAGGCACTCTGATGCCAAAGTAAGAAGAGGAACCAGAATAAGCAAGTACAAAGAGGAGAGTAGGATAGAATGGAGTGGAACGGAATACCTGGCCCTCTAGTGAAAGAGGGCATTTATAGAGAACCCCCAGTGCTGGGCCAAGATCCCCATCATGGGTTAAATTCCGAAGCCCGTGGTGGAGACTTCCGGGACCTGCGAAGAAGTAGGGGAAGACCTAGCACGTGGTCTTCATCCTAGTGTAACTGCCCCTATATGTCAAGGGGAGTGGAGATCATCTCACTGAGAGCGGTTACGCCCACCCGTGGAGGGCACGTGGGGGAAAGCTCCCAACGCCTATTCCCCTTGGGCCTTGGATAATTGGGCCTCTGTTGAGGAGGGAGTTTGGGTCGTGCCCATCTGGAGGGCAGGGCGAGGCCTATTCCAGAACAGGAGCCCCCCAAGTCTTTGCTCTAAGCTAGAGCGTGGACTTAGAGGGTTGCCCGTCGGGAGTCTTTAGGTCGGGCATCATCCTTCGGTGGGGTTCTCCTTGAGTGATGGTTTGCACAAGGTAAGCCAACAAACCAATGAGTCACCCAACTGAAGTTTCAGAGAAGCAAGAGGTTTGCTGAGAACGTGCCGGGCAGTAGGCGCTCGTTGTCAACCTGGAAAATTTGGTCAGTGGACGTCGGTGGAGGACATCGCCGGCCCTTCGAGGAGAGGGGTGGCCCGTGCGAGGTAATCCAACAAACAAGGGAGTCACCCAATTGAAGTTTCAGAGAAGCAAGAGGTTATTCGCCGAGGAACTGGCCGGTCGTAAGGTGCTCCGTCAGAGGGTGTGGCCGGAGAAAACACATGGATTACCCGTTCGGTCCCTCGAGGAGATGGAGTGTCATTCGGGTCCTCGGCGAAGTCGAAACGTTACGTGTTTTATGAAAACGGCACATTAATTGCGCCATCATTGCCTAGGGAGGCCTAGGGTCTAGGCAATGATGACCTAGGACGAGTTTCCTAATGCGGGGAGCCTTCATATATAAGGGAAGGCCAGAATCATTTTCCCCACACCGTACTCTGAGCGTTTTATTCTCTTCTCCCTCTGCCACCGTACCTGACTCACTGGAAGCTTTTTCCTCCGTCTCCCACCACCTTCGTTCATCAAGTAAGTTCTTTTCCTCTCTATTTTTTGTCGCTGCTTTTGTTTTCCGGTGGATTACTCGGCAGCTCTAGATGGATTTTCCGGTGATCTCTTGGATTTTTTGGTCAAGGAAGGTTCTCCTCGGGCTTTTCCCAGTAGTTTATACTTGGATCCGCCTCGAGCAGGGCCTTCCTCGGTGTATTTCTAGTATTTCGCTCGTTGTGTCAGTGTCGGGGAGGGTCCTCCCCGTCCAACCTTTAGATTTTTGAGCTCCTCCTCGCCCTTTCACTTGAATCGTGGTGGAAAGGTGGATTTGATGAAGTCGAATTCACTATTTTCCTCTGCCCTTCAGGTAAAATGACGCAACCCGTAGCTGGCATGGAGGTGCCAGACATCAACGAGCTTCTCGCGCCCGACATGTCCTGGGTCGAGTTCGAACCTACGGAGACTCCCTCATCCTTCATCGAAGACTCAGATAACGCCTTTACTATTTTAGAGGACGCAGAAGAGGGTGCTCCCCCCAACTGGCAATGCTGGGTTCCTCGGCGGAGCCAGCGGATCTGCTCGACTTTCCCGGGGAAGCGCTTCCCAATGTATGAATTCGCATTTAAGGAAGCCAGAATTCGCCTCCCCTTCAACGAGTTTCAGATAGGCATCTTTCGTTGGCTAGACCTGGCTCCCTCCCAACTTCACCTCAAGCCCTGGCATTTATGCGGGCTTTTGAGCTTGTATGTCGTTTCCTCGAGGTTCGGGCGACACATCCCTTGTTCTTCCGCGTCTTCCATCTTCAGCGGTCGTCGGTGAATGGAAAGCATAGTCGGGTCTCTCTCAAGCAACCGAAGAGGTTGTTCAAGACTTATGCTGACTCCGTCAAAGAATTCAAGGGTCGGTGGTTTACCGTGGAGCCTGTGACTCCCCGAGCTATTGATGCCCTCTACGAGGAGAGGGAGGACCCCAGAGATGTGAAGCGTCTTCACTCACGGGTATCTTTAGAGTCGCACAAGGTGCATTTTGATCGGAAGCCGGAGAATTTGGGAGTCGAGGACACCGAAGCTTATGATATCTTGGTTGATTTTGTGTCCAGCTTCGTCCCTGCCAAATATGTGAACAAATATAACGAGTATATCTACACTAATGTCGGGGAGCATGTCTGTCAACGTCGATTGATACATTCCAAGGCGCTGCTCGAGTGTCGGGATGACGAGGAATCCCTTAGGCTCTTAGGCAAGCATCTATTGCTGTTTCTTCGTTCTAACTATTTTGCATGGTCGGCTGACGTTGTTTTTTATTCATGCAGGTGTGATGGGTAACATGCAGAAGCGCATTCTGAAGTTGGCCCAGCAGAAGGCCAATCGAAAGGGGGGCAAGGGGCGCATTGCTCAACTCACCGAGCAAGGAACCGGGGGTTCCTCTTCCCCGGCCTCTGACAGTCCTCAGCCTGTCCCCTCCCCAGTGCACGTTGAGCCAAACCTGGCCAAACGACAAAGAAGCGACGAGGATGTGACTATCGTCGATATTACTGAGACTTCAGAGGCCTTCGTGCTGCCCTCTTGTCACCTTTACAGGGGTATTTTTGACGAGGAGGGCTCCCTGGAAGTGCCTGAGGCCGAAGCCAAGGCCATCCTAGGTCTGGACAAGGCCACGAGGAGGAGGAATCTCGCTCAGGACATCATCGTTGTGATGCAGGTTATAGAGACCGCATTGGTTCTGAACGATGACGCCTGCTCAGCGGCTGAGCTCCAGGCAGAGAAGGACAAACTGGCCGCTCTTTGGGTCAAAAAGAATAAACTTAAGGCCGACTTCGAAGATTACAAAGGAAAATATGAGGTTCAGGTGGGTCTTGTGTCCGTGTTGGCCGAAGCAAGAGCGGCCCTGGAGACAGCAACTGCGGAGGACCGGGGTTTGAAGCTGAAAGAGACCGAGCTTGCTCAGGCCCTCGAGAATATGAAGACCCTTCAGGCGAGGGTGGATGAATTGGAGGGGATGACTGCCCCGGCCGATGAAGAGATGGAGGAAGAGGTCGCCCTGCGGACCCGTGGAGAGCTCATTGCCCGTATCATTGCCCGTGGATGCCTTAGAGTTGGGCTTCCATAGTGCCACCGAGTAGCTCCACGTTTTCAACCTCGGGGTGGAGCTTGTGAATGCCGGAACCGAGCCATCCTTGCAGGTGGTAAATGGTCGGGTGCTTACCTTGGACGGTTCGACTCCTCCCCTGGAGGACGAGGAGGATGTAGACTAGGGTTTGTTTTCTTGGCCTGCGCGCCCCTTTTATTTTTTCTGGTACTGGGCATGGCCTTTTTTTGTAATCTCGGGCACTGCCACCTCATTTTGTAATGAACTATGTCGGCCTCTTTGGTCGGCTTTATCAATGAAATTTTTATTTTTGTTACAGCCAAGTGTAAATTTTTGCTCGAATTCTATTTTATTTTATTGTATGCTAGGTGAAATATTGCTCGAGTTTTGATTTTGTGCTCGGCAGTTTAGGGAACTTGTCGAGGATGTAGGGTTGTCTCCCGCAAAGGCGGAGCTAAGACCTCGTTTGGTGTCTTGGCTTCGCGGCTTGGACTTTCCCATCGCGAGATGGGTGTCCTGCTGACATGGTACTGCGACGGCGAAGCTCGATCGAGGTGTCCCCCTCGAGGCCAGATCCTCCCCGGTTGCTTGGGTGAAGGGTTCTGCTTTTTGATTTAGAAGGATCGTGCTCGTACCCGGGCACGCCCTCGAGGCCGAACTTGTTCGTTCGTGTGGCTGGGGTTTGTTAACCCCTAGTTGTAGTATTGTTTAAGTTTTTCTGCATTCCATGGTCGAGCAAGTTTTTCACCGTTCAGGTTTTCGAGGAAGTAGGACCCGTTGTCCGTTTTTGCTCGGACGCGGTATAGACCCTCCCAGTTGGCGGCCAGTTTACCTTCGCGCGAGTCCTTCTGGTTTCTTCGGAGGACCAGGCTCTCCACCTGGAACTCGCATTTGATGACTTTGGCGTCGTGACATAATGTGATCTTTTGTTTTACCGATGCTTCACGGAGGGTCGCGCCCGACCGAATCTCATCAACCAAGTCAAGCTCTTCCCTGAGGGCTTCATCGTTCATTTCTTCGTCTAGTGGGACTTATGCTCTCCGCGAATGTTCTCTAATCTCCACGGGGATGACCTCCTCAGTTCCGTAGGTTAGGCGAAAAAGGGTTTCCCCGGTTGTGGAGTAGGGTGTTGTTCGGTAGCTCCAGAGGACGCTGTGCAACTCTTCGACCCACACCCTTTTCGCCTCCCCAAGCCTTCGCTTTAGTCCCCTAAAGAGCACTCTGTTTGCCGCTTCGGCTTGCCCGTTCGTCTACGGATGCTCGACGGAGGCAAAGTGTTGTTACGTGCCGTGCTTGGCGACGAATTCCTGGAATTTTCCGGTCGGTGAACTGGGTTCCGTTGTCGGTGACGATGGCCTGAGGTACGCCGAACCGGGCAAAGATGTTCCTTTTCTATAAACGAAGAATGTTCTGTGTTGTGATCTTGGCTAGGGGATAGACCTCTATCCACTTGGTAAAGTAGTCGACGCTGACGATCAGGTATTTGTTCTGGTAGGATCCTACAGTGAAGGGCCCTAGGATGTCCAATCCCTACCAAGCGAAAGGCCATGGGGACGATAGAGTCCTGAGTTCGCTAGGTGGAGCTAGATGCATGTCCCCATGTCGCTGGCATTTGACGTGTTCCTTCGTGTCATTCTACATCGTCGGCCAGTAATACCCCGCACGCAAGGCTTTCTGGGCCAGGGAGCGTCCTGCGAGATGTTGGGCGTTGATCCCCTCGTGGATCTCTGCTAGAATACCGGGGACCTGAGTCTCATCGACGCATTTTAACAGAGGGATGGAGAATCCTTGTCGGTAGAGCTTATCCTCGAGGAGGACGTAAGAGCATGCTCTTCGTTTCGTGACTGCCACCTCTTTCCGGTCGTCGGGGAGTTCACCGGTTGTGAGGAATCTGTAGACCGGGGTCATCCAGCTAGTACTTTCCCCGATCGTATGTACGTCGAGGACTCCGGTGGGTTTCTCAATGCTCGGTCGGGAGAGTTCCTCTTGGATGACAGATTTGTTCCCTCCCTTCCTTTGGGTGCTCGCGAGTTTCGAGAGGACGTGCTCGCGAGTTTCGAGAGGACGTCGGCTCATGGTTAGAATTTGTGTTGTAATTTGTTGTAATTTCAGTTGATTAGGGTTTGTATTGTGATTTGTTGTAATTTCGGTTGATTAGGGTTTGTATTGTGATTTGTAGTGTTGTTTATGATGTTTACTCACTGTACAGATGCAAATCTTTGTGATAACATTTTATGGAAAAACTATCACCCTTGAGGTGGAGAGTTCTGATACCATACACGACGTGAAAGCTAAGATCAATGATAAGGAATGTATTCTACCCCGTGAGCAAAGGCTTATCTTTGATGGAAAACAATTGGAAGATGGTCGCACCCTTGCTGATTACGACATCCAGGAGGAATCCACTCTTCTTGGGGGTATGAACCTTTTTGTTATGACCCTTAGTAAAAAGACCATAACTTTGGAGGTTGAAATCTCTGATACAATTGAGAGTGTGAAGGCGAAAATTCAGGAAAAAGAGGGAATTCCTACCGCCGAAGAGAGTCTAATTTTGGATGGAAAGTGTTTGAAGGATGGTCGTACTCTGGCTGATTATGAAATCCACGACCTTCAAGCTCCGATTCTATGGTTAACAGATCATTCCACCAGATTAGTATAGGCTTATTTGTGTTTCCCTTTAATTTCCCTTGCTAATTTTGAAACAATTCCGATATGTTACTCGTTTGATATCATACATGACGTTGATTTTGCCATTTTAATTAAAATGACAATTCTGTCAAGCTACTTTTACACTTAACCCTCGCTAGTTAGTTTGTGTATTGTATCGTGTCCAATTTTACCCTAATTAATTTTGTGTTTTGAATTATAATTATAAATATTTTTTATTTATATCAGTAGAGGCAAATTATAAATAAATTGTTTTTTTATAAGCAATAGATTCATTGATAAGACATACTAGGAGTACACCAATCCTCTTAAAGAACTCCAAGATAAAAAAAAAATCTAAAGGAGATATGTATCAATTATAAAAGTTACATTTTGCTTTAGATTAAAGATTAAAACCCAATCAATATCAAGAGGTTTGAATTGAACCGTTGAAAATGCGTCCATCAAATTGACCAATAAGTTGTGATCCATATAATACAAGCAGTAGATTAGGAGAATTTCTTCGTCACTTTTAAGAATCATTCCAAGAAGTTATCACAAGCACTACTCTCTTCAAACGACGTTGTGAGGATCGGAGATTATTTCCCTGGCTGTTAGTGAAACTTTTGTTTTTTATAAGACTTCCAAAACAGCCTTGGGAGTAATCTCATTCTCAGGGACAACAACATGCAGCAATAACGAATTATAGCAAGAGTTGACAGTAAAATAACTAATGATGCCAACTTTCCAATGAAACTTATCTACAACACCTCTGCACGGCGAAACATCTAACGGTAGGGTTTTTAATTCTTGAAACTCCACCCATAATTCCACTGGCAGGTCTAGGGACACTATCAATATTCCAATACCACACTCTCTTCTCCCAGCCTCCTATATCTGAGACAACAACATGCTTTAATGCAGAAAATTCAAAGAGATTCAAAAATAAAGATCAAAGTGGTACTTGTCCAAGCCAGCAATTGTATCAAAATGATATTAGAGTGCCGTCACCAAGAATACAAGGAAGTTGATTCAAGAAACCACCACTTAAGATGGAGTATCCAATGATCATTAGATCCTTCCACCATAAGGAATCCTCCCTCGTCGTCTTTAACTTCTTCTTAAGCAGTATTCTTGAAAATAGACAGGCGTATCTACACTTCGGAATTCCACGCCAAATAGCAGATGGTTCGGTGATAAAACGCCAAAGCCATTTCGAAAGCAAAGAGATATTAAAGGTAGTGAGGTCTTTGATAGCCAATCCACCACAACTCTTTTGTAAGCATACTTTTTCCCAACTAATCCATGCCACACCAAGTTTATCCAAAGAACCCGACCACAAAAACTTCCTTTGAAGAATGAAAAATGAAAAATGATGAAACTTTGATGGAACTTTGAAGAATGAAAAATGATGAATAGGAAGGTTTGAGAGAAATGAATGATTAAGATCACTCTGCCACCCATGGATAACAGTTTCCCATTCCATGAAGAAAGTCTCGATTTGACACAATTCACCACCGGATTCCAAAAGGCAAGACTGCGGTGATTGCCTCCAACATACAATCCCAGAAATCTGAAAGGGAGAGCACCAACTTTGCAGGCTAAAAAGTGAGCAGCAGCATGAAGGAAATCAGGCTCATGACCTATGCCAAACAAACTACTTTTCCAAAAGTTGATGCGATGGCCAGAAAGTAGTTGAAATCCTGTCAGTAGAGCTTTAATAGCCCATAAATCTTCCCACACACCATGACATAAAAGTATTGTATCATCAGCGAATTGAACCAAATTTACAAATATGATCATCATCAACCTTGAAACCTTTTAGTAGGCCATTTGAGTTTGCGTGCCTCAGCATTTCAGCAAGTGCTTCCGCCACCATTGAGAACAAGAATGGGGATAGTTGGTCGCCCTGTCGAAGACATCGTGTTGCCTTAAAGTCCTTGGTAGTCCCTTCATCGACAATTACTGAGAGATAGCTGATGATGAAACTAATGTGAATACATCTACCTTGCATGAAGAGCATGAGGGTCCATAATTGTATCGTGTGTACTCTCGTATTGTATTCTTTCTCATAGTTAGTTAGGGCTTTGCTTGTATATAATAACTGCTGTAACTAACTATTGAATCAATCAATGCAATTCAACTATTTCTCTCTCTTTCTCTTTTGTGCATCGTTTCTTCATTCTACTCTATCAATGGAGTTTTCTATTTGCTTAGACCAAGTTCCATGATATAAAAGATATAGTACTTGATACATGTTTATCAGAACTATATTCCAAGCACTCAAGTGTCTTATATGTATGGTAAATTAAAGAATGTGAATGAATTATACTTATCATGGTTTATAACAATGACATCATTGAATATTGACTAATTTTAATAATAATTAAACCAACAATAGTTGTAATAGTATAAAAATATTCTATTTGTGTTTATAAAAAAGAGAAGAAACTCACAACTAAAAGATCTAATAATTTCAGATGTTCATGAATAGCCACCATCTAAACCAACTTAACGGAATTATTATATGTAATATTTAAGTCATATAAAAGTGTAAAATCAAAATATACGCTATACTTTTTTAATATTTGCGGAAAATAAACACCAACTTCAACTTTGTAAATGTTTAATGTGGATAAGGCAGTAGCAGATAAGCAGAGGAGAATTCTTCTTGCCACCCCGTCATATCTAATACTTTCAAGTTATATGAAAAGACAAAAATAATCTTGAAACATTTTTACTTTCCATTTTCAAAAATTTTAATTTTGAAGCGGATTTTTCAAAAGTCAGGGGCAATATCGGAAATTTGCACAGAACTATCGGAAATTCCAAAAAACAAGTAAGCTTTACCTGAAATTTCACAATTTCCAGTATTTTTTACCGTAAATTCCACAATTTCCAATATATCTTATCGGAAATTTCAAAATTTCTGGTATTATTTACCAGAAATTCCAATATTTTCGGTGATAAATACCAGAAATTTTAAAATTCCGGTATTTTCCTTAATATTGTCTCTAGAAATTTCAAAATTTTCGGTATATTGGAAAATTGTTTTGTTGCGTATCGGAAATTTCAAAATTTCCAGTAATAATAAATATTTTGTTTTATATCGAAAATTTGAAATTTTCGATAGTTGTTCCCTTTTATAATTTCTTGTCTTATTGTTTTTTTATCTTCGTTTGTAGTGAAATTCAGAGGCTGGGACGATACCATCGTTGGGAGAGCGGCAGATCGAGCAGCAGATCAGGGTAGGGATGCGAGTGGTGTTGCCGATGCTGAGTCATCTCATCTACGGACAGGGCGAGGGATGTCAACGGAGCAGGGAATGTGCGGAGGATGTTTCCCCACTCCCCGCCCCGGCCCCCTAATATTTTCCCCATCCCCATCCCCATTTCCCGCCACGGGGGAATATTATTCTCCATCCCCACAGATCCCCACGGAGAATCGGAGATCGAGTCATAAAAAATTTCTATATTTTTTTATCAAAACTATAACACTATAGTATTTCATTGTTTTTTCCTTTTTAAAAAAAAATTATATTTTGCATCTTTCCTTTTTTAAAATAAAAACGCATCTTGTATCAATAACAAAAAAAAATGAAAAATCACTTGCAGTTACGAAAACATAACCATTGATTTACTAATTGAATGGAAACCAAGTTACTAATTGAAGTATATTGAAGTTGAAAAGTAATAATCATAAGCACAATGAACAAACAAGAGTGGTTGTTGTGATGATGATGAGAACAAGGGAAATGAGAAATGGAGGAGGCAAAGAGAATAGAGAAAGAAGAAGACGAGACAGTGTGTACATTGTATGTAAGGATGCACTTTTTTATGGTTGATACTTGAATAGTGAAATAATACATTATACAATAAAACAAAAAAAAAATGATCCACTAATAACTCTTCATTTTTTATCTCACCTGATTAGGAGGGACCTTCTGATGACGGTTGAGCACTCCGGAAGTTGAAGGAATGGGGGGTGTACCTGCAAGGCACTCCGATGCCAAAGTAAGAAGAGGAACCAGAATAAGCAAGTACAGAGAGGAGAGTAGGATAGAATGGAGTGGAATGGAATACCTGACCCTCTAGTGAAAAAGGGCATTTATAGAGAACCCCCAGTGCTGGGCCAAGATCCCCATCATGGGTTGAATTCCGAAGCCCATGGTGGAGACTTCCAGGACCTGCGAAGAAGTAGGGGAAGACCTAGCACGTGGTCTTCATCCTGGTGTAACTGCCCCTATATGTCAGGAGGAGTGGAGACCATCTCACTGAGAGCGGTTACGCCCACCCGTGGAGGGCACGTGGGGGGAAGCTCCCAACGGCTATTCCCCTTGGGCCTTGGATAATTGGGCCTCCGTTGGGGAGGGAGACTGGGTCGTGCCCATCTGGAGGGCAACGCGAGGCCTATTCCAGAACAGGAGCCCCCCAAGTCTGTTCCTCTAAGAGGTCTTTTATAGCTTGCTCGGCAGCCTTCGCTTTCTCGGGAGACTGCTTATGCCTACGTTGTGTTATTGCCCTAGCGGCAGGATCTATGGCGAGCTGGTGACAAGCGACCTCGGGGTCTAAGCCGGGTATCTCCACTACGCTCCAGGCGAACAGGTCAGCATTTTTCTTGAGGCACGCTTCAAGTTGTCTACGGGCCAACTCTGGTATTCCCGCTCCGATCTTTACTTTCTTCGCTGGGTCGTCGCCAAGGGAACTAACTCGAAGTCCCTATCAGGTATGAGGAATTCTGGATGAAGAGCTCATCGGTTGTCAGTAGGTGCACGAGGGGACTTCTCCGGATCATCTTCACTGACGCGGGAGTCGAGGTCGACAGAGTTGACGCGCGGCAGTGGCTTTTGATCATCTAGGCGGACCTTCTTGTTCGGCTTCGAATTTGGGCTGATGACGTCCTGGCCCTTTGAGGCTGTGTCAAAACATCTTCGGGCTGCCTCTATGTCTCCGGGCTGGGTGACCACCCGGCCCAACTTGGTATAATACTTGATTTTCAGGTGGACAGTGGAGGGGACAGCTGTCAACTTAGCCAGTGTTGGTCGTCCGATGATTCACTGGTATAGAGATGGGTAGTCGATGACGAGGAATTGGACTTTGACTTGTCTGGCCGTTGCGTCTTCTCCGAATGTGACGAGAAGCTCCACGTAGCCCTTTGGCCTTGTCGTCGCCCCATTGAAGCCTTGGAGGTCGGACCCCACGTAGGGGGATAAGTTACTTTCATCAAGTTGAAGGGTCTTGAAGAAATGGGTGTACATTATGTCGATGGAGCTGCCCTGGTCGACCAAGATGCGGCGTACATCGAAGTTCGCCATTTGTGCCCTTATCAGTAGGGGGATGTTAGAATTTGGGGCTCCCCCTGGCAGTTCCTCAAGGTAGAAAGAGATGGGGTTAGGTTTCCCTCAAGCCTTTGTAAGTGTTTCCAGTTGGTCGGGGGTGGCCAGTAGTAGCTCCTCGAACTTCCTTTTTATGGATACTGCAACATTCTCACTGTTCAGCGTGCCGCCGGATATGACCAGTGCCCCGGGGAAGCGCTCCCAGGGGTTGTGCGTCGCTAAGTATGCCGGCTCGCTGGCCCACCTAGGAATGGTGAAGTCCTCGGGCCGTGTCCCAGGGGTTGTGTACTGCCTGAGATGGCATTCCTTGATGAGGATTTCAATAGCGTCCTTCAGGTGGACGCAATTTTCGGTCATCTAGCCGTGACTCCTATGGAAGCGGCAGTACTTCTTCTTGTTGAATCCAGGCTTAGGTGCGGTCGGCTTGGGGAAGCAGACTTTGCCTTCTCTAAATTCGGAGTTTATACACTCGGCCAGGATGCGCTTGCGGGGAGTGGTCAGTAGAGTGTACTCAGAGAACCGACCGGTGAGTCCCCTGCTTCCGCGGGGCTCGCGGGTCCTTTCCTCTTTTCTTCTGTCCCCGTTGCAGCGGGGGGTGCTGGAGTTTTCGTGCCTGGGTGCCTTGGTGTCGTCCAGGTTGCGGTGGTTCCAGGCGTTGTGTGTAACACCCCACTTTCCCATTTATAAAATACGGTAAAATAATAAGAAATTATCAGAGTTTTCATTAAAAATAGGATGTCACATCATTTTAAACAAAACATGAAGTCTCAATTACTTCATTCCTTTCTTTCTCCATAAAGAATAAAAACAGCGGAAAATAGTTCATTATTAAAGCTAACTACACACTTACCAAAATAATCCAAAACTCCACATAACTCATGGTTCACATAAGTTTTAAATAAAAGAGATATGTGATAATACATACACCCTCCGGTCACTATTATAAGCAACAAAAACCTTTTTAGATTCATTGAAAAAATGATGTATCCGGACATTATTATATATAAGATACATCAATTATCCAATAATTCTAAAAAGTTTTTTGTTGCTTATAATAGTGACCAGAGGGTGTATGTTCATGCACTTTACTTGCTTTGCTAATACATATGTTCTTATGCATTAAAAGTGTACCATTTCAAGGTGCTTTAGAGATGTTCATGCTAACACTGTACAATGGCTTATTGAGTTTTCTGAACTTTGGTGCTATGTAAGTTTACTTCAATGCTGATGATGTTGCAGATTTTTTCAATTGCTTTAATTCTTATATGATATGTTTATGTAGACAGCAGGGACAGCAGAAATGAGAAGTGATTCAATTTCAGGCAGAGTTTTTACGGCTAGAATAACAAGCTAAACAAGAAGGCCTTGGTCATTGGAGCTAGGTTTGTCTGGCTTTTTCTCTTTTTCAAAAACTGTCATTAAGATGTTGCTTTTGCTGTCGTGATTGTTAATTAATGTTTGTTGCTTGATGTGCTTGCAAATTTATGTATTAGAAACTGAGGTGCAATGTATTTGACATCCATGTTGATGACAATAATCAACCAGTATTTTCTCCTGCAATTTTCTTGGTTATACATGGAAAAGCTCATGGTGGGAAAAGTATAACAGTTGTGTCTTTAATGTGATTCTAATTGGCTTGTAAGCATTATTCCTATCTTTTATATTTTCTTATTTGATTTATATTTTGCTTACCATTTTTGTTTCTTGGTTAAGGAGTAAACTAAGTGGCTGAAAATTGCTACTCTTTTGATCAAGGGAGCATATTTGCATATAGATTATTCAATATGATAAGCTTGTCATTCTTATATTTTGATCATGACAGAAGTGCTCTTTTATATGTGTAAGGAAATATAGACTTTTGGAATTGTGATTGCAGTCACTGTTAGACTCTGGACATTTATAGACTCTGGAATTGTAAAATTGCTACATTGAGAGTAACCTCAAAATCTTTACAATTGACTGAGATAGTTTTGTGCTGTGTTTCGCTTCTTATTGGTGGATATTGGAATGGAACCAAACAAATAAATTCGATCTTAGGTAATTTAAATTGTGTTTTTTTAATGCAGGCAAATATTGTTTTTGGTGCATTGTGTGGATTAGAGGTAACTATTGAATTTGCACCTTATTCATCTCATTTAAAATTTAAAATAAAATCTGATACTTGAAAACACAACTGAACATTTGTTGTTTTGTTTTTTTATCGAGTGTTGTGGACATAACACATACCATAGTTTCTAAATGATTGACAAACTTGTAAATCCTTTTGAGTTATATGTGACTTATTTTACGATGATTACGTAGACGTTCATCTAATTCTGTTCTTTTGATTATTCAACAAAAACAGTACAAATATACAAGGCACCTTGGTTCATCCGAGACAAACCAAAATTTCCTTTTCGCCTGCTCATGTTAGGTGAGCCAATATATTTTGTAAAAGAGACAAGTTTATATTTTATCTGGTTTGTTCACATGCTTTGATAAGAGGCTATTGACACAACTATTTGGTTTTTGTGTTACAGATACATCAAGACACTGTTTACTAATTAATGTTATTAAGCAGATAACTGAATCTATGTCATATGCCAAACTTGTAAGAGAAATATTGATGTTGGCTGTTTGTGATAGTAAGAAACTAAAGTTGTCTCCACAAGTAGCACAGCATGCTATTTTGTATGTAATAATGCTGATATGGAATGTTTTACATTGGCACATCATAGACGAACAATCATTTTCTCTTGAAGTAACTTTGTAAGATGAGATATCTTATTTTGTTTACATGGTTGGATTCTCTAATTTTGTTAATGTAATTAGAATATCTTATTTTATTTGATGAGATGTTATTATGTATGATGTAATCGTCAATGACTCACTTTATATTATTAAATTCTATACGTAATAAAGGAGATCATTTTAGATTTGAAAAATTATTATTTTTGATTGTGTTATTTAATACAATTAAATTTATATGATCAACTTTCCTTTAACTTTTATCACTGAAATTTATTATTTTCACGGGACACTAACATCCCAATACCTTTTTTTTTTTTTTTTAATCAACAACGTATTCGTAAATATTTATATTATATTAGTCATATTTGTAAATATTTACAAAATTACATTTATTTATTTATCAATTAATATTTTCTTCTAATATTATTATACTATTAATATTATTCTTTTTTCTAAATATCATTATAAATATATTTCCTTTTATATAAACTATTCTATTAACAATTCATGATTTTAAATTATGTATATTAAATAATAATTTTTTATTTTATTTTTATTTTAAATTTTACATTTTTAAATTATGATAGAAGTGAACGCAGGAGTTTATTACTAGTTATTCATTAGAAACTAGGCTTTTAAATAGCCTTTGTAAAACAGAATCAAAACTGAACACTCCTAAAACTAAGGAAACAATTCAGCTAGCTACAAACATGAAAACAGAACGAAAAATAAATTTGAGACCTACTCTACATGTCTTTTATTAACTGCCATTAAAAGTAAAACCCATCATGCAGAAGGCACGTTATAAATATTTTTGATTTGTCATTGAGTCGGCACAACCTATATATAAAACGCCTCCTCTCAACTGTGTGACTCACTTTTCATAGTTGGCTATTCAAATTAAATTCTGAACGCTCTTATTTAATTAGAAAAAATCTACTATTTTAAGGTAAGTCGCCGTTTTCTTTTCGCTTCTATCAATTCGTTTTTTTCACTTGATCGTGTGTCTGATTTCTTCTCTACTAATTCGACTGATAATTGGTTGATTAGTGTTTGTGTTATAATTTGTTCTGATTTCGGTTGGTTAGAATTTGTGTTGTAATTTCAGTTGATTAGGGTTTGTATTGTGATTTGTTGTAATTTCGGTTGATTAGGGTTTGTATTGTGATTTGCAGTGTTGTTTATGATGTTTACTCACTGTACAGATGCAAATCTTTGTGATAACATTTTATGGAAAAACTATCACCCTTGAGGTGGAGAGTTCTGATACCATACACGACGTGAAAGCTAAGATCAATGATAAGGAATGTATTCTACCCCGTGAGCAAAGGCTTATCTTTGATGGAAAACAATTGGAAGATGGTCGCACCCTTGCTGATTACGACATCCAGGAGGAATCCACTCTTCTTGGGGGTATGAACCTTTTTGTTATGACCCTTAGTAAAAAGACCATAGCTTTGGAGGTTGAAATTTCTGATACAATTGAGAGTGTGAAGGCGAAAATTCAGGAAAAAGAGGGAATTCCTACCGCCGAAGAGAGTCTAATTTTGTATGGAAAGTGTTTGAAGGATGGTCGTACTCTGGCTGATTATGAAATCCACGACCTTCAAGCTCCGATTCTATGGTTAACCGATCATTCCACCAGATTAGTATAGGCTTATTTGTGTTTCCCTTTAATCTCCCTTGCTATTTTTGAAACAATTCCAATATGTTACTCGTTTGATATCATACATGACGTTGATTTTGCCATTTTAATTAAAATGACAATTCTGTCAAGCTACTTTTACACTTAACCCTCGCTAGTTAGTTTGTGTATTGTATCGTGTCCAATTTTACCCTAATTAATTTTGTGTTTTGAATTATAATTATAAATATTTTTTATTTATATCAGTAGAGGCAAATTATAAATAAATTGTTTTTTTATAAGCAATAGATTCATTGATAAGACATACTAGGAGTACACCAATGCTCTTAAAGAACTCCAAGATAAAAAAAATCTAAAGGAGATATGTATCAATTATAAAAGTTACATTTTGCTTTAGATTTAAGATTAAAACCCAATCAATATCAAGAGGTTTGAATTGAACCGTTGAAAATGCGTCCATCAAATTGACCAATAAGTCGGGATCCATATAATACAAGCAGTAGATTTGGAGAATTTCTTCGTCACTTTTAAGAATCATTCCAAGAAGTTATCACAAGCACTACTCTCTTCAAACGACTGTGAGGATCGGAGATTATTTCCCTGGCTGTTAGTGAAACTTTTGATTTTTATAAGACTTCCAAAACAGCCTTGGGAGTAATCTCATTCTCAGGGACAACAACATGCAGCAATAACGAATTATAGCAAGAGTTGACAGTAAAATAACTAATGATGCCAACTTTCCAATGAAACTTATCTACAACACCTCTGCACGGCGAAACATCTAACGGTAGGATTTTTAATTCTTGAAACTCCTCCCATAATTCCACTGGCAGGTCTAGGCACACACTATCAAAATTCCCAATACCACACTCTCTTCTCCCAGCCTCCTATATCTGAGACAACAACATGCTTTAATGCAGAAAATTCAAAGAGATTCAAAAATAAAAATCAAAGTGGTACTTGTCCAAGCCAGCAATTGTATCAAAATGATAGTAGAGTGCCGTCACCAAGAATACAAGGAAGTTGATTCAAGAAACCACCACTTAAGATGGAGTATCCAATGATCATTAGATCCTTCCACCATAAAGAATCCTCCCTCGTCGTCTTTAACTTCTTCTTAAGCAGTATTCTTGAAAATAGACAGGCGTATCTACACTTCGGAATTCCACGCCAAATAGCAGATGGTTCGGTGATAAAACGCCAAAGCCATTTCGAAAGCAAAGAGATATTAAAGGTAGTGAGGTCTTTGATAGCCAATCCCCCACAACTCTTTTGTAAGCATACTTTTTCCCAACTAATCCATGCCACACCAAGTTTATCCAAAGAACCCGACCACAAAAACTTCCTTTGAAGAATGAAAAATGAAAAATGATGAAACTTTGATGGAGCTTTGAAGAATGAAAAATGATGAATAGGAAGGTTTGAGAGAAATGAATGATTAAGATCACTCTGCCACCGATGGATAACAGTTTCCCATTCCATGAAGAAAGTCTCGATTTGACACAATTCACTACCGGATTCCAAAAGGCAAGACTGCGGTGATTGCCTCCAACATACAATCCCAGATATCTGAAAGGGAGAGCACCAACTTTGCAGGCTAAAAAGTGAGCAGCAGCATGAAGGAAATCAGGCTCATGACCTATGCCAAACAAACTACTTTTCCAAAAGTTGATGCGAAGGCCAGAAAGGAGTTGAAATCCTGTCAGTAGAGCTTTAATAGCCCATAAATCTTCCCACACACCATGACATAAAAGTATTGTATCATCAGCGAATTGAACCAAATTTACAAATATGATCATCATCAACCTTGAAACCTTTTAGTAGGCCATTTGAGTTTGCGTGCCTCAGCATTTCAGCAAGTGCTTCCGCTACCATTGAGAACAAGAATGGGGATAGTTGGTCGCCCTGTCGAAGACATCGTGTTGCCTTAAAGTCCTTGGTAGTTCCTTCATCGACAATTACTGAGAGATAGCAACTTAGAGAACTACCTTTAATCAAGGTGATCCATTTAGGACTAAAGTTCATCGCCTTAAGCACCTCTTCAAGAAATGACCATTCAACACAATTGTAAGCTTGTTGGAAATCGACTTTAAAAGCTAAGCATTTATCTTTCCTCCTCCTTGCTAAATCCAGTAATTCATTAACAAGTAATACGCCATCCAACATATGCCTTCCGGGTATGAAGGCAGTTTGAGACTTTGATATCAACTTATCCATAACTCCACACAACCTTGCAGACATTATCTTAGCTATAACCACTACTATGAAAAAGCCATACAATCACAGTTGGAAAAGGGATACTATAACGCCTGAGCATCCATTGTGAGGTACGGGGTGATTGTATGTCAGGTATTTCTACCACGGTCGCAAAACCGTGATAGTAAGACTAAAAGCGCACTACCTACCACGATGGTTAAAAGTATCAATCGTTGTGGTATATGCATTTATTTCATATAGATTAAATCACAATTAAAATAAATAACCATTGTTGAAAGTACATGGGTTCATTATAAAATATGTAGATTGCATTTTTTTTCAATTAAACCTCACAACAACATATAACCATTCAAATTGATGAAATATATAATCTGAAAATTAATCTATTCTTGAAAACCAACTTACACAAACCATTGTTTTCTAAATTACATCTGATGCTTCTCCCGTAGGCAGCAAATGGGTATACAAAGTCAAAAGACATGCTGATGGATCTATAGAAAGATTCAAGGCACGTCTTGTAGCTAAGGGTTTCAACCAAACAGAAGGTTTGGATTATTTTGAAACCTTTTCCCCTATTGCCAAGTTATCCATTGTTTACTTGCCCTGGCTGCTATTCATGGATGGTATTTGCATCAATTAGATGTAAATAATGCATTCCTTCATGGAGATTTGCATGAAGCAGTTTACATGAAGATTCCTCAAGGTTTTACAGCTCCCAAATTAGGCCAGTTGTGTAAGCTTACCAAGTCTCTCTATGGCTTGAATCAAGCTAGTAGGCAATGGTTTGAGAAATTGACCACCTTTCTTAAGGCACAAGGTTTTACACATGCTAATGCTAATCATACTCTCTTCATAAATGCAAATTCCACTTCATTCACAGCTTTGCAGGTCTATATGGATGACATCATTCTAGCAGGTACCTCATTAAGCGTGTTTGCTGATTTGAAGAAAGCATTACACAATGCTTTTCACATCAAAGATCTAGGTCAATTCAAGTTTTTCCTAGGCCTTGAGGTTGCTCGATCATCCAAAGGTATCACTCTTTGTCAAAGAAAATATTGTCTTGATTTACTTCAAGATGCTGGTCTTACTAGCTGCAAACCAACCTCAAATCCTTTGGATGCCTCTATCCGTATACATCAAGACAATGGCTCAGTTTTCTCAGATGTTACTGCATATTGAAGACTTGTTGGTAGGTTGATTTATCTCACTACAACACGTCAATAGCTGATGATGAAACTAATGTGAATACATCTACCTTGCATGAAGAGCATGAGGGTCCATAATTGTATCGTGTGTACTCTCGTATTGTATTCTTTCTCATAGTTAGTTAGGGCTTTGCTTGTATATAATAACTGCTGTAACTAACTATTGAATCAATCAATGCAATTCAACTATTTCTCTCTCTTTCTCTTTTGTGCATCGTTTCTTCATTCTACTCTATCAATGGAGTTTTCTATTTGCTTAGACCAAGTTCCATGATATAAAAGATATAGTACTTGATACATGTTTATCAGAACTATATTCCAAGCACTCAAGTGTCTTATATGTATGGTAAATTAAAGAATGTGAATGAATTATACTTATCATGGTTTATAACAATGACATCATTGAATATTGACTAATTTTAATAATAATTAAACCAACAATAGTTGTAATAGTATAAAAATATTCTATTTGTGTTTATAAAAAAGAGAAGAAACTCACAATTAAAAGATCTAATAATTTCAGATGTTCATGAATAGCCACCATCTAAACCAACTTAACGGAATTATTATATGTAATATTTAATTCATATAAAAGTGTAAAATCAAAATATACGCTATACTTTTTTAATATTTGCGGAAAATAAACACCAACTTCAACTTTGTAAATGTTTAATGTGGATAAGGCAGTAGCAGATAAGCAGAGGAGAATTCTTCTTGCCACCCCGTCATATCTAAAACTTTCAAGATATATGAAAAGAACAAAATAATCTTGAAACATTTTTACTTTACATTTTCAAAAATTTTGATTTTGAAGCGGATTTTTCAAAAGTCAGGGACGATACCGGAAATTCGAACAGAACTATCGGAAATTCCAAAAAAACAAGTAAGCTTTACCGGAAATTTCACAATTTCCAGTATTTTTTACCGTAATTTCTGCAATTTCCAATATATCTTATCGGAAATTTCAAAATTTCCGGTATTATTTATCAGAAATTCCAATATTTACGGTGATAAATACCGGAAATTTTAAAATTTCCGGTATTTTCCTTAATATTGTCTCTAGAAATTTCAAAATTTTCGGTATATTGGAAAACTGTTTTGCTGCGTATCGGGAATTTCAAAATTTCCGATAGTAATAAATATTTTGTTTTATATCGAAAATTTGAAATTTCCGATAGTTGTTCCCTTTTATAATTTCTTGTCTTATTGTTTTTTTATCTTCGTTTGCAGTGAAATTCAGAGGCTGGGACGATACCATCGTTGGGAGAGCGGCGGATCGAGCAGCAGATCAGGTTAGGGATGCGAGTGGTGTTGCCGATGTTGAGTCATCTCATCTATGGACAGGACGAGGGATGTCAACGGAGCAGGAAATGTGCGGAGGATGTTTCCCCACTCCCCGCCCCGCCCCCTAATATTTTCCCCATTCCCATCCCCATTCTCTGCCACGGGGGAATATTTTTCCCCATCCCCACAGATTCCCACGGAGAATCGGAGATCCACGAAGATCGAGTCATAAAAAATTTCTATATTTTTTTATTAAAACTATAACACTATAGTATTTCATTATTTTTTCCTTTTTAGAAAAAAATTATATTTTGCATCTTTCCTTTTTTTAAAATAAAAACGCATCTTGTATCAATAACAAAAAAAAAAAGAAAAATCACTTGCAGTTACGAAAACATAACCATTGATTTACTAATTGAATGAAAACCAAGTTACTAATTGAAGTATATTGAAGTTGAAAAGTAATAATCATAAGCACAATGAACAAACAAGAGTGGTTGTTGTGATGATGATGAGAACAAGAGAAATGAGGAATGGAGGAGGCAAAGAGAATAGAGAAAAGAAGATGAGACGGTGTGTACACTGTATGTAAGGATGCACTTTTTTATGGTTGATACTTGAATAGTGAAATAATACATTATACAATAAAACAAAAAAAATGATCCACTGATAACTCTTCATTTTTGATCTCACCTGATCAGGAGGGACCTTCTTATGACGATTGAGCACTCCGGAAGTTGAAGGAATGGGGTGTACCTGCAAGGCACTCCGATGCCAAAGTAAGAAGAGGAACTAGAATAAGCAAGTACAGAGAGGAAAGTAGGATAGAATGGAGTGGAATGGAATACCTGACCCTCTAGTGAAAGAGGGCATTTATAGAGAACCCCCAGCGCTGGGCCAAGATCCCCATCATGGGTTGAATTCCGAAGCCCATGGTGGAGACTTCCAGGACCTGCGAAAAAGTAGGGGAAGGCCTAGCACGTGGTCTTCATCCTGGTGTAACTGCCCCTATATGTCAGGGGGAGTGGAGACCATCTCACTAAGAGCGGTTACGCCCACCCGTGGAGGGCACGTGGGGGAAAGCTCCCAACGGCTATTCCCCTTGGGCCTTGGATAATTGGGCCTCCGTTGGGGAGGGAGACTGGGTCGTGCCCATCTGGAGGGCAGCGCGAGGCCTATTCCAGAACAGGAGCCCCCCAAGTCTTTGCTCTAAGCTAGAGCGTGGACTTAGAGGGTTGCCCGTCGGGAGTCTTTAGGTCGGGCATCATCCTTCGGTGGAGTTCTCCTCGAGTGATGGTTTGCACAAGGTACGCCAACAAACCAATGAGTCACCTAATTAAAGTTTCAGAGAAGCAAGAGGTTTGCTGAGAACGTGTCGGGCAGTAGGCGCTCGTTGTTAACCTGGAAAATTCGGCCAGTGGACGTCGCCGGCCCTTCGAGGAGAGGGGTGGCCCGTGCGAGGTAAGCCAACAAATAAGGGAGTCACCCAATTGAAGTTTTAGAGAAGCAAGAGGTTATTCGCCGAGGAACTGACCGGTCGTAAGGTGCTCCGTCAGAGGGTGTGGCCGGAGGAAACACATGGATTACCTGGTCGGTCCCTCGAGGAGATAGAGTGTCATTCGGGTCCTCGGAGAAGTCGAAACGTTACGTGTTTTATGAAAACAGCACATTAATTGCGCCATCATTGCCTAGGGAGGCCTAGGGTCTAGGCAATGATGACCTAGGACTAGTTTCCCAACGCGGGGAGCCTTCATATATAAGGGAAGGCCAGAATCATTTTCCCCACACCGTACTTTGAGCGTTTTATTCTCTTCTCCCTCTGCCACCGTACCTGACTCACCGGAAGCTTTTTCCTCCGTCTCCCACCACCTTCGTTCATCAAGTAAGTTCTCTTCCTCTCTATTTTTTGTCACTGCTTTTGTTTTCCGGTGGATTACTCGGCGACTCCAGATGGAGTTTCCGGTGATCTCTTGGATTTTTTGGTCAAGGAAGGTCCTCCTCGGGCTTTTCCCGGTAGTTTATACCTGGATCCGCCTCGAGCAGGGCCTTCCTCGGTGTATTTCTAGTATTTTGCTCGTCGTGTCGGTGTCGGGGAGGGTCCTCCCCGTCCAACCTTTAGATTTTTGAGCTCCTCCTCGCCCTTTCACTTGAATCGCGGTGGAAGGGTGGATTTGATGAAGTCAAATTCACTATTTTCCTCTGCCCTTCAGGTAAAATGGCGCAACCCGTAACTGGCATGGAGGTGCCCAACATCAACGAGCTTCTCGCGCCCGACATGTCCTGGGTCGGGTTCGAACCTGCGGAGACTCCCTCGTCCTTCATCGAAGACTCAGTTAACGCTTTTACTATTTTAGAGGACGCGGAAGAGGGTGCTCCCCCCAACTGGAAGTGCTGGGTTCCTCGGCGGAGCCAGCGGATCTGCTCGACTTTCCCAAGGAATCGTTTCCCGATGTATGAATTCACATTTAAGGAATCCAGAATTCACCTCCCCTTCAACGAGTTTCAGATGGGCGTCTTCCGTTGGCTAGACCTGGCTCCCTCCCAACTTCACCTCAATGCCCTAGAATTTATGCGGGATTTTGAGATTGTGTGTCGTTTCCTCGAGGTTCGGGCGACACATCCCTTGTTCTTTCGCATCTTCCATCTTCAGCGGTCGTCGGTGAACGGAAATCATAGTTGGGTCTCTCTCAAGCAACCGAAGAGGTTGTTCAAGACTTATGCTGACTCTGTCAAAGAATTCAAGGGTCGGTGGTTTACCGTGGAGCCTGTGACTCCCCGAGCTATTGATGCCCTCTACGAGGAGAGGGAGGACCCCGGAGATGTGAAACGTCTTCACTCACGGGTATCTTTGGAGTTGCACAAGGTGCATTTTGATCGGAAGCCAAAGAATTTGGGAACCAAGGACACCGAAGCTTATGATACCTTGGTTGATTTTGTGTCCAGCTTCGTCCCTGCCAAATATGTGGACAAATATAACGAGTATATCTACACTAATGTCAGGGAGCATGTCTGTCAACGGTGATTGATACATACCAAGGCGCTGCTCGAGTGTCGGGATGACGAGGAATCCCTTAGGCTCTTAGGCAAGCGTCTATTACTGTTTCTTTCTTCTAACTATTTTGCATGGTCGGCTGACGTTGTTTTTTGTTCATGCAGGTGTGATGGATAACATGCAGAGGCGCGTTCTGAAGTTGGCCTAGCAGAAGGCCAATCGAAAGGGGGGCAAGGGGCGCATTGCTCAGCTCACCGAGCAAGGAACCGGGGGTTCCTCTTCCCTGGCCTCTGACAGTCCTCAGCCTGTCCCCTCCCCCGTGCACGTTGAGCTAAACCTGGCCAAACGACAAAGAAGCGACGAGGATGTGACTATCGTCGATATTACTGAGACTTCAGAGGCCTTCGTGCTGCCCTTTTGCCACCTCTGCAGGGGTATTTTTGACGAGAAGGGCTCCCTGGAAGTGCCCGAGGCCGAAGCCAAGGCCATCCTAGGTCTGGACAAGGCCACGAGGAGGAGGAATCTCGCTCAGGACATCGCCGCTGTGATGCTGGTTATGGAGACCGCATTGGTTCTGAACGACGATGCCTGCTCGGCGGCTGAGCTCCAGGCAGAGAAAGACAAACTGGCCGCTCTTTGGGTCAAAAAGAATAAACTCAAGGCCGACTTCGAATATTACAAAGGAAAATACGAGGTTCATGTGGGTCTTGTGTCCGTGTTGGCCGAAGTAAGAGCGGCCCTGGAGACAGCAACTGCGGAGAACCGGGGTTTGAAGCTGAAAGAGACTGAGCTTGCTCAGGCCCTTGAGGAGATGGAGACCCTTCGGGCGAGGGTGGCTGAATTGGAGGGGATGACTGCCCCGACCGATGAAGAGACGGAGGAAGAGGTCACCCTGCGGACCCGTGGAGAGCTCATTGCCCGTATCAAGGTTCTTGAGCAAGACTGTGTGGATGCCTTAGAGTTGGGCTTCCACAGTGCCACCGAGTAGCTCCGCGTTGTCAACCTCGGGGTGGAGCTTGTGACTGCCGGAACCGGGCCATCCTTGCAGGTGGTAAATGGTCGGGTGGTTACCTTGGACGGTTCGACTCCTTCCCTGAAGGACGAGGAGGATGTAGACTAGGGTTTATTTTCTTGGCCTGCGCCCCCCTTTTATTTTTTCTGGTACTGGGCATGGCCTTTTTTTGTAATCTCGGGCACTGCCACCTCATTTTGTAATGAACTATGTCGGCCTCTTTGGTCGGATTTATCAATGAAATTTTTATTTTTGTTACGGCCAAGTGTAAATTTTTGCTCGAATTCTGTTTTATTTTATTGTATGCTCGGTGAAATATTGCTCGAGTTTTGATTTTGTGCTCGGCAGTTTAGGGAACTTGCTGAGGATGCGGGGTTGTCTCCCGCAAAGGCAGAGCTAAGACCTCGTTTGGTGTCTTGGCTTCGCGGCTTGGACTTTCCCATCGCGAGCTGGGTGTCCTGCTGACATGGTACTGCGACGACGAAGCTCGATCGGGGTGTCCCCCTCGAGGCCAGATCCTCCCCGACTGCTTGGGTGAAGGGATCTGCTTTTTGATTTAGAAGGATCGTGCTCGTACCCGGGCACGCCCTCGAGGCCGAACTTGTTTGTTCGTGTGGCTGGGGTTTGTTAACCCCTAGTTGTAGTATTGTTTAAGTTTTTCTGCATTCCATGGTCGAGCAAGTTTTTCACCGTTCAGGTTTTAGAGGAAGTAGGCCCCGTTGTCCATTTTTGCTCGGACGCGGTATAGACCCTCCCAGTTGGCGGCCAGTTTGCCTTCGCGTGAGTCCTTCTGGTTTCTTTGGAGGACCAGGCTCCCCACCTGGAACTCGCATTTGATGACTTTGGCGTCGTGACATAATGTGATCTTTTATTTTACTGATGCTTCGCGGAGGGTCGCGCCCGACCGAATCTCATCGACCAAGTCGAGCTCTTCCCTGAGGGCTTCGTCGTTCATTTTTTCGTCTTGTGGGACTTCTGCTCTCCACGAAGGTTCTCTAATCTCCACGGGGATGACCGCCTCAGTTCCGTAGGTTAGGCGAAAAGGGGTTTCCCCGATTGTGGAGTGGGGTGTTGTTCGGTATCCCTATATGACGCTGTGCAACTCTTCGACCCATGCCCTTTTCGCCTCCCTAAGCCTTCGCTTTAGTCCCCTAAAGAGCACTCTGTTTGCCGCTTCGGCTTGCCCGTTCGTCTGCAGATGCTCGACGGAGGCGAAGTGTTGTTTCGTGTTGTGCTTGGCGACGAAGTCCTGGAATTTTCCGGTCGGTGAACTGGGTTCCATTGTCGGTGACGATGACCTGAGGTACGCCGAACCGGGTAAAGATGTTTGTTTTCTAGAAACGGAGAATGTTCTGTGTTGTGATCTTGGCTAGGGGCTCGACCTCTATCCACTTGGTAAAGTAGTCGACGCTGATGATCAGGTATTTGTCCTGGTAGGATCCTACAGTGAAGGGTCCTAGGATGTCCAATCCCTACCAAGCGAAAGGCCATGGGGATGATAGAGTCTTGAGTTTTCTAGGTGGAGCTAGATGCATGTCCCCTTGTCGCTGGCATTTGTCGCACTTTTTGACGTGTTCCTTCGCGTCATTCTGCATCGTCGGCCAGTAATACCTCGCACGCAAGGCTTTCCGGGCCAGGGAGCGTCCTGTGAGATGTTGGGCGCTGATCCTCTCGTGGATCTCTGCTAGAATACCGGGGACCTGATTCTCATCGACGCATTTTAATAGAGGGATGGATAATCCTCATTGGTAGAGCTTGTCCTCGAGGAGGACGTAAGAGCATGCTCTTCGTTTCGTGACTGCCACCTCTTTTCGGTCGTCGGGGAGTTCACCGGTTGTGAGGAATCTGTAGACCGGGGTCATCCAGCTAGTACTTTCCTTGATCGCATATACGTCGAGGACTCCGGTGGGTTTCTCAATGCTCGGTCGGGAGAGTTCCTCTTGGATGACAGATTTGTTCCCTTCTTTCCTTGTCAGACATCTTTTCACCTAGGGCACTTGAGGAATTAGCTATCTCAATAATGTTCATGTGAAAATCATGAATGCTCTCATCCTCTTTCATCTTCAAACTCTCAAACTTGCTAGTGAGAAGCTGAAGTTTTGACATCTTCACCTTTGAAGTCCCTTCATGAGCAACCTTCAAGACCTCCCACGCCTCTTTTGTAATGGTGCAATGTTCAATCAACCTGAAGATATTTTTATTCACACCATTAAACAATGCATTCATGGCTTTGAAATTTCCCACTGACCCTTTATAATCTGCATCATCCCAGTCTTCCTCTTCCTTCACCACTTCAGTATATTTACCTTCTCCATCTCTAACCTTTGGGGGTTCCCATCCTTTTATAACAACTTTCCATGCTTGATCATCCATGGATTTGATGAATGTTATCATCCTCGGTTTCCAATAGTCATAGTTGGAACCATCAAGCAGAGGTGGTTTGTTCAAAAATCCTTCATCCTTGTCCATTGTACCAGAAAGTACCTTCCCTGAATCTCACCCAGAACCAAGCAAGGGCACAAGCTCTTGATGCCAATTGAAATTATGGCACAGATATCAGATGTCCTACACAGATGTTGAGACACTGATATCCAACACAATAAACAAGATAATAATAATAATAACAGTGCAGAAAGTAAATAACACAGTGATATGTTTACCCAGTTCGGATCAACAATCCTACTCTGGGGGCTACCAAGCCAGGGACGAAACCAATATACGATAGTATCAATTCACAGATCATACAATAACCAAACCCTGTTATAATCTGCTCACTTAATCACTACCCTTCCTATGATTTCTACCTAAGACTCACCTAGGTATGAGGCCCTCCTTAAATCCCTCTACAACCACAACCCGTGATTGGTTCCTTTCAACACAAGTAACAAAAACGAAAGTCACACTTTCAAAACACACAAATCTCAATACTTCACAGCTTATGCGAATTGACACACAAGAAACTCAATGCTTAAAAGCTTATGAGTAACTGACAGAACTTACAACACAAAAACCAGTCCTTATACTGTTATCAGAATGATACCAGTTAGGCTCACAAATAACACTCGAAAACCCTAATAGAAACACACGTAAGTTCCACACCTAAACTAGGTTTACACCAGTCAATATATAGCATTAAATCTGGACTGGATTGGGATTCAAAAACGCAGCAAATAGACTGCTCACAAATCTGCAAAATAAACTCCAACAAAATAGGTCTTCAATCTAAAGTTTCCTAATTTGTCTCCATAATTAGAAAGCGCTGAAAATCCGAAAAACCAACACAAAACACAATCCAAATATACTTTGGATGCCACATAGGATAACCAAATATTCACAGAATATTCAGTAACAATTAACACCAACAAAATCTTCTTTAAAACTGAGTTTAGGCGCGATGTCCTATGAGCCAGTATGGGACATCTTCATTCGACATGTTGAGTACAGCAAATTAGAACATCTTGTTTCAACATCTTGCTGCTAGAATAGCTTTAGCAAAATAAATGCCAACCACAAAAACAACGAAATAACAACAAGAAAGGGGGAACTTATCCTTGGGAGAGATGGGCAGGTGGTGTCGGAGCCGCGGTTTATTGATATCGTCGGGCTCCTGGCTTGTGACACGCGTGAGAAGGCGTTAACGCTTCTTGGTATCTTTTTATTTGTTTCCCTGCTTCCTCTTTTTAGTCTTTGTATTTATATGCATAGTTTATTATACTGACTTTTGTCTGTCTTTATCGCAGGGGAAATGTCTGCTCTTCAGAAGAGGCTGGTGAAGAGGGCTGGAGCAGCGCAGCTTCGGAAGAGCGAAAATGCATGTGAAGCAGAGGAGGTTGCGCAAGCCGATTCAACTCTGGGGAGCCTGACCGCTTCTCCTTCCACTGGGCAATCATCTTCTGTTCAGCCTCGTCCCAAGAGGAGTCGTTCCTCCGAAGTGGTTAACCTGACTGGGGAGGCGAGCAAGGATGAATACGAGCTTCCCCCTTGCTTCCTGAAGCCTGATTTCTTCGAGCGTTCTTCCTTGAAGATCTCGTCCGAGGAGTCCCTTCAATTTTCCGACGTTGATCGGCAGTCGAGAAAGACCCAGCTATTGAAGGACGCAGCTGCGGTGATCTGCGTGCTGGAGATGGTCGTGGTATCCACCGAAGAGGAGGTGACCTTTGAGCTTGAAATGAAGAGGCTCCGGGAAGCGAATTCGGCTTTGGAGGCGGGGAGGAAGAAGGATGCGGAGGAGAGAGCTGATGTTGAGTAGAGGAACAAGGATCTGGTCAAGTCTCAAACTATTCTGGTTCAAGAAAGGGATGCTCTCAGGGCCCAGGTTGCCCGGTTGGAAGCTGACGCTGCCCCTCATGTCGATGAAACTGAGGAGATTCGTGCTTTGAGGACGCGTGGTGAATTGGTCACTCGTATTTTCCAGGCCGAGGATGACAGCATGGACGCGACAGAGGATGCCTTCAACAATGCTGTCGAGCAGCTGAAGTTGGTGAATCCTATAGTTGAAATGGTCACCGAGGGGATCAGTTATTTGAGCAGCATGATGAATGGCTGAATTGTCTCTCCCGACCTTTTCGTCGGACCTGACGGGGACAGCCCCCAGCCCACCGACGATCGCAGCAACCCCGAGGCTTCCGTCATGGAGTGATTCTGTCATGTAATCCTTGTCCGGCCTGAGCGCCGTGTATAATCATGTAATGTGTTTGGTGGGGGCGTGACCCCCTTTTTATGTTATCCAGAATAATTCGGTCCTTTGTGGCCGCATTTATCTATTTTTAAATGTTATCCGGCCTTGGTGGTCATTTTTATTCTGTTGTTATGTTTATTCATGTTCGTCCGTCGAAGGACTTATTCTTTGCTTTACTTTATTAAGTTGTGCATGGTGCTCGTGTTTGTTTTTCTTAGTGTTCAAATGTTACACTGATTGGGGGTACTCGCGGGGAGTTCATAACTTTAGCAGTTAAGTAGGGGGTTTTTGCTCGGTAGTTAGTGTGTGCTCAAACAGTTTAGGGAACTGGGACGAGGAGGGCCTTGGGTGTTTCCGGGCATGTGGACGGTGCCCAAGTCACATTGGTGACCCGGGCTCCGCGGTGTGAACGTTCCATCGCGGGCTGAGGTTCTGCCTAGTTATGGTACGATGACGACTTCGGACTCGTTTGAGTATCCGACGTGTGACAGAGGGGCCTCTTCGTTGTAGAATTGGGACCTACCCTGTTCATGATTTACTTTAGAATGCAATGCTTGTACCTAGGAATGCATGTGTGGTGGGTTCATTGAGCGTCGACATTCATCCAATCGCGCCGACAGTAATTAGCTTTAGCTGTAGTATTGTTTCAGCTTCTCGGCGTTCTATGGTCGAGCAAGTTGGTCCCTGTTTAGACGGTCTAGGTAGTAGGCTCCGCTCCCCTTTTTTAACGGACGCGATATGGACCTTCCCAGTTCGCGGCTAGCTTGCCTTCTCGGGAATCTTTCTGATTTCTCCTGAGGACGAGGTTGTCGACTTCGAAATCTCTTTGGATGACTTTGGCGTCGTGCCTTAGTTTAATTTTTTGTTTTAATGATGCCTCGCGGAGAGCTGCTCCTGATCGAATTTCTTCGACGAGATCAAGCTCTTCTCGGATAACACTGTTGTTATCGTCCTCGTCCATGGGAACTTCTGTTCGCCTCGATGGGACATGCATTTCAATGGGGACGACCGCTTCGGTTCTGTAGGTTAGTTAGAATGGGGTTTCCCCGGTCGTGGAGTGAGGAGTAGTTCGGTAGGCCCATAGCACACTGGCTAGCTCCTCGACCCACTATTTTTTGGTCTGGTCCAGTCTTCGTTTGAGACCTAGTAGGATGACCCTATTTGTGGCTTCGGCCTGCCTGTTTTTTCGAGGATGCTCGACAGAGGCGAAGTAATGTTCGGTTCCCATGCTCGTGACGAAATCCTAGAAATGTTTGTCCGTAAACTGTGTCCCATTGTCGGTGACAATTGCCTGGGGGACTCCAAATCGGGCGAGTATGTTTCTTTTGTAGAATTTGAGGATATTTTGTGCCGTTATTTTGGCTAAGGCTTCAGCTTCTATCCACTTTGTGAAATAATCGATGGCCATAATAAGGTACTTGTTCTGGGCTGTTCCGATGATGAAGGGTCCCAGGATGTCTATACCTCACCAAGAGAAGGGCCACGGGGAAGACATAGAACTGAGCTCGTTCAGAGGTGACAGGTGCATATCCCCGTGGCGCTGACATTTGTCACATTTCTTCACGTGTTCTTTGGCATCGTGTTGCATTGTCAGCCTATAATATCCTGCTCGTAATGCTTTCCTGGCGAGGGACCTTCCTCCCATATGTTGGGAGTTGATTCCTTCGTGGATTTCGCGGAGGACGTGGATAACTGTTTGCTCGTTAACGCATTTAAGAAGGGGGATAGAAAGTCCTCGTCTGTAGAGCTTATTGTCAAGTATGACGTACGAGCATGCTCTTCGTCTGATTACACTCGCCTCTTTGGGGTCTGATGGTAGTTCATCTTTCTTCAAGTAGTTGTATACCGGGGTCATCCAACAGTTGCTATCACTAATGACGTTTACGTCAAGGCGGGGGTAGGCCTCTCTATATTGGGTCTAGAGAGTACCTCCTGGATAACTGATTTATTTCCCCCCTTTTTCCTTGTGCTCGTGAGTTTGGAGAGCACATCTGCCCTGACGTTATGTTCCCGCGGTACGTGTTTGATGTCCACCGACTTGAATGTGGAGATCCTCTCTTTGACGAGGGCTAGATACTCGGACAAATTGTCGTTCTTTGTCCGGTACTCTCCTTGGACTTGTGATGCTACGAGCTGGGAATTCGTGCAGATTACTATCTCTTCTGTCCCTAGATCCTCGGCTAAACGCAAATCGACGAGGAAAGCCTCGTATTCAGCCTGGTTATTGGAGGTCGGGAAGGATAGTGTTAGAGAGACTTCGACGAGGATTCCTTCTTCATTCTCGAGGAGGACGCCCGCTCCGCTGCCCGAGGAGCTGGAGGCTCCGTCCACAAAGATGGTCCATTTGCACGACCTACTCTCCGAGGAGGCGGGGAAGGTCATCTCGGCCACAAAATCTGCAAGTGCTCGTGCTTTGAGGGTTGTTCTTCCTTCGTATCTGATGTCGAATTCTGATAATTCCATGGACCACCTGAGCATCCTTCCAGCCATGTCGGGACGAGCGAGCAGCTGCCGTATGGGCTGGTCTGTGCGTACCATGATAGTATGTGTCAAGAAATAATGTCTTAGCTTTCCTGCTGCGTTAACCAAAGCAAGGGCTACTTTTTCGATCTGCTGGTAGCGAAGTTCTGGTCCCTGTAAAGCTTTGCTCGTGAAGTAAACGGGCTTCTGCCCCTCCATGGTTTCTCGGATCAGGGCAGCACTGAAGGCTTCGTCGGCTACGGTCAGGTATATGTACAATGTCTCCCTGTTTGCTGGTCGGGAGAGGACTGGAGGTTTGGACAGCGCTCTTTTGAGGTGTACGAGGGCCTGCTCGCATTCCTCCGTCCATTCGAAGGCTGCTTCTTTGCGAAGGAGCTTGAAAAAGGGGAGTGCATGTTGGGCTGATTTCGCAACGAATCGGGGGAGAGAGGTGACATCCCGTTTAGGGTTTGGATTGATTTTTTCGAGGAGGGAGTGGAGAGCTCGGAGAAGGCTCTACATTTATCAGGGTTAGCTTCAATTCCTTGTTATATCAAGTAGAACCCAAGGAATTTTCCTGCTCGTACCCCGAAGGTTCACTTCTCCGGGTTGAACCTCATCTTGTACTCCCGCGCTCGGGCGAATACCCTCTTTAGGTGTAGAGTATGATCGTTGTCCCCCTGGAATTTTATGATCATGTCGTCCATATAAACTTCGAGCATGTCCCCGCAAGGCGAACTTTGTTCTGATAAGCAATCTTGCAACATCCAATTTAACATGGTTTTGTGTATCAACATGTGATTTTACCAACACACCCATACGCGCAGCCAGGAATTTATAAAAATTGTCTCTCCAAATATGACATGGGAGTCCATATACACTCACCCAAGTCAATCTCTCTTTGTCGACATCCGCCGGCGACCAAGGATGTATATCGGAAAACCATTTGGATACCTAAACTGCATCCTCCTGCACCATTTTGCTTATCTCTCCCTTGTTTTCTTCTTCCAAAAGACATAGGTTGGCCCTTAGAGGGGTGCACATGCAATGCCTCTTGTATATTAAAAGTTGTCCCCAGTTCTTCCATTACACCAACATATGCATTTTCGTACCTCAACAACTCAAGTTTATCCACATTGAACATGAGGTGTGCAAAGTAAGGTTTGTCACCCAACAATACTTGGTTCTGTTTGTTCCTATATGGTTTATTCCCACCACGCTTAATATGGTCTCCATTAGTAACTTAAGCGTATGAGAAACCATTTTCAATGCATAAATATGTCCTGTCCTGTTGTCTTGATCCTAGTGTTGTGACATCTTACTTGATATCTAGAATCTGTGTATCGGAATTTAACTCTTGATAATCCTTTTTAAGAGGAGTTAATTTAAAAGATTATATAATATTGATTAATAAATATCAAATAGCTTTTTTTAAGTTATAATAAATATATTTGATTCTATATTATAAACTTTTATTATACCATTTATTATTTTTAATATAGTCTTTATGAAAATTTATGTGTTTAGAACAAATTAAAAAAGCTATCAAATTTATAGTATTAGTTGGGTTTTTCTAACCTATGCAACATTGCATAGGATAAGGGGTAATTAATACACCAATTTTATTGAAATATCATGTATTAGTTACCATTTTAGTGGTAATTTATTATTGAACTATTTCTTTTAAAAAACAGTACATTATTATGCAATGTTGCATAGGATAAGAGGTAATTAATACATGATATTTCAATAAAAATTATGTATTCATTACCCCTTATCCTATGCAATGTTGCATAGGTTAGACAAACCCTTATTAGTTTGATAAATAATACTAATTTTTTTTATAATAACAAATGATATAAAATAGACTGTACGAAAATAAATAGAAGGCTTCCATTTCATTGTTATTATATTAAATAATGAAAGACCTTTTTATTAGGCAACCTCAAACACTAAATCTGTTTGCGCCTCTATTCCTTACTTCCGCCGTAAGCAGTCACCAAGTTGCAAACATGGGTCGAGTAGATAACAAAATCGTGAAGACCTTCCCATCAAGTCATCAAGAGGTAATACTCTTGAATGACACTCTATTTCCACACCAACAAGAAAATTTTAGAGAAGGTTGCCTTGATTCCAACAAAGAGGCTTCGAAACAAGATTACATAATTCTTCACTCATCTAATGAAGCATATCCAGAAAGCACCAGTTCGTGGAATCTCCAGAGATCTGCAGGAAGAAGAGCATAAGCGTCGTATGGTATTTGTCCCCAATATCTCTACCATTAGGACCAACCAGATTAAAGTCAACAAAACACCCTTGAAATGCTTTTCGCTTTCTGTATGTCGAGATTCTAGCATCATTCAGGTTAATCCACCCGCTGATTCAATATTAAAATACGTTCTTTTACTTGAAGGACAGATGGCTAATCTCATTAGTATTAGTGACCAAGAGCTTTGTGTCAACTTCACTAGTTCTGAATGCATTGTCATGAGCAAAAATCTGAAGGAAATCATGAAAGGTACTAGGTCTTGTGATAACTGTTACATGTGAAGATCTCAATCAAGTGATCAACCCATAACATGCCTGATCATTAGAGAATATGAGACCAAGTTGTGGCACAAGAAACTTGATCATTTGAATTTTAGAAACATGAGAAAGATCATATATGCCAAGGTCATCAATGGTATTCCCAGCCTCAAGATTGAAGAAGGAAGAATATGTAAAGATTGCCATATCTTACCACATCAAAAGTTCTGGAGTTACTTCACATGGATCTAATGAGACTCATGCAAGTTGAAAGGTTGTGTAGAAGAAGATACTTTTTTTTTTGTGTTGATGATTACTCAAAATTCACCCGAATTGATTTTCTTAGAGAAAAACATACACTTTTTTGGCATTTTAAAAATTATGTCAACAACTGCAGCTTGAAAAAGGAAAAGAGATTGACGAGATCATTAGAATAAGAAGTGATCATGGAAGGGAATTTGAGAAATCCAGCTTTTTTGAATATTTCTTCATAAGGAATTGATCATGAGTTCTATACTTCAATTACTCCTCATGCTTTTCATATCATCCATTGCAGCTTTGCACCTACACAACATGAAATAATGGAGTACTTTTCTAATGACATATATCCGAAAAAAATCAAAATGATAATCAAATAAAAAATAAAAGAGGCACCTTATTTAGAGATTTTCTAAATCAGAACTAACAATAGATTTTTTGTGGACAAAGATCTGGATTTTTTATAATGCTATATTGCAAGTTAAAAATAGTGAAAAATATACAAAATACGGCTAAAAACAAAAGGTAAAAACATGTAAGAATCTTACTTAGTGTTCAAATTGTTCAATGTTTGTTAACAATATTACTTGAAAAAAATAAAAAAATAAATTAACAATATGATATAAAGAACAATACATGAATAAAAATATTGATCTAACTAAAAAATGAAAGAAGAGAATAAAATATAAGTTCAAAGGGAAAAAATGAAAAGAAGGGAGAGAACAAACGGGAAAATCCAGAAAAGAGAGATAGAGAGATTCAAATTTTAATTTGATAACGTGTGTGAAGTGTTAAGAGTTCCACATCTGGTAATATATGGCCTGAACATGTCTTTATAAGTGGGGGCAATCCCCATCCTACTAACCGGTTTTGTAGGGTTGTGTTATGCTCAACTACATTTCTTAACATGGTATCAAGAGCCTCGTTTAAGATCCGGTGGGCCACCTACTATGGTTTCTGCTATCGGGCCACCCACCATTATTTCCATGCTCCAGTTGTCTAGTATTGGGCGTGGGGGTGTGTGTTAAGAGTCCCTTTCTTTGATGATACACCTTGCATGTGCCATTTTGGATTAGCACTGCTAATCCCTTTTCCTGTAGTTGACCTTTACTAAGTAGGTTATTATTTAATTCAGGAATGTAATACACATTTGATATTACCTGAACAATTCCATTCACTTGCATCCGCACACTTTCTTTTCCCATAACAGTAATACGACTATCATTACCCAGCTTTACAGTTTGTTTAAGACTTTCATTCAATTCTGAAAATCATTCTCGATTACCACTCATATGGTTGCTGCAACCGAAATCGAGAAACTCGATTTCATCTCTGGTATCTTTGTGTTTTTCTATGTAAGCCATGAGTAGAAGCTCCTCATCGTCATCAAACTCTACAAAGTTTGCTTTTCTCTCCCATTCAGGACACTCATACTGATAGTGTCCTATCTTGTGACATCGATAGCATTCAATCAATGCTCTGTTGGTTGGTTGTCTCCCTCGACCTCTGCCTCGGCTGCTTCCAGCCATGCCTCGGCAGCTTCCAGCCATGCTTCTGCCTCTGCCTCGAGTGTTTCTCTCTTCATATGCCACCTTTAATACTTGCTCTTCTTCTATTACCTTTCTTCGAAACTTTTGTTCATGTACGACCAACGACCTTTGTAGCTCATCAACAATTAGGCAATCTATGTAATTTGCCTCTTCAATAGATACTACAATGTAATTGAATCTCTCAGTGAGAGAACGTAATATCTTTTCCATAATCTTGATGTCTTGCATGCCCTCTCCATTGTTACGTATGTTATTTGTAACCAACATTACCCGAACAAAGTATTTTGTGACCGTCTCATCTTCCTTCATCTCCAAGAGCTCAAACTCCCTTCGAAGAGCTTGTAGTTGTGATCTCTGCACCCTTTTACTCCCTTAATACTTCCTCTTCATTGAATCTCATAGTTGTTGAGCAGTCTCCTTATGAAGGATTGTCTTCAAAATACTCTTGTTGATGGCTGAGAATAAGTAATTTTTAACCTTCAAATCTTTTAGTTTTAGATTTTCCCTCTCAGCTACTTGTGCCCCGGTTTCTCTTACCCCTGCCTCTGGTTCAATGAGATACCACCACTCTTTTGATCGAAGTAGATTTTCCATCAGCATACTCCAGTGATCGTAATCGCCGTCAAATTTTGGAATGCTCAGTAGGTTTTGCCCTTCCTTTGCCATCTCTCTTTTATGTGTTTTCGAAGTCAGACTCTTAACCAATACTCTATGCCAATTATTGACAGTGCAAAGAAAAAAATACTTCGATGTTTCAACTACCTAACTAAGATTAAAAACTACACCCAAAGTCCCTAAATTACCCTTTCAATCAAATTCCAATTGCACTATAATTAAACCCTTAAATGTAATTCATATATTTAGTGTTCATTGCCCAATCATATAACTCCATTTTGCCAAGTGGCACAATTTTTTGAATTACTTTGTCTCACTCCTCTTCCCTCTTTTCCTCTTTCTCTCTCTCTTTTTTCCTTCTTTCTCTCTTTCTCGTCACCGAGAACTCTCTCTCGTCTCTTTCCTTGTCTGTCACAACCTTCCCCATCTCTCTCTCCCCCCTATTTTCTCTCTTTTCCTCTCTCTTTGTCCATTAAACCCTAGCGCACCGCCGCCGAAACTTTGGGAAAGGGAAGACGAAACGATCTCACAGAAACTCAGCTTCGTAAATCTTCGTCTCTTATTCTATGGTATCATAGAAAATCATATTTCATTTCAAGATCTCATTCTCTTTCACTCATTTCATTTTATTTATAGTTTACGGTGGCTACGAGTTTGTTAACAATTATTGTTATTTTTGTTTTGCTCTCAGCTTTGATTTCAGGATCTATTCACGTTTTGGACCAATATAAACTGGATGATAGGTATGTTCCCTTACACGAATTTGTATTCTAAAAATTTCAAGATCCATTATTGACATTATAGATTATGTTTTATTTGTGTCAGGTCTTCACCGCCAGGGGAAAAGAATCTGCAGCAAAAATGAAAAAGAATAAAGGTTGGCCCGGGTTAGAAAAAAACAAACTCATCCTCCTCGGTTCGTTGAAGAAATGGCGCAAAGGTATAGTATGTCACAACTTTGTTCTTTGATGATACTGGAAAATCTGCTTGTACCCACTGCAGTGTGTTTTAATAATAAGCTTATTTGTTTTTATTAATAAGATTTATTTTTATTAACATGTTCATACTAAGTTGCTTAAGTGCTTTTGCTGTCGTGTTTAGTATATTTGTATGACATGAATTTCGTAATAGTTGAGAGTAACTTCAGAGATGTTAATGTTTTTGCTGCTGTGTTTAGTTATCATTCTCATTTTCCTTCTCTGTTGAGTCATTGGTGTTTGTTGTTGTTGACAAATAGAATTTTGTTGTTGTTGCTACCTAATTATTTGGGAATGTTGTTGTTGCTGAAGGCTAGGTGATACAGATGATTGCGTCATCGAAGGCTGCATACCAGATGATGGTGAGAGTCTGAATAGTTTTTCTTTCGATTTTCTTGTCAATTGGTTCGTAGTCCGATATTTTGTTTTGCATCAATAATCTATATATCTGAATGGTTTTTCATGCTTCTGAAGTTTTCATTTTCATGATTTCCAAGTCTTCACTTTATGGCTTTTGGTGTTTATCACGTTCCACGTGAAAATGGTTTTTAAAGTTCATATCATATTCTGATAATGATTTTTAAAGTCTCAATTTTCATGTTTTCCAAGTTTTCATTTTTATGTGTATAGTTTTCTACAACGTTTTTACATTTTCAGTTTTGAAACCATATGTCTATCTGTCAAGTATTTTTTGGTCAAGTATTTTCTGTTAAGACCATTTTTGAAATTGTGTTTTGGACCATGTGTATCTCCTATCTGTTTGTTAACATCATGGTATAATAGGGACACATTGAGAGAATAAAATGTATGTAGTTGTTTGGTATGTCATTGAGTTATGTATTTCCAACTCATATTTGGCTTTTGCTGCAGAGCATGAATCATATATTCAAATGACATGCCTCACTGTTGATTCACATGTATAATTAGGTAAATAATTAAAATAATTGCAACTCAGAGTTTGAAAAAAATATCATTGGTAAAATTGGTTTTAATCCATGAGGCTCTTGGTGATTTTGAATAAACTCATTTCCCAGATTTTTTTTTTATATTTTTATATCGGTGATTATGCTTCTCTATTATGTTTTCTACTACATTGCTATTTACGCTGATCTTTGTGTTCCGAATTGATATTAGAGCCAACAACACCCTTTATTAGGCTTCCAGTTTGAGACAACTCTCTGCTGGAACTGCCAGAATAAACACCACCAATATGCCTTCCATTGGTACTCGCCTCCCCATTTATACCTAATAAAAGTGGTTGTGTCCTGGCCTTGAAGCCTGGAGGGTTCCTTCAGTACTTAGTCTTATATTGAACTTCTATTGCAAGGCCTGAAAATCTTAGAGGTTTGTTTTAGTTAATTCAACTTCTATTTTGTCACAAACATCATTAAACTCAAGGCCTGAAGTCAGTATGTTGCTATTCCATCATAATACTTGATATATTGTGTTTTATTTGCCCATTTCCTCCTGATAGTTTTTGTTATTTTCTACTAACTGTTTGCTATTTGTTCACTATTTCATATTAACTATTAGGTTAAGCCATAGATCAAAACAAGTCTTGCTCCAGGTTCTAGTGTGGTTACCAAGTATTTGCAGAGGAGGTAGACTTAAAATATCATCAAGTATATACACATAATATGGTGGCAGTCACACTTATGTGGCTGAAATATCTTGATTCTTGATTCGTATATTTCTTCTCCAGTGGCTTGCAGGAGTATTTGAATCAGCTAGGGTTTCACATAGTTGGGTATGGATGCACCACATGCATTGGAAATTCAGGGGATATTGATGAAGCTGTTGCATCTGCAATTACCAAAAATGGTACAGATCTTTTTAAAAAAATGGTATTTTAGAAGTAGCCACTTATGAATCTGAAGTTATCTAAACATTGGTTTTCTGAAATTTCCAGATATAGTAGTTGCAGCTGTATTGTCTGGAAATACGAACTTTGAGGGCAGGATGTTGGTCCACAATATGAAGCACAAGTTATATGTGTTTGCACTTCAATTTGGGCTCTGAAGTACAAAACTAAAAGATTCCCAGCATATCTATTTATGCATTGTTTTGCAGCGTTTAGTGATTTTAACTGCGATGAAACTCAACTTCCATTTACCACTGTTGAAAGTTCGTTAGGTGATTATTCTGAAATGCAGCCTGCTGAAACAAGTTAGATTCCAAGTAACTTAGAGAGCATGGATAGCAGAAAGGAGAAGTGAGTCCATTCCTGGCAGAGTTGTTATGTCTAGAAGAATAATCTAAACAAGAAGACCTTGGTCGTTGGAGCAAGGTTTGTCTGTTTATGTATCTGTTGCAGTTTCTCCCAAGCTTGCAAATGATACCAAAGGGACAATTGAAGCAGCAAAATGGCTTCATAAAATGGTTGCATGTCCAAATGTTTATGTTAAAATTCCTGCAATTGATGAATCCATACAAATAATCCCATACAAATGCAATTTCGATTTCTATTTTTTCTTCCTTTGGTTAATATCTTTTACGATCAATTTTATATAGTTCTTGTTAGAATCTTATATTATGTGCATGCCCCTTTTGTAGGTCGATGTTCAGTTAAAAAATGAAGACTTAAAAATTGATACCTATAGATCTGGTGGTTCAGGTGGTTAGCATGCAAATATAACTAACAGTGTTGTTAGAATAACTCACCTTCCATCGTGGATTGTGGTTGCTATACAAGATGAGCGTTCTCAGCATATGGTAAATGATTCCAAAATGTTTGGCATGATTCACTTCTTTTTTTACTGCTAATGTGGTTATTCTGTTTACAAATTTTCATCTTTTTTTTGTTGTTTTTCTTCTCCTTACATGCTAATCATCCCTTCACATTTCTGCTCAGAATAAGGCCAAAGCTCTCAAGGTACTGTGTGCAGAGCTATATGAAATGGAAAGAGTCAGCTTTCATAGTAGTCGATCAAAGCTCCGATCAGAGCAGGTAGAAAAGGTCTCTTAATAAACTTTGTTTGTTCAGTATGTCATAACTTTTTTCCTGGATTGCCTCACCCCAAGTTTCAAATTGTATAGATAGGTAGTGGGGATAGATCTGAACGCATCCGAACATACAATTTTCCTCAAGGCCGCGTAACTAATCATAGAGTTGGCATCACTTATCACAACATAGAATATGTGATAATACATATGTTCATGCACTTTACTTGCTTTGCTAATACATATGTTCTTATGCATTAAAAGTGTACCATTTCAAGGTGCTTTAGAGATGTTCATGCTAACAGTGTACAATGGCTTATTGAGTTTTCTGAACTTTAGTGCTATGTAAGTTTACTTCAATGCTGATGATGTTGCAGATTTTTTCAATTGCTTTAATTCTTATATGATATGTTTATGTAGACAGCAGGGACAGCAGAAATGAGAAGTGATTCAATTTCAGGCAGAGTTGTTACGGCTAGAATAACAAGCTAAACAAGAAGGCCTTGGTCATTGGAGCTAGGTTTGTCTGGCTTTTTCTTTTTTTCAAAAACTTTGTCATTAAGATGTTGCTTTTGCTGTCGTGATTGTTAATTAATGTTTGTTGCTTGACGTGCTTGCAAATTTGCGTATTAGAAACAGAGGTGCAATGTATTTGACATCCATGTTGATGACAATAATCAACCAGTATTTTCTCCTGCAATTTTCTTGGTTATACATGGAAAAGCTCATGGTGGGGAAAGTATAACAGTTGTGTCTTTAATGTGATTCTAATTGGCTTGTAAGCATCATTCCTATCTTTTATATTTTCTTATTTGATTTATATTTTGCTTACCGTTTTTGTTTCTTGGTTAAGGAGTAAACCAAGTGGCTGAAAATTGCTACTCTTTTGATCAAGGGAGAATATTTGCATATAGATTATTCAATATGATAAGTTTGTCATTCTTATATTTTGATCATGACAGAAGTGCTCTTTTATATGTGTAAGGAAATATAGACTTTTGGAATTGTGACTGCAGTCACGGTTAGACTCTGGACATTTATAGACTCTGGAATTGTAAAATTGCTACATTGAGAATAACCTCAAAATCTTTACAATTGACTGAGATAGTTTTGTGTTGTGTTTCGCTTCTTATTGGTGGAAATTGGAATGGAACCAAACAAATAAATTCGATCTTAGGTAATTTAAATTGTGTTTTTTTAATGCAGGCAAATATTGTTTTTGGTGCATTGTGTGGATTAGAGGTAACTATTGAATTTGCACCTTATTCATCTCATTTAAAAATTAAAATAAAATCTGATACTTGAAAACACAACTGAACATTTGTTGTTTTGTTTTTTTATCGAGTGTTGTGGACATAACACATACCATAGTTTCTAAATGATTGACAAACTTGTAAATCCTTTTGAGTAATATGTGACTTATCTTACGATGATTACGTAGACGTTCATCTAATTCTGTTCTTTTGATTATTCAACAAAAAACAGTACAAATATACAAGGCACCTTGGTTCATCCGAGACAAACCAAAATTTCCTTTTTGCCTGCTCATGTTAGGTGAGCCAATATATTTTGTAAAAGAGACAAGTTTATATTTTATTTGGTTTGTTCACATGCTTTGATAAGAGGCTATTGACACAAATATTTGGTTTTTGTGTTACAGATACATCAAGACACTATTTACTAATTAATGTTATTAAGCAGATAACTGAATCTATGTCATATGTCAAACTTGTAAGAGAAATATCGCTGTTGGTTGTTTGTGATAGTAAGAAACTAAAGTTGTCTCCACAACTAGCACACCATGCTATTTTGTATGTAATAATGCTTATATGGAATGTTTTACATTGGCACATCATAGACGAACAATCATTTTCTCTTGAAGTAACTTTGTAAGATGAGATATCTTATTTTGTTTACATGGTTGGATTCTCTAATTTTGTTAATGTAATTAGAATATCTTATTTTATTTGATGAGATGTTATTATGTATGATGTAATCGTCATGACTCACTTTATATTATTAAATTCTATACGTAATAAAGGAGATCATTTTAGATTTGAAAAATTATTGTTTCTGATTGTGTTATTTAATACAATTAAATTTATATGATCAACTTTCATTTAACTTTTATCACCGAAATTTATTATTTTCACGGGACACTAATATCACAATACCTTTTTTTATTTTTATTTTAATCAACAACGTATTCGTACATATTTATATTATATTAGTCATATTTGTAAATATTTACAAAATTACATTTATTTATTTATCAATTAATATTTTCTTCTAATATTATTATACTATTAATATTATTCTTTTTTTCTAAATATCATTATAAATATATTTCCTTTTATATAAACTATTCTATTAACAATTTATGATTTTAAATTATGTATATTAAATAATAATTTTTTATTTTATTTTTATTTTAAATTTTATATTTTAAATAAAACAACTTTAATATGTGCGAACGCACGGATTTGTTACTAGTTATTCATTAGAAACTAGGCTTTTAAATAGCCTTTGTAAAACAGAATCAAAACTAAACACTCCTAAAACTAAGGAAACAATTCAGCTAGCTAAAAGCATGGAAACAGAATGAAAAATAAATTTGAGACCTACTCTACATGTCTTTTATTAACTGACATTAAAAGTAAAACCCATCATGCAGAAGGCACGTTATAAATATTTTTTATTTGTGATTGAGTCGGCACAACCTATATATAAAACGACTCCTCTCAACTGTGTGACTCACTTTTCATAGTTGGCTATTCAAATTAAATTCTGAACGCTCTTATTTACTTAGAAAAAATCTACTATTTCAAGGTAAGTCGCCGTTTTCTTTTCGCTTCTATCAATTCGTTTTTTCACTTGATCGTGTTTCTGATTTCTTCTCTACTAATTCGACTGATAATTGGTTGATTAGTGTTTGTGTTATAATTTGTTCTGATTTCGGTTGGTTAGAATTTGTGTTGTAATTTGTTGTAATTTCAGTTGATTAGGGTTTGTATTGTGATTTGTTGTAATTTCGGTTGATTAGGGTTTGTATTGTGATTTGTAGTGTTGTTTATGATGTTTACTCACTGTACAGATGCAAATCTTTGTGATAACATTTTATGGAAAAACTATCACCCTTGAGGTGGAGAGTTCTGATACCATACACGACGTGAAAGCTAAGATCAATGATAAGGAATGTATTCTACCCCGTGAGCAAAGGCTTATCTTTGATGGAAAACAATTGGAAGATGGTCGCACCCTTGCTGATTACGACATCCAGGAGGAATCCACTCTTCTTGGGGGTATGAACCTTTTTGTTATGACCCTTAGTAAAAAGACCATAACTTTGGAGGTTGAAATTTCTGATACAATTGAGAGTGTGAAGGCGAAAATTCAGGAAAAAGAGGGAATTCCTACCGCCGAAGAGAGTCTAATTTTGCATGGAAAGTGTTTGAAGGATGGTCGTACTCTGGCTGATTATGAAATCCACGACCTTCAAGCTCCGATTCTATGGTTAACAGATCATTCCACCAGATTAGTATAGGCTTATTTGTGTTTCCCTTTAATCTCCCTTGCTATTTTTGAAACAATTCCAATATGTTACTCGTTTGATATCATACATGACGTTGATTTTGCCATTTTAATTAAAATGACAATTCTGTCAAGCTACTTTTACACTTAACCCTCGCTAGTTAGTTTGTGTATTGTATCGTGTATGCCCCATCGCGCCTCCAATTTTACCCTAATTAATTTTGTGTTTTGAATTATAATTATAAATATTTTTTATTTATATCAGTAGAGGCAAATTATAAATAAATTGTTTTTTTATAAGCAATAGATTCATTGATAAGACATACTAGGAGTACACCAATCCTCTTAAAGAACTCCAAGATAAAAAAAATCTGAAGGAGATATGTATCAATTATAAAAGTTACATTTTGCTATAGATTTAAGATTAAAACCCAATCAATATCAAGAGGTTTGAATTGAACCGTTGAAAATGCGTCCATCAAATTGACCAATAAGTCGTGATCCATATAATACAAGCAGTAGATTTGGAGAATTTCTTCGTCACTTTTAAGAATCATTCCAAGAAGTTATCACAAGCACTACTCTCTTCAAACGACGCTGTGAGGATCGGAGATTATTTCCCTGGCTGTTAGTGAAACTTTTGTTTTTTATAAGACTTCCAAAACAGCCTTGGGAGTAATCTCATTCTCAGGGACAACAACATGCAGCAATAACGAATTATAGCAAGAGTTGACAGTAAAATAACTAATGATGCCAACTTTCCAATGAAACTTATCTACAACACCTCTGCACGGCGAAACATCTAACGGTAGGATTTTTAATTCTTGAAACTCCTCCCATAATTCCACTGGCAGGTCTAGGCACACACTATCAAAATTCCAATACCACACTCTCTTCTCCCCGCCTCCTATATCTGAGACAACAAATTCAAAGAGATTCAAAAATAAAGATCGAAGTGGTACTTGTCCAAGCCAGCAATTGTATCAAAATGATATTAGAGTGCCGTCACCAAGAATACAAGAAAGTTGATTCAAGAAACCACCACTTAAGATGGAGTATCCAATGATCATTAGATTCTTCCACCATAAGGAATCCTCCCTCGTCGTCTTTAACTTCTTCTTAAGCAGTATTCTTGAAAATAGACAGGCGTATCTACACTTCGGAATTCCACGCCAAATAGCAGATGGTTCGGTGATAAAACGCCAAAGCCATTTCGAAAGCAAAGAGATATTAAAGGTAGTGAGGTCTTTGATAGCCAATCCACCACAACTCTTTTGTAAGCATACTTTTTCCCAACTAATCCATGCCACACCAAGTTTATCCAAAGAACCCGACCACAAAAACTTCCTTTGAAGAATGAAAAATGAAAAATGATGAAACTTTGATGGAACTTTGAAGAATGAAAAATGATGAATAGGAAGGTTTGAGAGAAATGAATGATTAAGATCAATCTGCCACCCATGGATAACAGTTTCCCATTCCATGAAGAAAGTCTCGATTTGACACAATTCACCACCAGATTCCAAAAGGCAAGACTGCGGTGATTGCCTCCAACATACAATCCCAGAAATCTGAAAAGGAGAGCACCAACTTTGCAGGCTAAAAGTGAGCAGCAGCATGAAGGAAATCAGGCTCATGACCTATGCCAAACAAACTACTTTTCCAAAAGTTGATGCAAAGGCCAGAAAGTAGTTGAAATCCTGTCAGTAGAGCTTTAATAGTCCATAAATCTTCCCACACACCATGACATAAAAGTATTGTATCATCAGCGAATTGAACCAAATTTACAAATATGATCATCATCAACCTTGAAACCTTTTAGTAGGCCATTTGAGTTTGTGTGCCTCAGCATTTCAGCAAGTGCTTCCGCCACCATTGAGAACAAGAATGGGGATAGTTGGTCGCCCTGTCGAAGACATCGTGTTGCCTTAAAGTCCTTGGTAGTCCCTTCATCGACAATTACTGAGAGATAGCTGATGATGAAACTAATGTGAATACATCTACCTTGCATGAAGAGCATGAGGGTCCATAATTGTAGCGTGTGTACTCTCGTATTGTATTCTTTCTCATAGTTAGTTAGGGCTTTGCTTGTATATAATAACTGCTGTAACTAACTATTGAATCAATCAATGCAATTCAACTATTTCTCTCTCTTTCTCTTTTGTGCATCGTTTCTTCATTCTACTCTATCAATGGAGTTTTCTATTTGCTTAGACCAAGTTCCATGATATAAAAGATATAGTACTTGATACATGTTTATCAGAACTATATTCCAAGCACTCAAGTGTCTTATATGTATGGTAAATTAAAGAATGTGAATGAATTATACTTATCATGGTTTATAACAATGACATCATTGAATATTGACTAATTTTAATAATAATTAAACCAACAATAGTTGTAATAGTATAAAAATATTCTATTTGTGTTTATAAAAAAGAGAAGAAACTCACAACTAAAAGATCTAATAATTTCAGATGTTCATGAATAGCCACCATCTAAACCAACTTAACGGAATTATTATATGTAATATTTAAGTCATATAAAAGTGTAAAATCAAAATATACGCTATACTTTTTTAATATTTGCGGAAAATAAACACCAACTTCAACTTTGTAAATGTTTAATGTGGATAAGGCAGTAGCAGATAAGCAGAGGAGAATTCTTCTTGCCACCCCGTCATATCTAATACTTTGTTAACAGGCCCATACGAGCCAAGCTTAAGCCCAAGTGGCTGAAGGACTATATTTTAAAATGAGTAGTTTATTTATATAATTCTTGCTAATATTATTTTCTGTTTTGGGCTTGACCCATTAGCTTAACCCAATAGGGTCCTTGTATTTAAAGCCAATTCTAGCTGTTGTTGAATTAAGGAATTATTCAGAAACTTTATTTTTCTCTCTTTCATAGTTTTTTTGTGTGTTCTATGTTGGTAACCCTAGATCTAGAAATATAGTGGTGGAAAACTCCTTATCAATTGGTGCTTTCATCTATTGGATTCATGGCTCCCCCTCCCAAACCTCCCAACCCTAGAGATATCATAGATGAAGCTGTCCAAACAACTCATGTCCATCTTGACAATGCCATGACTCAAACACAGCAGCAAATGGACGAACGATTTGACAAGACAACTGCAGATCTGGAGCTGATTCAGACCTGAATGGACAATGAAAAACAGATTTCAGATTCCAGATATGAAAACATTATGGTGATGCTTAACAAGTTAGCTTCTCAAAAAGAACAGCAGAATGTAACCGCTGTTCCAACAACAGCAGCTTCCAGCTCAGGTATTACTCAAGTTCCCATCTCTCTTTCAATACCCATAACCCATACCAGTCCCATCCCTACTGCTGCAAACTCTTTGCAAAATTCCCAAATCATGCAACCACCCTATACCCCCATGTTGCATTCAGGTTCGCTTTCGAACACCCTACAACAGCCAACCATAACCACCGCCCCTTTTCGACCAACACCAACCCATATTCCCAGATTTTTCTCATCCCCTTTCGTCACTCAAACCAATACCTTACCCCTCTCACCAAACTATAATATTCCCATGTTCCAGCAAATTCCCTACACTCAATTCCATCAAACCCCACCCTTAACAACATTTCGCACCCCTAAATTAGAGCTTCCCATGTTTGACGGATCCAATCCATTAGAATGGTTATTTCAAGCAGATCAATTTTTTGATTTTCATCATGTTCCAGCTGAACATAGACTGTCTATGATGTCCTTTTATATGAAAGGTGAAGCTTTGTGTTGGTTTAAATGGATGTACCAAAGTGAGTTGTTAACCGACTGGCCATCATTTACTAAGGCATTAAAGTTACGCTTTGGACCCTCTACGTATGCTAATCACCAAGCTGAATTATTTAAGTTAAAACAAGTGGGTTCAGTTGTTGAGTACCAAGCAGAATTTGAAAAATTAGGAACTCAAGTTGTTGGGTTATCTCAAGAAGCAATTCTAAATTGTTTCATATCTGGATTAGCCCCTGCTATTCAAAATGAAATTGCTATACATAAACCAGTTTCTATCTCTCAGGCCATTGGACTAGCTAAATTGATTGAGTCCAAAATCAAAGATGCAAAACCAAAATTTCAAAAACCTTTCCCTAACACCTATCAGCGCCCCACTACTTCATCCAACGCACCAACTACAAATCAACCCTCACCCAAAGACCCACCATCCGTTCCAGCACCTTCAAACCCACCCCCAAAGCTACCTATTCGTCGCCTGTCCAACGCCCAGCTACAAGAGCAGCGTGCCCAAGGGGTGTGTTTCAATTGTGATGACAAGTTCATTCCTGGCCATCGATGCTCATCGGGAAAATTTTTGTTGTTAATGGAGGACGATGAGGAAACCATAGCACAAGAAAAAACAGAAACTGTGGAATTGACTGCACCCATAATTGAAACCGATGATACTTATTTCCAGCTATCCCCACAAGCTGTTAGTGGCCACTTTTCCCCCAAGACACTCAAGTTTAAAGGTTTAGTGAACGGTTTAGCAGTGACAGTTCTGATTGATACCGGTAGTACCCACAATATTTTACAACCAAGAATAGCCCAACACCTCAAACTCCCAACAAACCCAATCCCTAATTTTTCTGTGATGGTTGGTAACGGCTCTAAGTTATCATGCACAGGGCACTGTCCTCAAGTCCCTATCACCTTACAAAACACCTTATTTCTTATTCCATTTCATTTGCTTCCTATTGAAGGTGCAGATGTTGTTCTTGGTATGGAATGGTTAAGAACACTAGGCCCTATCTTGGCTGATTTCTCAATTCTAAAGATCTCTTTCACCTATCAAGACAAGGATATTACTATCTCAGGTGATCCTAAATCACTGCCCACCCACTCATCTTACAACCAAATCTGCCACCTTCTTCATATAGATTCAATTGCTTCCATGCACCTTCTCATTTACCAGCCAGCAACTGAGGATCCGTCCAATAACCCAAAAACAACCACAGACATTCTCAATTCTTTACCCCAATCACTCCCAGCCCAAATCAAGTCCATCCACAAATCCCATACTGCGGTCTTCAAACAACCCCAAGGACTACCACCTTCTCGCCCACATGATCATCATATTCCCATTGTCCCCAATACTGCCACAGTTAATGTAAAACCCTACCGCTACCCCGCATTCACAAAAAGAGGCAATGACCACTATCATTCGTGATATGCTTCATGAGGGGATCATCAAACCTAGTAACAGCCCATACTCCTCACCAGTACTCTTAGTGCGAAAAAAAGATGGTTCTTGGCGTTTTTGCGTTGACTATCGCGCACTTAATGCAGTAACTGTCCGTGACCGTTTCCCCATCCCTACCATTGATGAACTTTTTGATGAGTTGGGTTCTGCCACTATATTTTTTAAGATTGACCTACGATCTGGCTATCACCAAATCAGGGTTGCCACAGAGGACACACACAAAACTGCATTCAGAACGTTTGACGGACACTATGAGTTTTTGGTTATGCCTTTTGGTCTAACTAATGCTCCTAGTTCTTTTCAATCTGCAATGAATGATTTACTACGACCTTACCTACGTCGGTTTGTTCTTGTTTTCTTTGATGACATTTTAATTTACAGTTCATGCATTTCTGATCATGCTTATCATTTAAAGTTGATTTTAGATTTATTATTATCTAATCAATTTTATGCCAAACTTTCCAAATGTGTTTTTGCGGTTCCTAGTGTTGATTACTTAGGTCATATTATCTCAAGCAAAGGTGTAACCCCAGATCCAGACAAAATTTAAGCAATCATCAATTGGCCGAGACCACGCACACTCACGACTCTCAGGGGTTTTTTAGGCCTCACAGGGTTTTATCGACGATTTGTTCGTCATTACGCCTCTCTCGCCGCTCCTCTCACCGATTTATTACGTTCCACTAAATTGGTTTGGAGTACATCAGCTGAATTAGCTTTTACAACATTGAAAAAAATAATGACAGAAACTCCAGTCTTGAATCTTCCAGATTTCTCCCAAACTTTTGTGCTCGAGACCGATGCTTCAGCAGTAGCCATTGGAGCTGTTTTGTCTCAACAAGGACATCCCTTGGCTTTCTTCAGCAAAAAGTTATGCAATCGTCTTCAAGCCTCTTCAGTATATGTTCGTGAGATGTACGCCATAACAGAAGCTGTCAAAAAATGGCGTCAGTATTTGATTGGCAGACATTTTCATATATATACAGATCAGAAGAGTTTAAAAAGTCTCCTAGTTCAAACTATCCAAACTCCAGAACAACAAAAATGGGCTGCAAAACTCCAGGGATTTCACTTTGATATTTTCTACAAACCTGGAAAGTCTAACCAAGTTGCAGATGCGTTAAGTCGTATCAACACTGAAGACGCAGTTCTGTTCATGTCTATCTCCTCACCAATTCCCCTCCTCATTACACAACTCAAGCATTACTACAAAACCGAGCAACAAGGAAAAAATCTAATGAGCAAAGTTCTGAATGATCCAACTTCACATACACTTTTTCATATTAGGGATGAACTTCTACATTATAAAGACAAGCTTTACATACCTCCTGTGCCATAGTTGCGACAAAATCTCATCCGGGAATATCACTCCACACCAGCTGCGGGTTACTCTGGACTTCAACCCACCTTGGCTCGTCTGTCCTCTTCCTTTTTATGGCCTGGAATTTACAGAGACACAAAAGATTTTGTTAGGGCTTGTTCGGTGTGTCAGCAAAATAAGTATCTCACAAAAAAAAAACAAGGTCTTCTCCAACCATTACCAGTTCCTACACAGGTATGGGAAGACATAACAATGGATTTCATAACACATCTATCTGTCTCATTAGGCCACACCGTGATCTGGGTGATTTGTGACAGATTCACGAAGTTTTACCATTTCATTGGACTCCCTTCCAAGTTTTCAGCAAAGGATCTTGCCTTGCGGTTTTCTGTTGAGATTTGTCGGCTGCATGGTGTTCCAAAGTCCATTATATCCGACCGAGACCCGCTCTTTCTCAGCACCTTCTGGAAGGAACTGTTTCGCGCACAGGGAACATCCTTAAAGTACAGTACCGTGTACCACCCTGAAACCGACGGTCAAACGGAAGTCGTGAATAGATGTCTAGAAACATATTTAAGATGCTTTACAAGTGAACAACCAAAAATTTGGTTTAAGTACTTACACTTAGCAGAGTTTTGGCATAACACGGCCTTCCACAGTTCTCTGGGTATGTCACCCTTTGAAGCTCTCTACGGCCGACCACCTCCAACTTTTCCTCATTATAGCGCTGGGTCTTCTCTTGTACCGGATGTAGATACCACACTGCAACAACGTGAAGAACTCATTACTATCATAAAACAGAACTTAGAGCGTAGTAAAAAGAAAATGGAAAAACAAGCCAACTTAAGTCGTCAAGAGTGTACCTTTGCCATTGGAGATCTGGTCTTGCTTCGCCTCCAACCTTACCGTCAAGTTTCCATTTAGTGTTGACTTTCTCAAAAGCTTGCAAAGAGATACTTTGGCCCTTTTAAGATTCTTCAGCAGGTCGGAAACGTTGCCTACCGCCTGGATCTGCCTTCCTCGTCAAAGATCCATCCGGTTGTCCATGTGTCTCAGCTTCGTCGCTTCCACGGTTCAGAACCTTCGTCACAAGACATTCCACCGAAGTTTCAACCATCAGACGACATATTATCGGATCCACAACAAGGAAACGAAGGAATCTCAGAGGATGACATAACTAATAGGGTTTTTGACGTTGCTAGTGAGAAAATGGAAGAAAATAAGTCTCAGATGAGAACAGTTGGTGTTTCTAATGAGAGAGGAGAAGAAAAGCAATCTCAGATGGAGGTAGATTCACAAAAGAGGAACTTGGTTTTTTCTAAGAGAGTTGCATGTGAGACAACTAAACAAGAAGAAAAGAAGTCTACGGACTTTAACACTCAAAAACTTTCACAAGTGGCTTTTAATGATGTTGGAAGTCACAACCCACTCTTTGATCTAGGAGCTTCCAACGGATCTCCCCATGCACTTCCTCAACCGCACGATGCCCTTGATATTTGCCCCACTCAATCTCAGCCATCAACCGTTTCCCCATGCAATCCTCTCAAATCTACTTTACAACCAACTACACTACCTAACCCACCTGCACCAACTGACTTATCCACTCTCCCACGCAAGTGCTTGCCAGCTAGCTCCCACTCAATTTCACTTCAAAACTCTCCCACGCAACCGGACCGTCCCTCTACGTCTTCCAATGGGCCAATCAATTGGGCTTCTTCATTCCAAATGCCCAAACCTGTTTCTAAATCCCACCTTGAGGTCAAGGAGTTTCTTGGGCCGGATAGTAATGTTAACAGGCCCATACGAGCCAAGCTTAAGCCCAAGTGGCTGAAGGACTATATTTTAAAATGAGTAGTTTATTTATATAATTCTTGCTAATATTATTTTCTGTTTTGGGCTTGACCCATTAGCTTAACCCTATAGGGTCCTTGTATTTAAAGCAAATTCTGGCTGTTGTTGAATTAAGGAATTATTCAGAAACTTTATTTTTCTCTCTTTCATAGTTTTTTTGTGTGTTCTATGTTGGTAACCCTAGATCTAGAAATATAGTGGTGGAAAACTCCTTATCATACTTTCAAGTTATATGAAAAGACAAAAATAATCTTGAAACATTTTTACTTTCCATTTTCAAAAATTTTGATTTTGATGCGGATTTTTCAAAAGTCAGGGGCGATACCGAAAATTCGCACAGAACTATCGGAAATTCCAAAAAACAAGTAAGCTTTACCGGAAATTTCACAATTTCCAGTATTTTTTACCGTAAATTCCGCAATTTCCAATATATCTTATCGGAAATTTCAAAATTTCCGGTATTATTTACCAGAAATTCCAAAATTTCCGGTGATAAATACCAGAAATTTTAAAATTTTCGGTATTTTCCTTAATATTGTCTCTAGAAATTTCAAAATTTTCGGTATATTGGAAAATTGTTTTGCTGCGTATCAGAAATTTCAAAATTTCCGATAGTAATAAATATTTTGTTTTATATCGAAAATTTGAAATTTCAGATAGTTGTTCTCTTTTATAATTTCTTGTCTTATTATTTTTTATCTTCGTTTGCAGTGAAATTCAGAGGCTGGGACGATACCATCGTTGGGAGAGCGGCGGATCGAGCAGCAGATCAGGGTAGGGATGGGAGTGGTGTTGTCGATGCTGAGTTATCTCATCTACGGACAGGATGAGGGATGTCAACGGAGCAGGAAATGTGAGGAGGATGTTTCCCCACTCCCCACCCCGCCCCCTAATATTTTTCCCATCTCCATCCCCATTCCCCGCCACGGGGGAATATTATTCCCCATCCCCACAGATCCCCACGGAGAATCGGAGATCCACGGAGATCGAGTCATAAAAAGTTTCTATATTTTTTTATCAAAACTATAACACTATAGAATTTCATTGTTTTTTCCTTTTTTTAAAAAATTTATATTTTGCATCTTTCCTTTTTTTAAATAAAAATGCATCTTGTATCAATAACAAAAAAAATGAAAAATCACTTGCAGTTACGAAAACATAACCATTGATTTACTAATTGAATGAAAACCAAGTTACTAATTGAAGTATATTGAAGTTGAAAAGTAATAATCATAAGCACAATGAACAAACAAGAGTGGTTGTTGTGATGATGATGAAAACAAGGGAAATGAGGAATGAAGGAGGCAAAGAGAATAGAGAAAAGAAGAAGATGAGACGGTGTGTACACTGTATGTAAGGATGCACTTTTTTATGGTTGATACTTGAATAGTGAAATAATACATTATACAATAAAACAAAAAAAAATGATCCACTGATAACTCTTCATTTTTGATCTCACCTGATCAGGAGGGACCTTCTGATGACGGTTGAGCACTCTGGAAGTTGAAGGAATGGGGGGTGTACCTGCAAGGCACTCTGATGCCAAAGTAAGAAGAGGAACCAGAATAAGCAAGTACAAAGAGGAGAGTAGGATAGAATGGAGTGGAACGGAATACCTGGCCCTCTAGTGAAAGAGGGCATTTATAGAGAACCCCCAGTGCTGGGCCAAGATCCCCATCATGGGTTAAATTCCGAAGCCCGTGGTGGAGACTTCCGGGACCTGCGAAGAAGTAGGGGAAGACCTAGCACGTGGTCTTCATCCTAGTGTAACTGCCCCTATATGTCAGGGGGAGTGGAGATCATCTCACTGAGAGCGGTTACGCCCACCCGTGGAGGGCACGTGGGGGAAAGCTCCCAACGCCTATTCCCCTTGGGCCTTGGATAATTGGGCCTCTGTTGAGGAGGGAGTTTGGGTCGTGCCCATCTGGAGGGCAGGGCGAGGCCTATTCCAGAACAGGAGCCCCCCAAGTCTTTGCTCTAAGCTAGAGCGTGGACTTAGAGGGTTGCCCGTCGGGAGTCTTTAGGTCGGGCATCATCCTTCGGTGGGGTTCTCCTTGAGTGATGGTTTGCACAAGGTAAGCCAACAAACTAATGAGTCACCCAACTGAAGTTTCAGAGAAGCAAGAGGTTTGCTGAGAACGTGCCGGGCAGTAGGCGCTCGTTGTCAACCTGGAAAATTTGGTCAGTGGACGTCGGTGGAGGACATCGCCGGCCCTTCGAGGAGAGGGGTGGCCCGTGCGAGGTAATCCAACAAACAAGGGAGTCACCCAATTGAAGTTTCAGAGAAGCAAGAGGTTATTCGCCGAGGAACTGGCCGGTCGTAAGGTGCTCCGTCAGAGGGTGTGGCCGGAGAAAACACATGGATTACCCGTTCGGTCCCTCGAGGAGATGGAGTGTCATTCGGGTCCTCGGCGAAGTCGAAACGTTACGTGTTTTATGAAAACGGCACATTAATTGCGCCATCATTGCCTAGGGAGGCCTAGGGTCTAGGCAATGATGACCTAGGACGAGTTTCCTAATGCGGGGAGCCTTCATATATAAGGGAAGGCCAGAATCATTTTCCCCACACCGTACTCTGAGCGTTTTATTCTCTTCTCCCTCTGCCACCGTACCTGACTCACTGGAAGCTTTTTCCTCCGTCTCCCACCACCTTCGTTCATCAAGTAAGTTCTTTTCCTCTCTATTTTTTGTCGCTGCTTTTGTTTTCCGGTGGATTACTCGGCAGCTCTAGATGGATTTTCCGGTGATCTCTTGGATTTTTTGGTCAAGGAAGGTTCTCCTCGGGCTTTTCCCAGTAGTTTATACTTGGATCCGCCTCGAGCAGGGCCTTCCTCGGTGTATTTCTAGTATTTCGCTCGTTGTGTCAGTGTCGGGGAGGGTCCTCCCCGTCCAACCTTTAGATTTTTGAGCTCCTCCTCGCCCTTTCACTTGAATCGTGGTGGAAAGGTGGATTTGATGAAGTCGAATTCACTATTTTCCTCTGCCCTTCAGGTAAAATGACGCAACCCGTAGCTGGCATGGAGGTGCCAGACATCAACGAGCTTCTCGCGCCCGACATGTCCTGGGTCGAGTTCGAACCTACGGAGACTCCCTCATCCTTCATCGAAGACTCAGATAACGCCTTTACTATTTTAGAGGACGCAGAAGAGGGTGCTCCCCCCAACTGGCAATGCTGGGTTCCTCGGCGGAGCCAGCGGATCTGCTCGACTTTCCCGGGGAAGCGCTTCCCAATGTATGAATTCGCATTTAAGGAAGCCAGAATTCGCCTCCCCTTCAACGAGTTTCAGATAGGCATCTTTCGTTGGCTAGACCTGGCTCCCTCCCAACTTCACCTCAAGCCCTGGCATTTATGCGGGCTTTTGAGCTTGTATGTCGTTTCCTCGAGGTTCGGGCGACACATCCCTTGTTCTTCCGCGTCTTCCATCTTCAGCGGTCGTCGGTGAATGGAAAGCATAGTTGGGTCTCTCTCAAGCAACCGAAGAGGTTGTTCAAGACTTATGCTGACTCCGTCAAAGAATTCAAGGGTCGGTGGTTTACCGTGGAGCCTGTGACTCCCCGAGCTATTGATGCCCTCTACGAGGAGAGGGAGGACCCCAGAGATGTGAAGCGTCTTCACTCACGGGTATCTTTAGAGTCGCACAAGGTGCATTTTGATCGGAAGCCGGAGAATTTGGGAGTCGAGGACACCGAAGCTTATGATATCTTGGTTGATTTTGTGTCCAGCTTCGTCCCTGCCAAATATGTGAACAAATATAACGAGTATATCTACACTAATGTCGGGGAGCATGTCTGTCAACGTCGATTGATACATTCCAAGGCGCTGCTCGAGTGTCGGGATGACGAGGAATCCCTTAGGCTCTTAGGCAAGCATCTATTGCTGTTTCTTCGTTCTAACTATTTTGCATGGTCGGCTGACGTTGTTTTTTATTCATGCAGGTGTGATGGGTAACATGCAGAAGCGCATTCTAAAGTTGGCCCAGCAGAAGGCCAATCGAAAGGGGGGCAAGGGGCGCATTGCTCAACTCACCGAGCAAGGAACCGGGGGTTCCTCTTCCCCGGCCTCTGACAGTCCTCAGCCTGTCCCCTCCCCAGTGCACGTTGAGCCAAACCTGGCCAAACGACAAAGAAGCGACGAGGATGTGACTATCGTCGATATTACTGAGACTTCAGAGGCCTTCGTGCTGCCCTCTTGTCACCTTTACAGGGGTATTTTTGACGAGGAGGGCTCCCTGGAAGTGCCTGAGGCCGAAGCCAAGGCCATCCTAGGTCTGGACAAGGCCACGAGGAGGAGGAATCTCGCTCAGGACATCATCGTTGTGATGCAGGTTATAGAGACCGCATTGGTTCTGAACGATGACGCCTGCTCAGCGGCTGAGCTCCAGGCAGAGAAGGACAAACTGGCCGCTCTTTGGGTCAAAAAGAATAAACTTAAGGCCGACTTCGAAGATTACAAAGGAAAATACGAGGTTCAGGTGGGTCTTGTGTCCGTGTTGGCCGAAGCAAGAGCGGCCCTGGAGACAGCAACTGCGGAGGACCGGGGTTTGAAGCTGAAAGAGACCGAGCTTGCTCAGGCCCTCGAGAATATGAAGACCCTTCGGGCGAGGGTGGATGAATTGGAGGGGATGACTGCCCCGGCCGATGAAGAGATGGAGGAAGAGGTCGCCCTGCGGACCCGTGGAGAGCTCATTGCCCGTATCATTGCCCGTGGATGCCTTAGAGTTGGGCTTCCATAGTGCCACCGAGTAGCTCCACGTTTTCAACCTCGGGGTGGAGCTTGTGAATGCCGGAACCGAGCCATCCTTGCAGGTGGTAAATGGTCGGGTGCTTACCTTGGACGGTTCGACTCCTCCCCTGGAGGACGAGGAGGATGTAGACTAGGGTTTGTTTTCTTGGCCTGCGCGCCCCTTTTATTTTTTCTGGTACTGGGCATGGCCTTTTTTTGTAATCTCGGGCACTGCCACCTCATTTTGTAATGAACTATGTCGGCCTCTTTGGTCGGCTTTATCAATGAAATTTTTATTTTTGTTACAGCCAAGTGTAAATTTTTGCTCGAATTCTATTTTATTTTATTGTATGCTAGGTGAAATATTGCTCGAGTTTTGATTTTGTGCTCGGCAGTTTAGGGAACTTGTCGAGGATGTAGGGTTGTCTCCCGCAAAGGCGGAGCTAAGACCTCGTTTGGTGTCTTGGCTTCGCGGCTTGGACTTTCCCATCGCGAGATGGGTGTCCTGCTGACATGGTACTGCGACGGCGAAGCTCGATCGAGGTGTCCCCCTCGAGGCCAGATCCTCCCCGGTTGCTTGGGTGAAGGGTTCTGCTTTTTGATTTAGAAGGATCGTGCTCGTACCCGGGCACGCCCTCGAGGCCGAACTTGTTCGTTCGTGTGGCTGGGGTTTGTTAACCCCTAGTTGTAGTATTGTTTAAGTTTTTCTGCATTCCATGGTCGAGCAAGTTTTTCACCGTTCAGGTTTTCGAGGAAGTAGGACCCGTTGTCCGTTTTTGCTCGGACGCGGTATAGACCCTCCCAGTTGGCGGCCAGTTTACCTTCGCGCGAGTCCTTCTGGTTTCTTCGGAGGACCAGGCTCTCCACCTGGAACTCGCATTTGATGACTTTGGCGTCGTGACATAATGTGATCTTTTGTTTTACCGATGCTTCACGGAGGGTCGCGCCCGACCGAATCTCATCAACCAAGTCAAGCTCTTCCCTGAGGGCTTCATCGTTCATTTCTTCGTCTAGTGGGACTTATGCTCTCCGCGAATGTTCTCTAATCTCCACGGGGATGACCTCCTCAGTTCCGTAGGTTAGGCGAAAAAGGGTTTCCCCGGTTGTGGAGTAGGGTGTTGTTCGGTAGCTCCAGAGGACGCTGTGCAACTCTTCGACCCACACCCTTTTTGCCTCCCCAAGCCTTCGCTTTAGTCCCCTAAAGAGCACTCTGTTTGCCGCTTCGGCTTGCCCGTTCGTCTACGGATGCTCGACGGAGGCAAAGTGTTGTTACGTGCCGTGCTTGGCGACGAATTCCTGGAATTTTCCGGTCGGTGAACTGGGTTCCGTTGTCGGTGACGATGGCCTGAGGTACGCCGAACCGGGCAAAGATGTTCCTTTTCTATAAACGAAGAATGTTCTGTGTTGTGATCTTGGCTAGGGGATAGACCTCTATCCACTTGGTAAAGTAGTCGACGCTGACGATCAGGTATTTGTTCTGGTAGGATCCTACAGTGAAGGGCCCTAGGATGTCCAATCCCTACCAAGCGAAAGGCCATGGGGACGATAGAGTCCTGAGTTCGCTAGGTGGAGCTAGATGCATGTCCCCATGTCGCTGGCATTTGACGTGTTCCTTCGTGTCATTCTACATCGTCGGCCAGTAATACCCCGCACGCAAGGCTTTCTGGGCCAGGGAGCGTCCTGCGAGATGTTGGGCGTTGATCCCCTCGTGGATCTCTGCTAGAATACCGGGGACCTGAGTCTCATCGACGCATTTTAACAGAGGGATGGAGAATCCTTGTCGGTAGAGCTTATCCTCGAGGAGGACGTAAGAGCATGCTCTTCGTTTCGTGACTGCCACCTCTTTCCGGTCGTCGGGGAGTTCACCGGTTGTGAGGAATCTGTAGACCGGGGTCATCCAGCTAGTACTTTCCCCGATCGTATGTACGTCGAGGACTCCGGTGGGTTTCTCAATGCTCGGTCGGGAGAGTTCCTCTTGGATGACAGATTTGTTCCCTCCCTTCCTTTGGGTGCTCGCGAGTTTCGAGAGGACGTCGGCTCAGGTGTTGTGTTCGCGGGGGACGTGCTGGACTTCCCAAGAGTCAAATTTATCCATCTTCTCTTTGACGAGAGCTAAATACTCGGCGAGGTTGTCATTCTTTTTCTGGTATTCCCCGCGTACTTGGGAGGCGACTAATTGGGAGTCGGTGAAGATCTTTATTTCCCCTGCGCCCAGGTCCTCGGCTAGGCGTAATCCTGCCAAGAAGGCTTCATACTCTGCTTAATTGTTCGAAGTTGGGAAGGCTAGGACCAGGGATACCTCTATCAGGATGTCGTCCTCATTTTCGAGGATGATACCTGCCCCGCTTCCTGCCAGGCTGGAGGATCCGTCTACGAAGATGGTCCACTTGTGGGCGCCGTCGTTCGTGGTCGGAGGATGGGTCATCTCGGCCACGAAGTCGGCCAGGACTTGAGCTTTAAGGGCCTTCCTACTTTCATTCTAAATATCGAATTCGGATAACTCCAAGGACCACTTGAGCATTCTCCCGGCCATGTCTGGTTGTCAGAGTAGTTAATTTATGGTTTGGTCTGTGCGGACCACATGGCTGCGAAGATGAGGGCTAGGGTGACCTTTTCGATTTGCTGGTACCTGAGCTTGGGCCCTTGTAGGGCTTTGCTCGTGAAGTAGATGGGCTTCTGCCCCTCGGCTGTCTCTCGGATGAGGGTCGCGCTTACTGCCTCAGAGCTGATGGCCATGTATAGGTAGAGCTTTTCTCCTTCCACCGGTCGGGAGAGGACTGGTGGTTCGGATAGGGCTTACTTTAGGTGGAGGAGGGCATGTTCGCACTCTTCGGTCCATTCGAAGGCGGCCTCTTTGCGAAGTTTGAAAAACGGGAGAGCGTGTTGTGCTGACTTGGCCACGAAGTGAGAAAGTGATGTGAGCATCCCGTTAAGGGATTATATTAAATTTTTTGATCTGGGTGTTGGGAGTTCGGAGAATGCTCGGCATTTATCTGGGTTGGCCTCTATTCCTCGTTCGGTTAAGTAGAAACCGAGGAACTTGCCTGCTCGTACGCCGAACGTGCACTTCTCGGGATTAAACCTCATCTTACATTTCCTAGCTTGGTCGAATACTCTTCGTAGGTGGGCGGTGTGATCGGATTCCTCTTTAGATTTCACAATCATGTTGTCCTTGTAGACTTCGAGCATGCCCCTGATCTCTGCCCGGAAAACTTTGTTCATCATTCGTTGGTAGGTCGCCCCGGCGTTCTTGAGGGCAAAGGGCATTAGATTGTAGTAGTAATTGCCCGACTCGGTCATGAAGGCTGTGTATTCTCTGTCCGTCACTGACATGGGGATTTGATTGTACCCACTTTAGGCGTCCATGAAGGACAAGAGTTTGAAACCTGCAGAATTATCAACTAATCTATCAATGTTAGGCAGGGGATATGCATCTTTGGGACATGCTCTATTGAGATCGATATAGTCAACACACATTCGCTATTTTCCATTATTTTTCTAAACAAGTACAATGTTAGATAGCCAGGTTGAGTACTAGGCTTCAGAAATAAAATGTGCCTCTAAGAGGTCTTTTACAGCTTGCTCGGCAGCCTCCGCTTTCTCGGGAGACTGCTTATGCCTACGTTGTGTTATTGCCCTAGCGGCAGGATCTATGGCGAGCTGGTGACAGGCGACCTCGGGGTCTAAGCCGGACATCTCCACTACGCTCCAGGCGAACAGGTCAGCATTTTTCTTGAGGCACGCTTCAAGTTGTCTACGGGCCAACTCTGGTATTCCCGCTCCGATCTTTACTTTCTTCGCTGGGTCGTCGCCAAGGGAACTAGCTCGAAGTCCCTGTCAAGTATGGAGCATTCTGGATGAAGAGTTCATCGGTTGTCAGTAGGTGCACGAGGGGACTTCTCCGGATCGTCTTCACTGACGCGGGAGTCGAGGTCGACGGAGTTGACGTGCGGCGGTGGTTTTTGATCGTCTAGGCGGACCTTCTTGTTCGGCTTCAAATTTGGGTTGATGACGTCCTGGCCCTTTGAGGCTGCGTCAAAACATCTTCGGGCTGCCTCTATGTCTCCGGGCAGGGTGACAACCCGGCCCAACTTGGTATAATACTTCATTTTCAGGTGGAAAGTGGAGGGGACAGCTGTCAACTCATCCAGTGTTGGTCGTCCGATGATGCACTGGTACAGAGATGGGTAGTCGATGACGAGGAATTGGACTTTGACTTTTCTGGCCGTTGCGTCTTCTCCGAATGTGACGAGCAGCTCCACGTAGCCCTTTGGCCTTGTCGTCGCCCCATTGAAGCCTTGGAGGTCGGACCCCACGTAGGGGGATAAGTTACTTTCATCAAGTTGAAGGGTCTTGAAGAAATGGGTGTACATTATGTCGATGGAGCTGCCCTGGTCGACCAAGATGCAGCGGACATCGAAGTTCGCCATCTGTGCCCTTATCAGTAGGGGGTATTAGAATTTGGGGCTCCCCCTGGCAGTTCCTCGAGGTAGAAAGAGATGGGGTTAGATTTCTCTCAAGCCTTTGTAAGGGTTTCCAGTTGGTCAGGGTGGCCAGTAGTAGCTCCTCGAACTTCCTTTTTACGGATACTGCAACATTCTCACTGTTCAGCGTGCCGCCAAATATGACTAGTGCCTCGGGGAAGCGCTCCCAGGGGTTGTGCATCGGTAAGTATGCCGGCTCGCTGGCCCACCCAGGAATGATGAAGTCCTCGGGCCGTGTCACACAGAGGGCAACTTGGAAGGGTGCACTGCCCGGTGGGTGTCCTCGCGGCTGCTCCTTGTAACCTGTTCGTCGGGGTGGGGAGGTTCGCTCCGCTTTGTGTACTGCCTGAGATGGCATTCCTTGATGAGGATTTCAATGGCGTCCTTCAGGTGGACGCAGTTTTCGGTCATCTGACCGTGACTCCTATTGAAGCGGCAGTACTTCTTCTTGTTGAATCCAGGCTTGGGTGCGATCGGCTTGGGGAAGCGGACTCTGCCTTCTCTAAATTTGGAGTTTATACACTCGGCCAGGATGCGCTTGCGGGGAGTGGTCAGTAGAGTGTACTCAGAGAACCGACCGGCGGGTCCCCTACTTTCGCGGGGCTCGCGGGTCCTTTCCTCTTTTCTTCTGTCCCCGTTGCGGCGGCGGGTGCTGGAGTTTTCGTGCCTGGGTGCCTTGGTGTCGTCCAGGTTGCGGTGGTTCCAGGCGCTGTGTGTAACACCCCACTTTCCCATTTATAAAATACGGTAAAATAATAAGAAAATATCAGAGTTTTCATTAAAAGTAGGATGTCACATCATTTTAAACAAAACATGAAGTCTCAATTACTTCATTCCTTTCTTTCTCCATAAAGAATAAAAACAGCGGAAAATAGTTCATTATTAAAGCTAACGGCACACTTGCCAAAATAATCCAAAACTCCACATAACTCATGGTTCACATAAGTTTTAAATAAAAGAGATACATAACAAAATTCAATAGAAATAATAAATGAAATAAATTCCCAAAAATCCCGTGTTACGTATCAGAGCGAGTCCTAGGACTCGATTAAGCAACACGCACTCCACGCACAACTCAAGTACCTGGATTATATGTACTTCCAAAGAAGCACAAACACAACAAACAAGAAAGGGGTAAGAACTACATTGAATAAATAACAGTGTATAATACATGCTAAAGGGTAGTACTCACACCATCATACAACACCACATAATTACGACACATATGTCACTTCCAATCACACTTCAATGAGCAATTAATAATAATAATAATAATAATAATAATAATGCAATGCGACTCAATGACTTGACACAATGCATGTGGTACAAAATCACGGTTCATTCAATCGAACCCGATTCCCAAAGGAATCCGGATAATTCGCATACACTCTGCTAAGCAACGAATTATCTCCACCACGACTCCACAATTGAGTCCGGACATACCAGGCATCTACCATAGATCTCTACCTAGCATTCTCAACATGTCATGTTATGTAATGGATGACAACCCAATATGCACAAGTATCATTAACAAGCATGCATATCACACGATCCTCTTGATCACACGTAAGCCACGAGCTTACCGTAATTCACAAAAGAATTACCACTGCTGTCTCAAACAGTTCATAGTACAAACAGTCAATCAAACACGCCTCACAAGGCACTAGTTCACTAATTAACCAATTTCTAATTAATTCCTAAAAATTACTTAATTAATTATTTTCGTCACCAATTCTACGTTCAGCAAGTTCTGGCATCTATCCCAACCTCTCAGACCAAAAGAAGCCGCATCGGACGCGAAAACAGGAAAGAAATCGTGAAAACGCGAAAATTCTGCATCTCTGTTGGCCATACGCGTAATGCCCAAGGCGTTATGCGTAATGCAGCTCACTCACCCCACTCGTTACACATACAACGCGTAGTGGTTCTCTTGCCCAGGCAGTGTTACACGTAATAGCCTCCATTACGCATAATGCCCTACTCTTTTACGCGTCCCTTACGAAATCTGGCAGAGGGCCGTGTCAAGCCTCTTTTTTCCCCCTCCATTACGCGTAATACCCTCACCATTACGCGTAATGCCCCCAAATTTGCCCAGCATTACGTGTAACACCTCCTCTGTTACACGTAATGTCAGATCCATTACGAATTTTCCACCTTTCCACACCAGTTTGAGTTCTGCTACGGGATCCTCACTTTCACACTCCATATCAGTCCTAAAATTGGTTCTACATCAGTTTTAGGACCTATAATTTCATGTTTCTCCTTTCACCTATCATTACTAATTAAATTATGGGTCTTAGATCTAAATTTGTTACCATTCACCTGTAACAAAACTAGATCTACACACCAACATTCATATGACAACAACAACACCAACATATTTCCACAGATCGTATCAGAATGATTCAATCGACACAAGTTTCATCACAATTTATTCATATAATCACAGATTCACACAAACATAAATCATACATACAAAATTTCTACGATGGAAAGGACCCCTCACTACCCTCTCATGATTATAACACCTATAATGAACCCATTCTTCCCCCTTACCTCGAATTTCTAATAAAAGCTCCTACGAAAATCTGGTCTTGGGATTGCCTTTGCAGCCATTCTTCCTACTGTTCTTGGTCTCTCTCACGTGAAAATATCAATTATGGCCAAACCCTCACTAATTCCACCTTAAGACCTATTTTTCCCTTATTTTTCTCACCCTAACCTCCTTACTAATTAAATCTGACTTTTTAATTATTAAAAATAATAATAAAAATACTCTTAATAATAATAATACTTATAATAATAAAATAATAATCATAATAGCAACAATAATAATATTAATAGTAATAATGATGATAATAATAATAATAATAAAATTACCACTATTATTACTTACACCATATAATTGCTACCCGGCACCTCTAGCCTACCCGTCCCACTAAGGACTCCACGCCTACGTGCTCAATCACAGCCACCCTTAACAAGGCCAAACAATTAAAAATAACATGACGATTAAATAATTTAAAATAGGGTGTTACAACTCTCCCCCGCTTAAAATATTTTCGTCCTCGAAAATGTACCTGATGGAAAAAGTTCCGGATACGACTCTCGCATCCTGCTCTCCAACTCCCAGGTCACACTTCCTCCAGCAGCTCCTCCCCAAGCTACTCTCACTAAAGGTATCTCTTTGCCTCTGAGCTGTTTCATCTTATGATCCTCTATCCTTATTGGCATCGCTTCCATAGTCAGGTTGTCTCTAATCTGCACTTCATCCCTCTGGATGACATGTGACGAATCAGACACATACTTTCGAAGTTGCGACACATGAAACACGTCATGCAAGTTCGAAAGCTCAGGCGGCAATGCCACCCTATATGCAACGGTACCCACTCTCTGCAATATCTGATATGGTCCAATGAACTTAGGATCCATTTTCTTTGACTTTAAGGCACGTCCAACACCTGTCACTGGGTTGACTTTCAAAAACACATGATCATTTGCTGAATTCTAATTCTTTTCTCCAATTATCATGATAACTTTTTTGTCTACTCTGAGATGCCTTCATCTTTTCACGGATCGTCTGAATTGCCTCAGTAGTTTGTTGTACAATTTCAGGTCCAAGTACAATATTCTCACCGGTCTCGTACCAAGACAAAGGTGTCCTACACCTTCTACCATACAAAGCTTCGAAAGGTGCCATTCCAATACTAGAATGGTAACTATTGTTGTACGTGAACTCAATCAATGGAAAATGTGTATCCCACGCACCACCTTGCTCCAACACACAAGTCCTCAACAAATATTCTAACGACTGGATAGTCCTTTCTGACTGACCGTCCGTCTGTGGATGATAAGCCGAGCTCAATTTCAGCTTAGAACCCAAGGCTTCCTGCAAGCTCTCCCAAAATTCTGAAGTAAACCTCAGATCTCTATCTGACACTATGCTCGACGGAACACCATGCAACTTCACAATTACTCTGATATAAATCTCTGCCAACTTCGATAACGGAAAACTGATATTAATTGGAATAAAATGTGCGGATTTCGTAAGACGATCCACAACTACCCAAATAGCATCAAAGCCTCTCGTCATATTTGGCAAACGTGTAACAAAGTCCATATTAATATTGTCCCATTTCCATTCTGAAATCTCCAACGGTTGCATCAACCCCGAAGGTTTCTGATGCTCCACTTTTGACTTCTGACATGTTAAACAAGCATAAACGAACTAAGCTATGTGTCTCTTCATACCGGACCACCAAGATAACTTCTTCAAGTCTTGATACATTTTCATAGCTCCCGGATGAATACTCAAGCTACTCCGGTGACTTTCCTCTAAAATTGCTTTCCTCAATTCCACATTATCTGGCACACAAGTTCTTCTCCAGAATCTCAACACACCATTACTATCCACTTTAAAGTCACTATCAGGGTTATCTTCTCCTACAGGCATCAAGTCCACTAACTTCACATCGAGTCTCTGATTCTCCTTAATCATATCCAGAAAGTCATTATTCACCTTCAGCATACCCAATCTAACACTCTCAGGTGTCGTCTCACAAACCATACTCAAGTCTCTAAACTGTTCAATCAATTCCATTTCCTTCACCATCAATGTCGACATATGAATTGTCTTCCGACTCAAGGCATCTGCTACAACATTAGCTTTGCCTGGATGATAACTCAAGTTAAAATCATAGTCCTTCAAGAACTCTAACCACCTTCTCTGCCGCATATTCAATTCCTTCTGATCAAATAGATACTTCAGACTCTTGTGATCACTGAATACTTCAAATCTCGATCCATATAAATAATGTCTCCAAATTTTCAATACGAACACTACTGCAGCCAATTCATGATCATGAGTAGGATAATTCCTCTCATGCACTCTCAATACCGCGAGGCATAAGCCACCACTTTACCACTTGCATTAACACTCCGCCTAATCCCATCTTAGATGCATCACAGTACACAATAAACGGTTCACTAGGATTCGGTAAAATCAACACCGGCGTTGTAGTCAATTTCTCCTTCAGTTCTTCAAAACTTTCCTCACACGCTGCATCCCACACAAAAGCTTGGCTCTTCCTAGTCAACTGAGTCAATGGCAATGCCAAATTATAAAACCCTTTAATAAATCTTCTGTAATACCCTGCTAAACCGAAAAAGCTTCTAATCTCGGTCACTGTCTTTGGAGGTTCCCACTGAAGTACTGCACTTACTTTAGATAGATCCACTGCTATACCATCCCCAGAAATAACATGTCCTAGGAAACTCACAGTCTTCAACCAAAATTCACATTTCGAGAACTTCGTAAACAATTTGTTATCCTTCAACACCTGCAATGCAATTCTCAAGTGTTCTGCATGTTCCTCCTCGGACTTGGAATAAATCAATATGTCATCAATGAATACCACAATAAACTAATCCAGATAAGCATGAAAGATACGGTTTATGTACTCCATGAACACACCCGGCTTCTCTGATACCACACCCAGTTTATGAACACACCCAGCTTCTCTGATACTACACTGGGATTACCATGCTTTTGCAACAAAATTGGTCGCGGAGCACTTTGTATCCACACGGGTATCTCCACCGGCTAATGGTCTACTAGGTTTGTTTTATTGGGATTCACTCCCAGGTAATCCTTCCCCTGTCTATGCCAGCACTTATCTTACGGTTTTACTCTCTTTCCAGATGCGACATCACTCGCAGTCCCATTAGCAGAAAAATAAACACGGATATCAAGTAGGAAAGCGATATATATAGTATTTGATCCTAAAACTAACATCCTAAACCTCTTAAGAGCTAGTTCTATATCCTAACAGTAAATGACTCCCCAGCAGAGTCGCCATTTTTCTGTGGAAAATGGGGACGATGATGTCCAAGGTAAAAAAGATTAAACAATGACTCTCCAGCAGAGTCACCATTTTTCTGTAGCGTATGATTCTGTCGGTGACGCGACCACCTTATCGCCAGGGGGATGCACTTCCTCAAAGAAGCACATTTGGGTTGCTATTTTCTGATTTCTTATTTATCCCGATGAAGCTTGAAGGGAAAGGGAAGCTATCTCAAACTAACCTTGCTTTGCAGACGTTGTTCTTTGAATAAGTTGCGGTAAAAGAGATTGGGGAGTCCGGGGTCAGATTACACAACGGGAAGTTGTTAATTATCCATTTTGTATGTGGTTATCCACAGGCTATAGTTTCAGGATCATTGCTTAAATATTCGGTATTGATTCGTGTTTATCTGTAAATTGGAGAAGTTTGTTTATGATGTCTTTAATGGAATGAGAGAGAGTTTTTGCTATTTTTGGTAAGGTCAGGGACCTAAGGTTTTTAGTTTAGTGTGCTCGCTAAGATTTATTACAAATCTTATGCCTACGTATTCCCTGTTATGAGGTATAGGGAAAGCAGAGCAATCGTAGTTCCTCCTAATCTAAGGGAGAAACAGGTGTTTTGGTTTGTATCTTGTTCAAAGCCCAAGATGTGAAGCTAAAAGGTTATTTGTATCTTGTTCAAAGCCCAAGATATGAAGCTAAAAGTTTATCTGTATCTTGTTCAAAGCCCAAGATATGAAGCTAAAAGGTTTGACTGAGAGAGAATTTGTCATCTCTAAAGGGAGAAATCTCTGCTTTCCATCACAGAGATTGGTTGGTTTCTGCTGAGGAGATTCATTATACAAAGCCTAAGAGGAGGCTGTAATTGACTTTTTCCGCTGGGGAAAGATCATTATACAAAGCCTAAGAGGAGGCTAAAATTGACTGATGAACTCAACAAGAGAGTATTTATATTTGGTATCTTGTACAAAGCCCAAGATGGAGGCTAAAAGACAGTTTAGACTCAACAAGAGAGTATCATTATACAAAGCCTAAGAGGAGGTTGAAAGGTGATTGACTCAACAAGAGAGTATTTGTATCTTGTACAAAGCCTAAGATGGAGGCTAAAAGACTGTTTAGACTCAACGAGAGAGTGTGTTTTTATACTCAACAAAAGAGTGTTTTATACTCAACAAGAGAGTGTTTTATATCTTGTACAAATCCCAAGATGGAGGCTAAAAAAAATGACTGTTTATACTCAACAAGAGAGTATCATTATACAAAGCCTAAGAGGAGGCTGACTGTGGGGACTCAGATGAGGAATTATCATTATACAAAGCCTAAGAGGAGGCTAAAAGGTTAACTGACTCAGCTGGAGATTATATGTCTTGTACAAAGCCCAAGATTGAGGCTAAAAAATGGTGATGGTTAACTCAACAAGAGAGTATCATTATACAAAGCCTAAGAGGAGGCTAACTGTGTTTAGGGGAAATCATTATACAAAGCCTAAGAGGAGGCTATCTTTGCTCTACTGAAAAGGTGTTTCAGTTTAGAGACAGGTCCAGTATAACAGTAAAATGACCCATGCTGGGGATTTAACTGTGAGGGTTTACGTTGTGAAAACTGTTTGTGCTTTGGAGAATTTGACCAGAGGTTCGGGGTTATTTCCTGTTCTTTAAGGAAATGGGAAATCCAAAGGGTATTTAGATTGTCCAAGTCTACTGGTGTTGAGAAATTTATTCTCGGATGGTGAGGGAATCATTGTATTATGCCCAAGAGAAGGCTGGTATGTTAAAGGATGAAGGTCAACCCATTAACTGGTCTGACAATTGACTCAGAAAGACAGCTAGCAAATGATGACTAAGATTTGTTCCTATACCTGTAGAGGTCTCTGGGTCCTTGTACTAAGACCAAGAGGAAGCTGAGAACTTCTAAGAAGCCGAATGGTCCTTGTACAAAGCCCAAGAGGAGGCTGGGGAATGCATTTAAGAAGCCTGTGGGTCCAAACTTAAGAATGTTCAAGAAAAGTTTCACTGGGAATAATTCTTTTCTTATGCGAACAGTTCTAAAGTTTGAAGAAATTCAAGAGATGTTTCACCGGGAATAATTCATCTCTGGGGAATAGAATTTCTTTTGACAAGTTCTAAAGTGAAAGTCTGAGAAAAGGTTCACCGGGAATACTGCCTTTCTCTTTGTTCCATATTGTTTAACCCCAAGAGAAGGGAAAACTGTATCTGGAAATCCTATGTGGGATCTATGTTTAACTGTTAAGAGAGGGAACAACTGGCTTTACTTAAGTCCTAGACCTAATTGCCGGGGAAAACTCTATACAAGTATATATATAGTTGATATATGACAAGTATTTAAAAAGTTGAAAGAAGACTTACAATGCACAGCTTCCCACAATACAGTATATATATATGACTGATATTTAAAAAGATGAAAGAAGGACTTACAGTGCGCAGCTTCCCACAATACAGTATATATATATATAAAGCAGTAAATGAAAGCAGGTAAAAACTTACCTGTTGTAGAGCTTCCATGCTGTAAAGGTTAGTTGTACAAGAAATTTGATACAGTTATATTAAAACAGTAAATGGGGCTTATTCAACAAGAGATGCCCTGATGATTATTGAATACAAACTGTATTATTTATAGAGGAGAATTAGGTCTTATACAACAAGAGAGCCCAAGGATTATTTTTGTACAGAGATGTGGGACTTACAGCTCAAGGAGTGGCCCATATGATTTTGATAAAAAGGCGATAACCGCGTCAGGGTTTTGAAAACTGTGCAGAGGGACTTATACAAGGTTGAGGCCCAAATTATTTTTGTACAAAGGGGATTGGGTCTTACACTCTATTAGAGGCCCAAAAGTGTTGTTTTAAAAGAAAAGATGGGGCTTACAGCTCAAGGAGAGGCCAGATGAAATTTGTTTTGAAAACGACGATCGCGTCGGTATTTTAACGTATCGGGACTTATACAATACACTGAGGTCCAAAAATGGTTTTTATCAAAAAAGGATTGGGTCTTATACAACAAGAGAGGCCCAAAGTTGATTTTTGAAAGATGTATGGGACTTACAACACAAGGGTAGGCCCAGATGATTTATTTTGAAAACGACGATCGCGCCGTTGTTTTTGAAAACACAGTGGGACTTATACAATGCATTGAGGCCCAAAAAATGGTTTTATTTACAAAGGGATGAGACTTACACTTTATCAAGAGGCCCAAAGTGTTTTGAAAATGTTGATTAGGGTGAAAATTATCAAAACCCTAATTTCATAATTAATTTTGTTTAAAAATTAATAAAATGGTCAAATTTTGTCAAAAATGAGTTATGATCTTGGATCAAAGTGTCAAAAATTATGTTTTTATCCATGGAATGAGAAAAAATCATTTAAGTTGAAGAAAATCAAGAAAGAAAAATATTTTAAAATGCTTAAAACAATTAAAATATTAATTCTTTGGAAAAATATTAAATATATGAAATAAATAATATTTTTGGGAAATTTTGGTAAAATAAAATATTTTAACATTTTTGTGAATTATTGAAAAAAGAATCAACTCAAAATCATTAAAAATCATAGAGAAATTAATTTTTGAATCAATTAAATAAAACTCACAAAATTTAAATATTTGAAAATTTGAAAAAGGGCGCCAAGAACATGTCAAGAACACGCGTGACCTCTGTTTTGCCCAGATTTGCAATTTCCATCCAATCTCACTGAATACTTGATGAAATCACATAATCCACCCATCAATCTGCTCGTTTTTAACTCACGATCATGTCTATGGTCTTTAATTTCATTTATTTTAAGTATAGAACAAGAACTCAAAGCAAAACCTCAAGAACCCTAAAATTGGCATGAAGGTTCAGAAATTCCATACACGATTCAAACAAAGCAATTAATGGAGGGGAAATACTCTATGCATGATTATGAACATATGACAAAATTATTGTGCAGCAAAATATGCATGGATCATAGAGTTAGAAGAGTTCAGGCTTACCTCTTGATGCTGGTGATCGTGTTTTGTGTTGGAGATGTTGTAAGCTGGTTCCAATGATCTGGACAGCTTCTTTAAGTGCCAAGGAGTGTGTTGGAATGTTTGGAATGGATTGAAATGGTTTGGAACTGATTTTGGCACCTCAGTTGCAAACCTGCTATGAACTTGAGCAGTTGGATGATGATTTTGTGATCCTGATGTTCCAGATGTTATGTGAGTGTTTGGTCAACTCATATATGATGTTTATGAAGTGTTTGAATCATTGGTTTGATTGGAATTGCTCTCAAACTCAAAATTCGATAGTGACTTGCTTTAGAAGGCAAATTTGGAAGTGAAGAGGTGATTTTGAGAAAGGCAAGTGTTTAAGGCCTTTGGTGTACTCAAACTGATCAGAAATGATGCCTATTTATAGTGTGTCAAGTTTGTTTTGGCATCAATAGTGAATGGAGGCTGCAGCAAGTGTTGGACCAATTGGATCATTTTGGAATCTCAAGTCTCCTCCTACCATTGACTTGAGATTAGGGCACAGGCTTTGTAGCTTTGGTTCAGGGATAAGTCTTAACTAAATTCAATTTGAATGGAATCAGTTCATGCCACCTTGGTGCATCCATTAATGGCTTGGAAACAAAATTGGAGCATTGTTCCTCTTTTAGGCTTTTTAGGGTTTGGCATGCTACTTTGAGAATCTTGGACTTGGAAGGCTGATGGATCAGAGATTGTCCCTCCTTGGTCTCCCCCTGAGGTGTTCAGATGGATAGACTTGTTTGTCATTTGCAAAATAATTCGAGTAAAATGCACAAATCTGCCTTGCCAAGACAGTTTGTAACAAGGCATGTTGTAGTTGTCATAACTCCTAGCTCAGATGGAGTTTGATGATGTTCTTGGTCATTTTGGAAAGCTCTCATATGATACAACACATGTGTGATCATGGTTTGGCTTGATACTTTTTGGATCCAAGTGAAAAAACCTCATGAACATAGATGTTCATGACTGCCAACTTAGGCAGATTTTTGCTAAGTGTTGAAAAAGTGTAAAAGTCCAAATTTTGTCATTTTGATCACTTAATAACTAAAAATCCACAAGGAATTGGGATGAGGCCTAGTTGAAGCTTTTGTAGAGTGTAGCAAGACCTACAAATCCATATTTGGATCATCCAAAATGGTTGCTTGGATCTCAAGTTATGGTCCTTGGAAGTTGGTACCCTTGTCACTTTGTTTATAACTTAGAAAAATTTCTAAGTTTTTTATGGTTACCCCTTTTACAAGTTATCCCACTTTTCTTGATTTTTCTTGATGAATGATGATTCAAATCACATATTAACATGATTTTAGGGTTAATGGACCCTTGGTTGACCAAAATTTCAAAAAGTCAAACTTTGACTTTTTGTACAGTTGACTTTTAGCAGATGCATTTTGACTTTGAGATTCCTCTGTGAAATCAATCCTTGGACTTAATCAAACTTCATGGATGCCCTTTAGGGGTGTTTAGGGATGTCTTAGACTCTTCCCCAAGGTTTGAGAACAAATGTAAGTCAACAGTCAATGGTAGGGTTGACTTTTTCTTCAGAAAGAACCCTAATTTCCTGATTTTTGGTAGATGAATACTCAAAGTGATTTGGGCCATTGTGGATGGACTCCTGAGGTTCCTTTGAGCTTGTTGGACCATTAATTGAGGTATGGGCTCATGCCCAGATTAAAATTTTCATCTAGAGGCCCTGGTCGACCAAAACCCTAATTTGGTGACACTGGCGATTCTGAGGCCTGCTTAGCCTGAAATGATGCATACTTATGCTCAAATCTTGATGTGGGATATCTCTTGATCCCTTTTGGATGTTTGAGAGATAAGACAAGTTGAAGATCAAGTCACTTCTTGATTGATCCTTTGCCTGAGTGCTCTGAGAGGGCTCAAAACCCTAATCCTTGATTGCAGTGAATGTCTTAACAAGGTGAGGTAGGATAAGTGTACCCTTATTATAATGAGGATTTGTCCAAATGATGAAAATACTTGGGGGGTCAAAATTTGGGGTATGACAGATGCCCCAATTTAATCTTCTTAGACCCGAAGGTGTGAATGGCGAAGATATTCGGACATTCAGGGTGCAAGAGGATTAAATATCAGAATCTTCGAAATTTTGATGGTGTCTATGAATGGTAGTTTACACATTCCTCATCTTTTACTAAGCGTTGTTACTTAGAAAAGGTAAAACTTCCCCTCGATCCTGGTCTTCAGCCACGGAACTGGTCTTTTGTCAATAAACTTCCCCGCGATCTTGGTTTCCTACCAAGGAACTGCTCTCAGTTTCTGAAATTAACTTCCCCGCGATCTTGGTTTCCTACCAAGGAACTGGTCTCAGTTTCTTCTTGTCGAGTCTTTCTCCTGACAAGGGATTCTATTCGTAGCGGTTTTCATCAAACTTTTTGTCGAGGTTTACTGGAGAGATGCCATCTGATGGAAAAAGTGTTGACGTCAGATTTGCTGGGGGAATGCACATTGGTCTGAGTTGTAGAGGTGAAAACTTCTCTATTGGAGACGCCATTTGTAGACTCTACTGGGGAAAACAAATCTGTTAGGAAACTGCTTTCTGCTTGGGGATATCACACTTTTCTTCGGAATTCTTTCGACGAAGAAATGCCATGTAATCCGATCCAATTTTGAAGTGTTGATGACTTCACTAACATTGGTTTCTTTGAAGAAAAACCAATGTATCATCGAGATTCATTTAATGAGAGACTTTCTCTGAGATTTTCTTAATCCGGGAAAGCAAAGGATATCATCTTCGATGACGAAGAGTGATGTTCCAAAGGATGTTCGTTGAACGTCTTCTTGTATTCAGAGGTTCAAGTTATCAAAGTGGTTGAAAATGGTTTCAATCTAGAAGTAGACCTAAGAGAGATTGTTCAAACGAACGTTTCCTGATGAGGGGAATGCTGATGACTCGACCGACGAGAGGACTTTATCACTTGGGAGTGAGACTGACCAGAGTGATAGTGATGCAATATGAATATGAATTAATAATGCATAATGTATGTATGAATGAATGCATGCTGACAAAACAGACACGGCATATAAACAGATGATGTGTACAACGGGATATCCGACTGCTCTATGGGGATAAGAGTATCACTGAAGCGTCGTTCTTTCATTGGAGAACCAAGATCTCTGCTGGTGAAGGTGTAAACCTGTTAATGATCGAAAATCATTTTCGAGAAATAGAATCTTCTGGGGGGGAACAAGACTCATTAATGGCTTCCAGAGTAAGAATTCTACCGAGGACACTTGATCCTGCACTTCGAAGTTTGACCATTTTTTGGGAAAACGTAGATGTTCCTCTTGTGTTCGATGAAAAAGTAATTGTCGTCTTTAAAGCGGAAATAAATTTAAAACAAGAGTAAATTCATTTTTCTGCCTCAAGAATGTTAATCAAATAAACATGTCATTTTGCAAAGCAGAACAAATGAGAATTATAAACAAAAGGCACAAAGGCTCGAATTTTATTTATGGGATGGTAATCAGCCAAGAGCGTGATACCATAGAACAATACAAAGTTAGAAAATGGTAATTTAAAGGGAAAAGGGCTACATCGAAACATAACGACCGTTATCCTCCCATCAACTTTGAATTCTGGACATTCTGAGCTTCTGTCGAAGGTGACTCTGACTGGAGACCTTTCTTGACATATGAGGTTACCGCTGAGGCGTTTGTGAGAATGTAGTTACTTGCCATGAATCCCTAACTTTTTCCTGGATTGTCTTTTTTTTTTCGGATTCCAATCCACCGGGATAATTTTATTTTTATTTCATTTAGGCGAAGTATTTCTTGACTACATCTACGTTTATGGGATAAGTGAATTCTTCTCCATCCATTGTCGCGAGTTTCAGGGCACCGCCTGAGAAAGCTTTCTTGACAATGTAAGGGCCATCGTAATTCGGGGTCCACTTCCCCCTAGGATCAGTGAGAAATAATGGTAGCTTCTTGAGCACAAGGTCTCCTTCTCTGAAGACTCGGGGTCGAACCTTTTTGTCAAATGCCCTTTTCATTCTTTGTTGATATAGCTGACCGTGGCATAAAGCCGTCATTCTCTTTTCTTTGATGAGGTTCAAATCATCATGCCTGCTCTGGCACCATTCAGCTTCTGTTAGCTTGGCTTCCATCAAGACTCTCATTGATGGGATCTCCACTTCTATGGGGAGCACTGCTTCCATGCCATATACTAGAGAGAAAGGGGTTGCCCCTGTTGAAGTGCGGACTGATGTGCGGTAATCGTGAAGAGCGAAAGGTAGCATCTCATGCCAGTCCTTGTAGGTCACAACCATCTTTTGAACGATCTTTTTGATATTATTGTTAGCCGCTTCTACCGCTCCGTTCATCTTAGGTTAGTAGGGAGATGAGTTATGGTGTTCAATCTTGAATTCAGCGCACAACTCCTTCATCATCTTGTTATTTAGATTAGATCCATTATCTGTAATGATCTGGCTCGGAACACCATAACGGCAGATGAGATTGTTTTTGATAAAATGGACCACCACATGTCTGGTCACATTGATGTATGACGTTGCTTCGACCCATTTGGTGAAGTAGTCAATGGCGACTAAGATGAACCGATGTCTGTTTGAAGCTTTGGGTACAATCATGCCAATCATGTTGATTCCCCATATGGAAAAAGGCCATGGGGAAGAGAGAACTTTGAGATGCGTTGGCGGTACATGGATTCTGTCAGCATATATCTGACACTTTCGCATGTACTTGTAGCAGTCGGATTCCATCGTCAACCAATAATACCCTGCTCTTAGAATTTTTCTCGCCATTGTGTGTCTGTTGGCGTGAGTGCCAAAGGAACCTTCGTGAATTTCTTTCATCAACATGTTTGCTTCGTGTCTGTCCACGCATCTGAGTAGAACCATGTCGAAATTTATTTTGTAAAGTACATCGTTGTTCAGGAAGAAGTTGCCATCCAGTTTTCGGAGAGTCTTCCTATCTTTCTTGGATGCCCCAGGTGGGTACTCTTGTCTTTGAAGAAAACACTTGATGTCGTGATACCAAGGTTTGTTGTCGAGAACGACTTCTATAGCAAATATGTAAGCAGGCCTATCCAGGCGCATTATGTCAATCTTGGGCACGCCGTTCCATCGACTCACACTGATCATGGATGATAGAGTAGCTAGTGCATCCACCATGTGATTCTCATCGCGAGGAGTGTGATGAAAATCAAGTCTGTTGAAGAAAGGTAGCAACCTTCTTGCATAGTATTTGTAAGGAATCAATCCTGTCTGATATGTGTTCCACTCTCCTTTGATCTGATTTATGACCAGGGCTGAGTCTCCGTAGACATCCAAATTTTTTATTCTTAAGTCGATTGCTTCTTCGAGTCCCATGATACATGCTTCGTAATCGGCTTCGTTGTTCGTACACTTGAATGCCAGTCTGGCAGTGAAAGGAATATGGGTACCCTGAGGGGTAATAATGATTGCCCCAATTCCGTTTCCGTAAGAGTTGACAGCTCCGTCAAAAATTAATCCCCATTGGGATCCTGGCTCTGGCCCTTCATGGGTAGCGGTTCGTCGCAGTCTTTCATTTTGAGATACATGAAATCTTCGTTTGGGAAGTCGAACTCGACAGATTCCTGATCATCGATCGGCTGATGAGCCAAGTGATCGGCTAAAATACTTCCCTTAACAGCTTTCTGGGCATGATATTCGATGTCGTATTCTGATAACAGCATTTGCCATGGGGCAATCCTTCCTGTGAGAGCAGGCTTTTGAAAAACGTACTTGATCGGATCCATCTCTGAGATTAACCAAGTAGTGTGGCGAATTATGTATTGGCGAAGACGTTTAGCTGCCCAAGCTAAAGCGCAACAAGTTTTCTCGAGCATAGTGTATCGAGTTTCACAGTCTGTGAATTTCTTGCTTAAGTAATAAATGTGAATTATTTTCTTTTTGTTTCGTCTTGCTGGCCAAGTACACATCCCATGGAATCTTCCAAGACTGTAAGGTAAATGATGAGTGGTCTTCCTTCCACTGAAGGAGACAGAATCGACAGATTCAGTAGATATTCTTTGATACTGTCAAAAGCTTTCTGGCAATCTTCTGTCCATACACAGCTTTGATCTTTTCTAAGGAGTTTTAAAATTGGCACGCATGTCGCAGTCATGAGGAATATGAATCTGGAGATGTAATTCAATCTTTCAAGAAATCCTCTGACTTGTTTCTCTATTTTCGGAGAAGGCATTTCTTGAATGGCCTTGACCTTGTCGGGATCAACCTCAATTCCTTTCTGGCTGACAATGAAACCCAAGAGCTTTCCTGAACGAACACCGAAGGTGCACTTGTTGGGATTCAAGCGGAGCTTGTATTTTCTCAAACGCTCGAACAGTTTTGTCAAGATGTTCTACGTGCTTTTCTTCTGTTTTTTATTTGGCGATCATATAATCGACGTACACTTCAATTTCTTTGTGCATCAGGTCATGGAAAAGAGTAGTCATTGCCCTTTGGTAAGTTGCCCCGACGTTCTTCAGACCAAATGGCATTACCTTGTAATAAAAAGTGCCCCATGGGGTGATGAAGGAAGTTTTCTCCATATCTTTCGGCGCCATTTTGATTTGATTATAGCCCGAGAATCCATCCATGAAGGAGAAGACTTTGAACTTTGTCGTGCTGTCAACCAGCATGTCAATGTGTGGTAGAGGAAAGTCGTCCTTTGGACTTGCTCTATTTAGATCTCTGTAGTCTACACACATTCTGACTTTTCCGTCTTTTTTCGGAACTGGCACTATGTTGGCCAACCACTGAGGATATTCTGAAGTGGCGAGGAAACCTGCGTCGATCTGTTTCTACACTTCCTCTTTGATTTTGATAGCCATATTCGGATGAGTCCTTCTCAATCTTTGTTTAACTGGAGAACATTCTGGCTTTAGTGGCAAACGGTGTTGTACGATGCAGGTATCCAACCCTGGCATGTCCTGGTAAGACCAAGCAAACACATCTGAAAATTCTTTGAGAAGTCTTATAAAGTCTTCTTTGACAGTTGAACTGAGCAGTGCTCCAATCTTAACTTCTTTCTTTTCTTCCTCTGATCCCAAGTTAACTGTTTCCAACGGTTCTTTGTGCGGTTTAATAGATCTTTCCTCTTGTCTGAGTAGTCGAGAGATCTCTTATGGAATTTCCGTGTCCTCTTCTTCCTCGGCTTTGAATACCGGGAACTCAAAGTTGGGGGAAGGCATCAGATCGTATGTTTCGATGGGGTTCAAAGCAGGTGATCTGTATGACGTGATGATTGTGTTTAGAAGAGATAGAGAGAGAATGCAAAAGTGTGTGCAGTGTCTCGTTTTTTTAATTTCTGGATTTTTTAGGATTACCATTTTCTGAAAAAGCGAAAAGAGAAAACAACAATAAATGCGGAAATTACAGAATGACGTTTTATTTAGGATTTGTCGATTCTTGAAACAAAACCCTATAAAACAAAACTCTATCGCTTTGGGCAGAGCGAAGAGGGATATTTACATAAAAGTAAGCCCTATAAAACATCTGTTTCACTTGGGCGAAAGTGAAAGGTTAAAGACACGACAATTACTTTGACTTGCGAACGACATTCGGGACATCGACGACGACCCAATGGCGACAAACTCCTCGGTGGATTACAAAGTCTCGTATCTTTCTTTTTGGATAAGCTTCAGAAATAACGCTGATTTCTGGTGGAGTCGGGTTGTCTGAGTCTTCTTCCCAAGCAGAGTTGTCGTAGGAGGACTCTTCAGTTGTTTCAACAGTATTTGTACTTTCAACAAAATCTCCCCATCCAGTTGGCTGGATGTCTTCAATCCTGATACGAGAACTCTCAGGAGCAGTGTATTTTACCAGGTAATCATACTTTCCGCTTGGCTGTCCCAAGGTATCCCAAACTTCTTCGGGAAAAGATGAGTCATCTTCTTCAATGATGTTGACTTCAGGAAATGCATAGTTAATGAATTCTTGTCCTGCCAGCCTTGCAAATTCATCGGCGTGGCGTTGATCGCTCTCGGAATGCTCTAGATATGGAGTCCACGATTCTGGAGGAACAGGTAGATTCCTATCAAAGTCGTTCAGCTGATATGCTGGATCAGGCTGACTCGGTTGTTCCAAATTCTCTGTGTGAGGTTTCCAAATGGGCAGATCGTCCATTAGATCATAGAAAGTGTAATGAAAGTTATCTTTCCAGAGGGTATCGTCTTCTAAGGAGTTAGGTGGAGTGCGGCATCCTTCAGGATCACAGTCTCTATAAGTTTCCCTGACCTCTGATCTTGGTATATATCTCAGACTGGAGAGGGGAAAACATAATAGTTTGTATGTTTCCTCTTGAGATATATATCCTTCTTCGTTGAAATATGTTTTCCATTCTTCATCTGAATCGTCTGGATCATTTTCTTCAACGTTGTGAACCTCTTGGGATACTGGGTATAAAAATCCTCCGCTGTGGAAGAAATCCTGAATGGGACAAAATTTTTCATCCTTCTTGATATCCGGGGAACATGTTGTGGAGAAACCAAGATCCTTCCTGGTTTTGTTGTCAGTGGGAATTATCAGCTGTCCCAATCCTTTTATGTCTTTGTTTTCTATCACTTTGAGAGCATCTTTGTATGAGAAAATCGATGTTCCTTTGTCTTGTTGATTCTCATTGCTCACCGAAAGTGTTGGAATTGCGTTCCTATCACCTCTTCTGGTTCTAACTAAGAGAGTGATGACAAGTTACTCACGATCAGAGCTTGCTCCCTGTAAACTGTAATTAACTTGTTGTTCCTGACAAACTTCAGCTTCCGGTGAAGTGTCGAGGTGACTGCCCCTGCCTCATGTATCCAAGGTCTTCCTAATAAACAACTATATGATGCACGGATGTCCCTGACCTGGAAAGTGACTTGGAAAGTGTGGGGACCAATAGTTATGGGAAGATCGACTTCGCCGATAATTGTTTTCTGAGATCCGTCGAATGCTTTAACAACGATCTCACTGTTTCTCATCGGGTTTCCTTGATATGAAAGTCGTGCTAGAGTCGACTTTGGCATGACGTTCAAAGAAGAACCTATATCCACCAATACGCTGACTAAAGCATCGTACTGGTAATTTACTGTTATGTTGAGAGCCATGTTGTGATTTTTCCCTTCTTCGGGAAGATTTTCATCACTGAATCCTAGATTGTTGCAGGAAGTGATGTTGGAGATGATGTTGTCGAATTGCCAATCGTAACATCTTATTCTACAAATGCTTGTTCTAAGACCTTTTGCAGAGCTTCTCTGTGAGCTTCGGAGCTGAGTAAAAGAGATAATACATAAATCCGAAATGGAGTCTGTAATAGTTGATCCACAATGTTGTACTCACTCTTCTGTATCAACTTCAGAATTTCATCGTTGTTTTTGACAGGTTCCGCGTTATTGGGTTGACCTATCTGTGGATTAGGAACATCAACTGGTGGTTCCTTTTCTCCGGTGGGATCTCCGACTCCTCTGTTGAAGATTCGTCCGCTCCTGGTGACTCGACTGATGTCGGCAATGTTCACTACGGAGGGTAATGGAGTTTCCTTTCCATTTTCAATGGTAGTTGCATCGTACTTGTATGGGATAACCTTATCCGATTTGTATGGTACTGGTCCTGGTACGTAGATGACCACAGGGACTTTCTGGCTTTTTTGACCGTCATAAGGAATCTCAATCAGTTCTATGTTTGGAACTTTCTTAATGTCAAGAGGGACCTTTGATTCATCTAGCAAAGGAATTATGGCGTGAACAGTCTTGACTATTCCATAATTGTGGGTGATTCCCTCGCTTTGTGACTGTTGATTTTCATCGAGAACCAAAGTATCACTTTGTATCATGTTGATGAACTGCGAATCCCAATAGGGTGGGATTTCTTTGCGATCGAATTGATCTTGGAGGGCAGCGCGCACCAAATAACATCCTTGGTTATTCTCTGAGCAGACTGTGCAGTATTTGTAATTGTGAGATGGCACCCTTCCGCACCCACTTTGTATGCAATGCATTGTGACTAGATCTGTTTCCATGGACCGGACGTCAGCAGTTTGATGTCGACTTGGATTTCCATTGATCATACTAATTTTTTGTGTTTCTTCATCCAAATAGATTGGAAGCCACCAGTGATCTAGAAGGTGTTGAAGAGTTCTTTGTACCAAGGCATAACCTTGATCGTTGATGCAGCACTCGTTGCATTGTTGATAATCATGTGAAGCCAAGAAACTGAGTTGAACTTGTTTTGCATGTAGCTCCACAAGGCTAGTGTTCATCAGGCGAATAGCGAAGATCTGAACCATGTTAACTTGATGGCTATCACTTTGATGATAATCCTGGATCCATCCAAGATCCATCTGACGCTGTAGGGCTTCTTGTATGAAAGAGCAACCCTGATTATTTTGCGAACAGATTGAGCAGGCGCCGTAATCATGACGAGGAAAATTATGGTATTGACTTTGTCTAGAGTGTATGGCTACCAGGTTGACATTCATTGTTCAGATATCATGATTTTGAACAACGTTCGGATGTGAATTTGACATGTTTACTTCACGGATTTGATAATTTCCGCCTAGTTCTTCCTCAACTAGGTTAACTGCAGTCTTCTCGTGCTACGGTAGCGGATTTGTCTGGACATTCGGGTTAGTATCTTTGAAAGATACAAGCCCACTTCTTACAAGCTTTTGTACGTTCGATTTGAAACTGAGGTAGTTCTCAATGTTGTGTCCCGATCCTCCTTGATGATAAGGACAAGTTTGATTAGCCTTGAACCAGAAAGGTTGATTCTCTGGTATGGCGAGAAGAGCTCTGGTTTGAATGTGCCCCTTGGCTAGTAAAAGTGGAAACAATTCAGCATACAGTACTGGTATCGAGTCGAATCTTGATGGTCGACGATTGTTGTCGTTGTACTGTGGGCGAGCCTGTTGAAAAGGTTGTTGTTGCCTTTGCTGATACTGTTGTTAATTTGGTTGCTGAGCAACCTGAGGTTGATAAGTCGGAGCCGGTGCTGGGCTGATAGCAGGAGTTACTGTCGCTATTGGTTGATACCTTCGCCTTTGCTTTCCCAGAGAGATGTTACCGATCTCTTGTTCCTTTTTCTTTTGGAAAGTGCTACCGTATTTCTTTGCACTGCTGGATGATTCTGTATTTTTGACCAGAAGTCCTTCTCGAACTGCTTCCTCCAGACGTACCCCCATGTTTACCATCTCGGTGAAATCACTGGGCGCACTGGTGACCATTCTGTCGTAGTAGAAAGAACTTAATGTTTTCAGGAAGATCTTCGTCATTTCTTTTTCTTCAAGAGGTGGAGAGATCTGAGCGGCTATTTCACGCCATCTTTGAGCGTAGTCTTTGAAATTCTCCTTGTCCTTTTGAGACATTGCTCTGAGTTGATCTCTGTCTGGGGCCATGTCCAGGTTGTATTTGTACTGTTGAACGAAGGCTGCCCCGAGATCTCTGAAAGTAATGATCTTTGAGCGGTTTAAACTCATGTATCATTTGAGTGCGGCACCGGTTAAACTATCCTGGAAGTAGTGGATCAGTAGTGGTTGATTATCTAGCTGAGTAGACATCTTTCGAGCGTACATCACTAGATGAATTTGAGGGCAAGTGCTACCCTTGTATTTTTCAAAGTCAGACACTTTAAACTTGCGTGGAATCTTCACATTTGGAACCAAGTAGAGGTCGGCGGCGTCTTTTCCGAATAGATCCTGGCCGCGAATAGAAATCAGTTCCTTCTGCATTTCCGAGAAATGTTCCTGGAATTCGTTCATTCTTTCACGCACTTCTTCACTGTATGTGACTTGCGGATATTGCTCGTCAGGGATTGTATGTACCACCGACGGTGGTATTGTCATCACTGCTATGACTCTTGGCGCTTCAGAGACCTGAAGTTTGTAACCTTCAGGGCTTCCTGTCGTTTCCTTTGCGTCTTCAATTACCCGAAGTTTGTAACCTTCAGGCCTTGAATTTCCTGTCGTAGCTTCCGGATCTTTAATAGCTGGCAGGACGTATCCTTCTGGAATAAATTCGGGAGGCATGCCCCAGGGGTGACCTTTTGGCATGTTGTACCGAGGGTGATTGTCGTGCCTTCCAGCTATTGGGGTGGATGTAACCTCTGAGATTACAGTCCTCTGTTGTTGCTATTTCTGAGCTGTTGCCAGGGTTTGCATATCGTTGTGAAGTTTTTCCAAACTTTCCTTTAGAGCGTCGATTTCTTCTCTCAGCTCTCTGTTTTCTTCCTCGTGTTCGTCCATTTTCTTTTGTCAATTAGCCCGAGTGTTGTACGAATGAGACAGTTTGAAACTAAAATCGAAACGTAGACGTGAAATTCGATAGGAAGGAGAATGCGTTATGTTAGAATGATGAATGATAATGTAGATATATTTTTTGTTATATTTGATTTTTAGAAGAAAACTGAACAAACCAATTGCAAATATCACACAGAGAGGGGATACCCCTTTTTTATTGAAGATTGAAAAGTTGCGATACGCTACAAAGAAAAGTACAATATTTTACAAAGTGCTAGAAGGAAAACTAGATCTGAAAATCATGAGTTCTCTCTGAGGAGAGCTCAGATGTTAGTTCTTGAATTTTTCTTTTCTTTGATCGGGCCCCTTCGGCCGTTGTCGGATCACTGGTCCTTTGCCAAGTGAAGCTTCTTTGCTCATCCTGATTCACCACAACATGTTGCTCTAGTATCTCAATCAGGGAATCCTTTTCTCTTAGTAGTTCTTGAATCTTGGTACATTCCAAACTGAGGATCTGGTACTTGTTCTTCCAAGCGTCCTTTTCCCGTTGAACTTTGTTGAGCATGATTTAGAGTTTTTCCGTGTTAGACATGAAATAAAGGACAGACTCCTTAAACGGAAGAACTTCTTGACGAGGATAAGGCATCCTTAACTTAAGGGCCCTAGCCTGTACCCACTGGAGATATGACTCTGTAATGGAACAGTTTGGTTTTCCCAAAGACTCTTTTCCTTTTAGATGAACGTGTTGCCAAGCATGCACTATTTCTTTCTTCAGTGCCCTGTCATTTTCTCCTTCCTTGAAGAAAATACCTTCCAGCTGAACATTATGCGGTATATGTCTCATCGGGTATCCAAGTTGACGACGAACTAAGATTGGATGATAGTTAATTCCTCCTTTAACTCTAATGAGAGGGACATTGGGAAAATTTCCACAGCGATCAATGATGTTTATCCCCTCAAAGATCCTATTGCACCAGTCTATGTCAGAGTGGGTACACTACGCCAAACAAGGGAAAAGAGGGCGCTTTTCTTGGCCCATGACAGCGCTTAAAAGCGCTGTCTAAGCCAGCGCAGTCGTAGGTAAAGACAGCGCTTTTTTATTTATGAAAAAGCGCTCTCTAAAATTGGACTTTAGACAGCGCTCTTAAAAACGCTGTCTAAAGTATACGTTTAAAATTTAAATTTTTTTTTTTAACTTTAGAAAGCGCTTTTTCCTTCAAAAGCTCTCTCTAAAGGTGCTTTTAGACAGCGCTTTTGAAAGCGCTGTCTAATGTATACGTATAATGATTTTTTTTATACCTTTAGAGAGCGCTTTTTCCTTAAAGCGCTCTCTAAAGGTGGACTTTAGATAGCGCTTGTCTACGTATAATTTTGAAGATTTTTTTTTAAAATCCCATTTTAACCATTTTTTTATGCAGAAACCTGTATAATTCACATTTCCATAAACCTGTATAATTCACATTTCAATAAATTTATCAACAAATTCTATTTCAAAACTAGAATTTACATTAATGCAGAATTCTATAAACTAGAATTTGTACATTTCAATAAACTAGAATTTACATGCAGAATTCGCACAAATTCTATTGTATGGTTTCAAACCTGCATAGAATTTACATTTCAATAAACTAGAATTTACATTCACAAAACTATACATTCAAGAAAGAATTCTTCTTGCAATAAAAGATTCGCACAATTCCTCCTTAGTATCTTGCAATTGTTTCCTCGTGCAATAAGGACACGCCATATCATCGAAATACTACATAACAAAACAAAATACGCATTAGTTAAGAAATAATATATTGATGTTTTGTGTTATCAAGTAGCATCACTAATAAGCAATATTGTGAAAATTAATATACCTCCACTTTGACCCATGTAATATTGGTTGCTCTAGCCCGTGCTACTTGTGCGTATCTTCCTGGTTACTAGACACTTGACCTGTAAGAAAGAAAAAAACAAAAATTAAATGACAAATATAAAAATCCATGATCCTAATCCATTGAATGATATAAGCTATATTGAATGATATAAGCTATAATTTTACAACTAGTGCCTTTTTCACTAACGTCTCTTTCTTTTCTTGTTTGGAGTATGTTCGCAGAATCGATCACCTTACTGCAAATTGACTTGAAGAAAAAACACAATTTAGTTATTGCGCTTCTTACTTTTTCTGGCAGAATAGAACGTATACCTATTGGTAGAAAATGTTCCATTATAACATGGCAGTCATGCGTCTTTAAACTCTTTAACTTGAGGTCTTTCATAGACACAAGTCTTCTAATATCTGAAGAGTATCCTTCTGGAACTTTAACTTCACTTAGAAACTTACACAATACTTTTTTCTCCTTTCTAGATAGAGTATACGCAGCAGGTGGTAGATATGTTCGTTTTCCTTTCTTCAAGGGTCCTAATTCAGTTCTTATCCCCATATGTACCAAGTCCTTTCTTGCTTTAAGGTCATCCTTAGACTTTCCTGGTATATTGAGTAACGTACCAATAACACTGTCAAATACATTTTTTTCAATATGCATAACATCGAGAAAATGTCTTACATACAACGACTTCCAATATGGCAGTTCAAAAAAAATTGACCTCTTCTTCCACCCACTCTTGACAAGTGTATGTACAAAAGGTTTTCCAAACTGAGTTGTCACATCTTTCACCTTTTCAAAAATTTGATCACCTGTCAATATAGTTGGAGCTCTACCATGTTCTGGATCTCCATTGAATGCTTTTCTCCACCCACGATAGTGATGATTAGAATTTAAGAATCTACGATGACCGAGAAAGACATTCTTCTGACCAAACTCCAATCGCGTCCAATCTGTTTTATCTTCACAAATAGGACACACACATTAACCTTTTATGTTGTACCCTGATAGATTTCCGTATGCTGGAAAATCATTAATTGTGCCAAACAACATCGCCCTCAAGTTGAAACTTTCTTTCCTATACCCATCATAAACCTCCACACCGTTCTCCCACAAAAATTTTAAATCTTCGATTAAGGGTGCCAAGTATACGTCTATGTCATTCCCTGGTTGTCTAGGCCCAGAAATTAACATAGATAACATCATGTACTTACGCTTCATACATAGCCATGGAGGTAGGTTATAAATCATTATGATCACAGGCCAAGTGCTATGTGAGATACTTTGAATACTGTGTGGGTTCATTCCATCAGTAGATAATGCCAAGCGAAGGTTTCTTGCTTCTTTTCCAAATTCAGGATAATCATCATCAATTTTCATCCACTGTGGTGAATCTGCCGGATGTCGAAACTTTCCATCAATAATTCTTTCATCTGCATGCCAAGTCAAGTGTCTTGAATCGGTCTCACTACGAAACATGCGTCTAAATCTCAGAATTATAGGAAAATACCATAAGACTTTTGCTGGAGACAACTTTTTCTTATATCGAGAGACACCACATTTAGGACACTAATTTAATGATGCATACTCATTTCGAAACAATACGCAATCGTTTGGGCAGGCATGTATCTTATCATAACTCATGCCAATAAAGCACAACATCTTTTTGGCCTCATATGTTCGATTGGGAAGAGCATTATCCTCTGGAAGCATATCTTTCATAAGGGCCAATAATTCTGTGAAACTTTTATCCGACCATCCATTGCCCGCCTTTAAGTTGTACAACTTTAATACCGCAGACAATCTTATAAATTTGGTGCAACCATTATATAACGGTTTCTCTGCATCGCTTACCAACCTCTCAAACATTTTGGGACAATCCTTAAGATCTTCTTCAAGTGCTTCTGCAATCTCTTCGACTCGATCAGAATCGTATGTATCTGTGCCATTGTCGTATAAAGCGTAGGTCGTATTATCCCCCGATTCAACATTCCCGTTAATTTTCTCACCATGCAAATTCCAACATGTATAACTTCCATCAATTCCGCTCCTCAATAAATGCGATGCCAACTGAACCGCGTCAACCCGACTCCCAAAACAGCAACCCAAGCAAGGACATATCATTCGACTGGGGTCTTTGGTGTGCGCAACAGCAAACTTAACGAATTCCGATACCCCATTGTCGTACTCTTTCGACAATCGACTTGAAGACATCCATTTCTTATCCATAGTTATACTAATTAAACTAAACAAAAACAAAAAGAAAAAATGTTATACCGTAGGGAAACGATCCGACTTTCACACTTTGAACACAAGTAACCCCTATACACGTATCATAAAATGAAATATCATTAATTGACCAATTATGAGTCATAACTTGATAAGTGGCAACTAACTTATAATTTAAAGTATAAAAAAAATTCTAATTAACTTATAAAGTAGACAATTATAATTTAAAGTATCAAAAAAATTCTCTCCTCAATAAGTATAAAGTAGACAATTAACTTATAACAAAAAGTCACAAGTTCTAGAAAATAAAAGAAATGAACTTGGGAAAAAGGATAGACCAAACACAATCAATTGGAAAAACAGTACAACACAACTAGCGAAATACAATTTCAATCAATACTAGGTTGTTTATACTAATCAACTTTGCCAAATATACAGTAGAAAATATTTAAAAGTAACCTTCCACAAAAGTAGATTATATCATGAAATATGTTTTCAATAATAGTCATCGTTGTGAAAATACCTTCCACAAAACTAGGTTGTATCATGAATGCATAACACAATGAGCTTATTATAAAAAAAGAGGGACATTTGTAAAAAAAAAGGGATTGATACTTTGCCAAATATACATGAAAAATAAAAGCAAAAAATAGGTTCGATTCTGCAATAAAAGAGGGAGCTTTTATCCTCATCGTGAAAACTTCAGCATTAAAATCAAATCAAAAACAAATTTTGAAAACAGAGAAATGAATAATAAAAGAGTAACAACGTACCTTTCGTTTTCAGAGGATAAAAGAAAAAGAACAACAACAACAACAACGTTTTCACGAATGAAATACAACAGTGACGGCAACGGTGACGGCAAACGGCAAAGAACGACGTCAATAATGGCATGCAAGAACGACGGCAAGGGTTTAGAGAAACGGTCGAGAGAGAAAATGAATAGAAGTGTCTCTGAAAATGTTTAGAATTGTTTTATATTTTAATTAGTACAGGACTTTAGAGGGCGCTTTTCCTTAGAAAGTGCTTTCTAAAGTGAAAATAATTAAAGTCCTATAAGAGCGCTTTCTGAAAGCGCTTTCTAAGGTGGCCTTTAGACAACGCTTTTTAAAAGCGCTCTCTAAAGTAATACCTATAGCAGCGCTTTTTGGAAAGCGCTTTCTAAGGTGGTCTAAGGTGGCAGTTTTTTACAGCGCTTTTTAAAAGCGCTTTCTAAAGCCTTTCTTTTAAGGCGCTTTTTTTTAGCAAGATTTTTTTATTCTTTTTAGCAGCGCTTTTATATAAAAGCGCTGTCTTTTAGGTGCCGTCTAAACTTCTTTTTGGCGTAGTGGTAAGAGACATAATCTTCTGTGAACATCGCAGGTTATTCTTGAGATCCCAAAATGCAGCTGACTTGGGTATGTGAGAGACGAACCACTTGTAGAGTAAGGGTACACAGCATGTTATCATTCCTGTCTTGTATAGATTCCTTAAATGTATAGAATGATAAGCATCTGCGAGCAAAGTTGGAACGGGATTCCTAATCAAGAAGATCTTAAGGGCGTTCATATCGACGAAGTGATCGAAGTTCGGAAAGAGGAATAGTCCATAAGTGAGCAAAACAAAGATATCCCCGAAAGTAGTAATGTTTCCTATACTGGCGAAGTATAGAGCTTTCTCTGTCAGAAATTTAGCTGGTAAACCCTGAATTCCTCCCTTGGTGATCATATGAGCCTTGATCTCTGATTCTTCTATAGAGATTGCCCTTGCAATGGTTAGATCCTTTGGAATTTCTTCCAGTCCAGAAAATGAAGCTCGATCGATGATAGGTAAGTCAATCATATGGGAATATTCTTCCAGTGTTTGTGCTAGCTGATAATCTGGAAAGGTGAAGCAGTGATACACCGGGTCGTAGAACTGAACGAGTGTAGACATGATTCCTTCAACTACGTTGACCTTCAAAAGAGCTAACAGTCCTCCGTGCTTTGTTCTGAAAGCATTTGGATTTGTAATCATCCTTGCTAGTTTCCTTAAATCCTCTAGTTTCGGAGTCTTGAAAGTGTACTTGTGCGTTTCCCTTCTACCAAAATCCATAACGCAACTTCTGATATTTACAATTACTGTTTAGTTTAATTTTGAAAAACAAACAGAGGGAATAGAAGAGAAGTGATTTTTTTTTGTTTTAAGTTTTTTAGATGAATGCAGCACACAAAAACATAGAAAAAACATGGATTCAAAGGTTCAGTGTCACGAGCATGGAGTCATGGCTCTACCCACCCCCAAAATGGTTTGTTTGAACTGAAGGATTTTGTGGAAACCTCCACAGTTCTCAATGTTTCTTTCTTAGGAACTCAACAGCAAGTGGAATCACCCAAGCAAGCTGGAAATTCAACTAAGAAACAATTTCTTTTGAGCGTAGTATCGCGTATCAACTATTTCCGATAGTTACCGCACTACTTTAATGTCTAAAAAAGGCTACGAACAAGCTTCTCTGATACCACACCTGGATTGCCATGCTTTTGAAACAAAATTGGTCGCGCAACACTTCGTATCCACATGGGTATCTCCACCGGCTGATGGTCTACCAGGTTCGTTTTACAAAGATTCACTCCCAGGTAATCCTTCCCCTGTCTATGCCAGCACTTATCTTACGGTTTTACTCTCTTTCCAGATGTGACATCACTCGCAGTCCCATTAGCAGAAAAATAAACACGAATATCAAGTAGGAAAGCGATATATATAGTATTTGATCGTAAAACTAACATCCTAGACCTCTTAAGAGCTAGTTGTATATCCTAACAGTAAATGACTCCCCAGCAGAGTCACCATTTTTCTGTGGAAAATGGGGACGATGATGTCCAAGGTAAAAAAGATCAAACAATGACTCCCCAGCAGAGTCTCCATTTTTCTGTAGCGTGCGATTTTTGTCGGTGACGCGACCACCTTATCGCCAGGGGGATGTACTTTCTCACGAAAGCGCATTTGGGTTGCTACTTTCTGATTTCTTATTTATCCCGATGAAGCTTGAAGGGAAAGGGAAGTTATCTCAAACTAACCTTGCTTTGCAGACGTTGTTCTTTGAACAAGTTGCGGTAAAAGAGATTGGGGAGTCCGGGGTCAAATTACACAACGGGAAGTTGTTAATTACCCATTTTGTATGTGGTTATCCACAGGTTATAGTTTCAGGATCATTGCTTAAATACTCGGTATTGATTCGTGTTTGTCTGTAAATGGGAGAAGTTTGTTTGTGATGTCTTTGATGGAATGAGAGAGAGTTTTTGCTGTTTTTGGTTTTCTGATGTTTTTGGTAAGGTCAGGGACCTAAGGTTTTTAGTTTAGTGTGCTCGCTAAGATTTATTGCAAATCTTATGCCTACGTATTCCCTGTTATGAGGTATAGGGAAATCAGAGCAATCGTAGTTTCTCCTAATCTAAGGGAGAAACAGGTGTTTTGGTTTGTATCTTGTTCAAAGCCCAAGATGTGAAGCTAAAAGGTTATTTGTATCTTGTTCAAAGCCCAAGATATGAAGCTAAAAGTTTATCTGTATCTTGTTCAAAGCCCAAGATATAAAGCTAAAAGGTTTGACTGAGAGAGAATTTGTCATCTCTAAAGGGAGAAATCTCTGCTTTCCATCAAAGAGATTGGTTGGTTTCTGCTGAGGAGATTCATTAAACAAGGCCTAAGAGGAGGCTGTAATTGACTGTTTCTGTTGGGGAAAGATCATTATACAAAGCCTAAGAGGAGGCTGAAATTGACTGATGAAGTCAACAAGAGAGTATTTATATTTGGTATCTGTCATACCCCAAATTTTGACCACTAAGATTCCCCATCATTGTGCAAATCATCATCACAATATGGATGTACCATCATGCCTCATTAGTCTCCCCAAAGATGGGTAAGCATCCACTACAATTAAACTTAGGGTTTCAAGCCCTCTCAGAGTTCTTAGACAGAGGATCAATCAAGGAATGACATGATTTTCAACTTGTCTAACCTCTCAAACATCCATAATGGATCAAGAGGACTCCCACTTCAAGAATCAAGCACAAGGCTGTAACATTCTGAGTGGATTAAGCCTCAAGATCGCCAGTGTCACCAAATTAGGATTTTGGTCGACCAGGGCCTCCAGATGGGAATTTTCCTCTGGGCATAAGCCAATGCTTCAAAACATAACCTATGATGCTCCAAGGGACATCATGGACCCAATCATCAAGTCAATTTAACCTCAGGGGATGCATTCACAAAAAATCAGGAATTAGGGTTTCTTGACCTAATTCACCCCTAAGTTGACTTTTGGGACAAATCATGAGCCAAGATCTCAAGAGAGGATTTGAGGGTCTCTAATAAACCACCTTTATCCATTTGCAACAATGGATTGATCCAAGAAGCTTGGTTCCCAAGTTTCAGGTTCATCAGAACCAAAGTTAGGGTTTTTGAAGAAAAAGTCAACTGTATCTTTGACTTTTGACCCAGGCATGCTCCCAAACCCTAGGACATGATTCAATACACCCTATAACACCTATGAAATTAATCCATCAAGTTTGATTTAGGTCAAGGACTTGATTTCATAAAGGATCACACAGTTTGGAATTCATCCGATAAAAAGTCAACTTTGACTTTTTGAGATTTTTCACAATTATGGTTCCTTAACCCTAAAATGATGTAATGTGTGGTTGGAATCATCATTCATCAAGAAAAATCAAGAAAAGTGGGATAACTTGTAAAAGAGGTAACCATAAAAAACTTAGAAATTTTTCTAAGTTATGGAACAAAGTGGCTAGGGTACCAACTTTGGAGGATCATAACTCCTAAACCACAAGGCCATTTTTCCCCATCCAAAGTTGGATTTGTAGCTCTCATTACCCTCTACAAAAGCTTCAACTACACCTCATTCCAATTCATCATGGATTTTGAGTTATGGAATGATCAAAATCACAAAAAGTGAAAATGTCACTTTTTTCCAACACTTAATGAAATTTTCACCAAGTCAGAATCTGCTCACTTTTTTCCAAATGTAGGGGCATTTTTCACTTGGATCCAAAAAGTATCAAAACCAATTATGGTCAAACAGTTGTTGTATCATATAAGGGCTTTCCAAAATGGCCAAGAACTCCATCAAATTCCACTTGAGCCATGAGATATGACAATGGCAATATGCCTTGCTGAAAACTGCCAAAGCAAGGCAGATTTTGGAGTTTTGCTCGATTTGCCCAAATTTTGCAAAGGGCAAACAACTCTATCCATTTGAACACCTCAAGGGGGGACCAAGGAGGAACCAACTCTGATCCCAAGCCTCCCAAGTCTTTGGAACCAAAAATAGCATGCCAAACCTAGAAGAGGGACAAGACTCCAATTTTGGATTGGAGCACTCAATGCATACACCAAGGTGGCATGGACTGAGCCATTGCCAACTGAATTCAGTCAAGACTTATCCAAGACCAAGGGAACTAGCAGTCTGTGCCCTAACCTCTAGTCAATGGCTAGAGGAGACTTGGATTCTCATTGCTCAACATTGGCCAAACCTATGCAGCAGTTGCCATTCATTATTCCTTGCAAAACAAACTTGCTCTACTATAAATAGAGCTCAATTGTGATCAGTTTGAGTACACCAAAGCCATCAAACAGATTCTTTCCTCAAAATCACCTTCTCACTTCCAAATTTGCCTTCCAAAACAAGTCACTATCGGGTTTTGAGTTTGAGAGCAATTCCAATCAAACCAATCACACACACACACACACCTCATAAACATCATATAGAAGTGATCCAAACACTCACATAACATCTGGAACACTGATTTCTCAGAATCACCAGCCAGCTGCTCAAGGTTTTAACCAAGTTGCAGTTGGGATACCATCTTCAGTTCCAGATCATTTCCATTCATTCCAAGCATCCAGACACACTCCATAGCACCTAGGGAAGCTGTCCATATCCTCGGAACCAAGTTGTAACACATCTAACACAAAACACGATCACCAGATGTAAGTGGTAAGCATGAGTTCTTCTAACTCTATGATCCATGCAATTTTTGCTGCACAATAATTTGGCCATATGTTCATAATCATGCATGGAGTGTTTTCCCTCAATATATTGCATTGTTTGAATCGTGTATGGAATTTATGAACCTTCATGCAAATTTTAGGGTTCTTGAGGTTTCTCTTTGATTTCTTATTCCATGTTTAAAATAAATGAAATTAAAGACCATAGACATGATCTTGAGGTTGAAACAGGTAGATTGATATGTAGATTGCATGATATAATCAAGTATTCAGTGAGATTAGATAGAAAATGCAAATCTGCAGAAACAGAGGGTGGCGCGTGTTCTTGCCCTTGTTCTTGGCGCCTTTTTTGAAAATTTGAATATTTGAATTTTGTGATTTTATTTAATTGATTCAAAAATTAATTTCTCTATGAGTTTTAATGATTTTGAGTTGATTCTTTTTTTAATAATTCACAAAAATGTTAAAATATTTTATTTTACCAAAAAATCCCAAAAATATTATTTATTTCATATAATTGATATTTTTGCATAGAATTAATATTTTAATTATTTTTTACATTTAAAATATTTTTTCCTTCTTGATTTTGCAAATTTTAATGACTTCTAATCATTTTGTAGGTCAAAACTTGATTTTTGAAACATTAATCCAAGATCACAATTTGTTTTCCATATGTTTAACAATTTTGATCATTTTAATTGAATTTTTTATTCAATTAAAATACATTTTGAAAACAAATTAGGGTTTTTGATTAATTCAACCCTCATCAAACTTTTTCAAACATTTTGGGCCTCTAGTATAGTGTAAGACCCAACCCTTTTTGAAAACCAAAATAATTTGGGCCTCAGTGTATTGTATAAGTCCCGATACCATAAAAAAAATCGGCGCGATCGTCGCCTTTTTAACAAATAAAACCCTTGGGCCTACCCTCGTGTTATAAGCCTCATTCTTTTTCTTTAAAAAACCTTTGGGCCTCTAATAGAGTGTAAGACCCAATCCCTTTTTAACCAAAACAATTTTGGGCCTCAGATATTGTATAAGTCCCTCTGTGTTAAAAGAAAACCTCGGCGTGATCGCCAGTTGAAAAATCAAACCCTTGGGCCTACCCTCGTGTTATAAGCCCCATTATTTAAAAATAAACCTTTGGGCCTCTTGAGAGAGTGTAAGACCCATCCCTTTGTACAGAAAACCTTTTTGGGCCTCAGTCACTTGTATAAGTCCCTGTACAATGTACAAAACAACAGTGCAATCACTGATAAAACCTTGGGCCTCTCCTTGAGCTGTAAGCCACAACAATCTTTTCAAAGCACTTTCTCCTTTTATTTTGAATATAATATTATTGTCAAAGCTTTCTTTGTTGAACAACTAACCAAGCAACATGGAAGCTCTACAACCGAGTAAGTGTTTACCCGCTTTCTTTATCCGCTTTCATATATATATATATATATATATATATATATATATATATATATATATATATATATATATATATAACTGTATTGTGGAGCTGCTCACTGTAAGTCTTCTTTCACAAACTTTTATATACTTGCCAAATACCAACTGTGTAATACTAGTATAGTTATTTAGAGTTTTCCCCGGCAACTACGTCTAGCACTAGGTAAAGCCCAGTTGATCGCTCTTAAATACAGTCAAAACTAGATCCCCATAGGATTACCAGACACACTCTTCCCTCCTCTTGGGGTTAAACAATATGGAGACGTGAAAGGCAGCATTCTCGGTGGACCTTTTCTCAGACTGTCACCCTTAGAAGTTGTCAAAGAGACTCTTCTCCCCAGAGATGATCTTTTCTCCGTGAATGGCATCTCTTGAGTTTCTTCCAAATTCTCGAACTTTCCTGGCTTGATCTATTCTCGGTGAATGGCTTATATTGAACTTCTCGGGGTTTGGGGACCCACGAGCTTCTTAAAAGCACCCTTGAAAATTGTCAAAGAAACTCTAACTCCCCAGAGATGATCTTTTCTCCGTGAATGGCATCTCTTAAGTTTCTTCCAAATTCTCGGACTTTCCATGCTTGATCTATTCTCTGTGAATGGCATGTCTTGAACTTCTCGGGGTTTGGGGACCCGCAGGCTTCTTAAAAGTATCCCTGTCTCCTCTTGGTCGTTGTATAAGGACCCTTCGGCTTCTTAAAAGCTCTCATGCCTTCTCTTGGGCTTAATACAAGGACCCTAACGACCTCTTAAAGGTTTAAGACAGAACTTAATCATCCTTTGCTAGAGCAGTCTTCCCAGCGTCAAAACTCCGGCCATTTGAGGGTTGATACTCATCCCTTAACACCCAGCCTTCTCTTGGGCATTATACAAAGATCATTCACTATCTGAGAATCAATTTCTCTAAAACCCCAGTAGACTTGGACAGTCTCAATACCCTTTGGATTTCCCATTTCCTTAAAGAACAGGAGATAACCCTGATCCTCTGATCAATCCATAAGTCCAACATTACCCATATAAGAACTGATTTTCTCTTTTAACCAACATACTGGACCTGTCACTCAACTGAAACAATTACCAGCACATTTAGCCTCCTCTTGGGCTTTGTACAATGATTCTCCCCAGCGGAGCTAACCCTTTCACACTCTCTTGTTGAGTATAAAGGACTCTCTTGTTGAGTCAACCACACTTTTAGCCTCCATCTCGGGCTTCGTACGAGATACAAAAAACTCTCTTGTTGAGTATAAAAGATTCTCTTGTTGAGTCAAACCTTTAGCCTCCATCTCGGGCTTCGTACAAGATCAAAATCACTCTCTTGTTGAGTATAAAAGACTCTCTTATTGAATCAAACATTTTCAGCCTCCATCTCGGGCTTCGTATGAGATACAAAGCCACTCTCTTGTTGAGTATAAAAGACTCTCTTGTTAAGTCAATCCTCTTTTAGCCTCCATCTCGGGCTTCGTACGAGATACAAAAGAACTCACTTGTTGAGTCGGTTACTTGCTAGCACTCTCTCGTTGAGTCAACCCTTTTAGCCTCTCTCTTGGGCTTCGTACAAGACACATAAAAACTCCCTCTTGTTGGGTCAATAGCCTCCTCTTAGGCTTCGTATAAGAAAAACCCCGGTCGAGTCAATCAACCTTTTAGCATCAAAGCCGTGCCTTGTTCATAGCATACAAACATCAATAACTCCTCTTTAGATATGACAAATCCTCTCTAAAGTCAAGTCCCTTTTAGATTCACATCTTGGACTTCGAACAAGATACAAATAGACCCTTCAGCTTCACATCTTGGGCTTTGAACAAGATATAAACCACCTTTAGCTTCATGTCTTGGGCTTTGAACAAGACACCAAAACACCTTTTTCCTCCCATAGAATAGGAGGAACTACGATCGCTCTGATTTCCCTGTTTCATTAAACGGGAATACGTAGGCATAAGATTGAAAAATCTTAGTGAGCACACTAATTAAAAACCCAAAATCGTGTATCTTCACACATCAATCGAAAAGCACCAGTCCTAACATCCTACCAATAGCATAGTCCCGTCATTACATTCTTAGCGAAATAAGCAGAGAGAGGCCCCACATCCACATAGCATATGTAACCTAACAGACCACTGTTCAAACTCAGTATGCAAGCAGGGTTAATTGGAGAAATCTATTTCCCTTCCTTCATCAGCTTCAATAGGATAAAAAATGAATCGACCTGTAGTACCCCAGAGCGGCAGTGCATAAGAACCACGTCCAAAATCGCTCGCTACAGAAAAATGGCGCCCACTGTGGGGCCAATCTTTTCCTCTTATCTCTCTGGTTGAAACCTGAGTGCTCAAAATTTCACATAAATGACAGCTCTGCTGGGGAGTCACTGTCTGTATAGGATCATAAGACTAGAGGTCTAGGATGATTAAGACAAATATATATACTGCTTTTCCTAATTGATATATGTGTTTATTTTTCTGCTAATGGGAATGCGTGTGATGCCGCATGTGGAAAGATTGAGTATACACCTAAGATAGGTGATGGCAATGCGGGTAATCTTACTGGGAGTGAATTCTAGTTAAGAGCCCCCGATTGACCATCAAACTCAGTGGAGACTCCCTTTGCAGATACATTGCCTATACGACTTCGGTTGTTGAAAGTAGTGTGGTCGACTGGGTTATCTGAGAAGCTGAGGTTTTTAGGAGACTTAAGCCATTTTGTAGTGCGGAAGCTATCAGAAATAGTTGTCACGCGATACTACCCTCATCTGAGATCACTCTAGGATACATCAGCTCACTGGCGATCCGCTTGTTGTTGCTATCCTAGAGGGGTCAATGATTTTGCGAACAGGTACAAAAAATCACCAGTATCAACCTTTAGGGGGGGTAGAGCCTTGACTTCATAACACCGACCCTTTGACCCCATGTTTTTCTATGTTTTTGTGTGCTGCATTCATACATTCATTTAAAAAACATTAAAACAAAAAAATCTTCTCTTCTAGTCTCTCTTTTTCAAATTAAACTATGACAATGGTTGCAAATGTTAGAGAAAGGAGATTGCGCTAATGGATTTCGGTAGAAGGAAAACTCATAAGTACACCTTCAAGGTTCCAAAGTTAGAGGATTTGAGAAGTTTGGCGAGAATGATCACCAACCATGAAGCTTTCAGAGCTAAGTATGGAGGATTACTGTCTCTATTAAGGGTCCATGTAATCGAAGGAATCCTGTCCATGCTAATCCAGTTCTACGATCCGGTCTATCACTGTTTCACATTCTTGGATTATCAGCTAGCACCAACACTAGAGGAGTATTCTCACTTGACTGATCTACATATTACTGATCAAGCTCCCTTTTCTGGACTGGAAGAAATTCCAAAAGATCAGACCATTGCAAGAGAAATTTATTTGGACGAGTCAGAAGTCAGGACTCACATGACCACTAAGGGTGGAATCTAGGGTTTTCCAGCCCAGTTCTTAACAAAGAAAGCCCTGCACTTTGCTAGTATAGGGAACATGGCCGCTTTCGAGAGCATCTTTGTTTTGCTCACCTACGGGTTATTTTTGTTTCCCAACATCGATAACTTCGTAGATGTCAACGCCATTAAGATTTTTCTGATTGGAAACCCTGTACAAACTTTGCTCGCAGATGCGTATCATTCAGTACACTTAAGGAATTTATACAGCGGAGGAATGATCATGTGCTGTGTACCCCTGCTTTACAAATGGTTCACTTCCCATTTAACCAAGTCTGCTGCATTTTGGGATCAAAAGAATACTTTACGTTGGTCACAGAGAGTCATGTCTCTTACCAACTCGGACATCGATTGGTACAATCGAATCTACGACGGGATCAGAATCATTGGCCGTTTTTGAAATTTCCCAAATGTACCCCTTATAGGAACTAAGGGAGGAATCAACTATTATCCGGTGTTAGTTCGTCGTCAATTCGGATACCCGATGAGGCATGTCCCACGGAATGCTCATCTGGAAGGTCTTTTCTTCAAGGAAGGAGAAAATGAGAGGGCACTAAAGATGGAAATAGTGCACTCTTGGAAACATGTTCATAAGAAAGGACGAGAGTCTCTAGGAAAACTAGACTGTGTCTCGATGGAGCCTTATCTCTATTGGGTACAAACTAGAGCTCTCAAGCTGAGGATGCCTTACCCTCATCAGGAAGTTCTTCCATTAAGGGACTCTTCCCTTTATTTCATGTCTGAGATGAAAAAACTTCAGGTTACTCTCAGCAAAGTTCAGCAGGAGAAGAGGTCTTGGAGGAACAAGTACCGTATTCTCAATGTGGAGTGCAGGAAAATACAACAACTGTTAAGAGAAAAAGATGCTCTGATTGAGATTTTAGTGCAACATGCTATAGAAAAGCAGGATGACCAGAGGAATTTGCTCGCTCCTTTCACTTGGCAAGGGAATGACAACGTGACAACGACCCAAGAGCTCCGGTCAAAGGAAAGGAAAGCACCTGAACCAGCACTTGAGCTCTCTTCAGAGAGGACTCAGGATCCATTAGTTTAGAATTCCTTTTTCAACACTTTGTAATCTATTGTATTTCCGTTTCCGCAATCCTTTGAATTCAATAAAACGGGGTTTCCCCACTGTTTGATATTTGCAATCTAATTCTCGAAGTTTACTTTGAATAAACAAAAATAATTAATAATCATTGCATTCATCATTCTCATAAATGCATTCTTCTTACCTACGAATCTCACGTTTGTGTCTCGATTCTAGAGTCAAACTGTCTCATTCGTACAATACTCGGGCCAATCGTTAGAAAAAGATGGATGATCTCGAGGAAGAGAACAGAGAGTTGAGAGAAGAGATCGACACTCTGAAAGAGGATCTGAGAAAGCTTCATAACGACATGCAAGCTTTAGTAGAAGCTTAGATGCAACAACAAAGGACTGTGATCTCAGAGATCACATCAACGCCCATAGTGGAGAAGTATGATCCTAGGTACAAGATGTCGAAAGATTACCCCTGGGGCATGCCACTTAACTATATCCCGGAAGGAGATGTTCCATCGATCACTGAGGATCTGGGAACCACAGCAGGAACCGCTGGGCCTGAAGGTTACAAACTTCGAGAAAGCGAAGATGCCAGGGGCATGATAGCAACTCCTGAAGGTTACAAACTTCAGGAGGCACCGAGAGTCTCGGCCATAATGACTATACCACCACCTGTGGTACACACTGTCCCGGAAGGACAGATTCCACAGATACCTTCTGGTGGAAACGACGGCATGATCGACAGAATGAATGAGTTCCAGGAATAGTTCCTGGGGATGCAGAAAGAACTGCAAGCCCTTCGCAGTCAAGATCTATTTGGAAAGGACGCCACGGACCTCTGCTTGGTCCCCAATGTGAAAGTTCCACACAAGTTCCAAGTGTCCGACTTTGAAAAATATAAGGGTGACTCTTGCCCTCAGAGTCATTTAGTGATGTACGCTCGGTGAATGTCCGCTCAAACAGAGAACCAGGAGCTACTAATTCACTACTTTCAGGATAGCTTAACCGGTGCCGCCTTGAAATGGTATATGGGTTTAAAGCGCGCTACGATCGGCACATTCAGAGATCTTGCGCTGCTTTCTTTCAACAATATAAATACAATTTGGACATGGCACCGGACAGAGATCAACTCAGATCAATGTCACAAAAGGACAAGGAAACCTTTAAGGAGTACGCTCAGAGATGGCGTGAAACTGCCGCCCAAATTTGTCCACCTCTTGAGGAAAAAGAGATGACAAAGATCTTCTTAAAGACCTTGAGCTCGTTTCATTACGACAGAATGGTCGCCAGTGCGCCCAGTGACTTCACCAAGATGGTGGGCATGGGAGTTCGTCTTCAGGAAGTCGTCCGAGAAGGAAGTTTAGTTAAAGACGCTGGATCATCGAGTAGTACAAAATGATACGGTAGTGCTCTCCCTAAGAAAAAAGAGCAGGATATTAGGAATATCTCTCTCGGAAAGCAAAGGCGACGATATCAACCAGTAGCAGCTGTAACTCCTGCTATCAATCCCGTGCTTGTTCTTACGTATCAACCTCAGGTTACGCAAATCCAACCGATGCTACAGCAATATCGGCAAAGGACACAACAGCCTCCTCAGCAGGCTCGTCCTATGTATAACAACAACCGTGCAACGCGACCACCGGGGTTCGACCCTATACCCGTGTTGTACGCAGAACTATTTCCGTTACTACTGGTCAAGGGGCATGTCCAGACTAAGTCTCCTCTTACAGTACCGGAAAATCCTCCTTTTTGGTTCAAAGCGGATCAGACTTGTCCTTACCATCAAGGAGGAGCAGGGCATAACATAGAAAACTGTCTCAGTTTCAAATCCGACGTGCAAAAGCTTGTTAGGAGCGGGGTCTTATCTTTCAAAGATACAAATCCGAATGTTCTCACAAACCTGCAACCTCAACATGGGAAAGCTACAGTCAATTTGATAGAGGGAGAGTCTAACAACATCTATCAAATTCATGATGTACTCTTATTAAGGGCCAATTTGGTCAAGATGCATTATAGATAGAGTGGATATGGCCATGTGCCACCTCATAATTATCACCAGTGTGATATTTGCTCTAAGAACAATCAGGGATGTTCTGTGGTGCAATCAGCTCTACAGGAATAGTTGGATCTCGGATGGATCCAAGAGCATCGAGTTCGTAGGGTCAACATGACCTACACAAATTCCAACATCATTCAGAACCACGACATCCGTGCAATGAATGCCAACTTGGTGGCAATGCACTCAAGGCAAAGCCAGTATCATAGTTTGCCGCGGCACGATTACAGTTTCTGTCTGACTTGCTCGGTAAACAAACAGGGATGCTCTTTTGTACAAGAGGCCCTCCAGCGTCAGATGGATCTTGGATGGATCCAGGACTACCATGATAGAAGTCCTTATTAGATCAACATGATTCAAATATTTGATATTCGTCTGATGAATACCAGCTTGGTGGAATTACATGCCAGGCAGGTCCAACTCGGTTTTCTCATTTCACATAATTATCAGAACTGTAAAGGATGTTGCGAGAGTAACCAAGGGTGCGCTCTCGTTCAAATAACTTTACAACATTTTTTAAACCATTGGTGGCTTCCAATCTATATGGATGAAGACACGCAACAAATCAGTGTGGTTGATGGGAACCCTACTCGGCATCAAAGTTAGGATGTCCGATCTACGGAAACAGATCTAGTGAGGTTACATTGTATTCAAAGCGGGCGTGGCCAGGTGCCACCACACAATTATGAACGTTGTAGAGTCTGTTCGGAAAGTAACCAAGGATGGTACCTTGTGCGAGCAGCCCTTTAGGGTCAGATGGATCGTAGAGAGATTCGCCCAGGTCCGGGTTTCAGACCAATCAACTGGACACCAGACTACTTCGCAGATCAAATCAGGGACGTGGTTGTAATCTCTGACCCTGAGAGGAACAAGGATGTTTGTACCATCATCCCTCTATTGGACGAATCAAAGGTTCTTAGCAAGGAACTGATCGAAGTTAATTACGACAGTCGAAAAAATCAGAAAGCTCCTGTAGTTATCTATCTATCGGGACCATTACCGTATGAATCAGCTAAGGCGATCCCTTACAAATACGGTGCAACAATAATTGAAAACGGAAAGGAAATTCCATTACCCTCCATCGTGAATATTGCAGACATCAGTCGAGTAACACGGAGCGGTCGAATCTTCAACCGAGGAGTTGGAGAACCTAACAAAGAAAAGGAACTTCAGACAGAAGCTCCCGATCCACCAGTCGGTCAATCCAGTAATCCCGACCTTTCAAAAAACAACGATGAGATACTGAAGCTCATCCAAAGGAGTGAATACAACATTATTGATCAGCTGTTACAAACTCCTTCAAAGATCTCGGTGCTATCACTTTTACTCAGTTCCGAAGCCCACAGAAAGGCTCTACAGAAAGTCTTAGAGCAGACCTTTGTGGAACAGGATGTGTCAATACGACAGTTCGATAGCATCATCTCTAACATCACTTCCTGCAACAATTTAGGATTCAGTGATGAGGATTTTCCAGAGGGGGACAAAAGCCACAACATGGCGCTCAATATCACAGTTAACTGCCAGGACGATGCTTTAGCCAGCGTACTGGTAGACACAGGATCGGCCATGATATCAACGTTATGCCAAAGTCCACTTTAATGCGACTATCATTCAAAGGATCCCCGATGAGGGGCAGTGAGGTCATCGTCAAAGCCTTTGACGGATCTCGGAAAACATTTATCGGCGAAGTCGACCTTCCCATAACTATCGGTCCTCACACTTTCCTAATCACTTTCCAGGTCATGGACGTCCGAACAGTGTACAACTATTTATTAGGAAGACCTTGGATACACCAGGCTGGGGCAGTCACTTCGACGCTGCACCAGAAACTGAAGTTCGTCAAGAACGATCAACTCGTCACGGTTTGTGGAGAATAAGCCTTGCTCGTGATCAACTTGTCATTATCTACTTGTGTAGAACCCGAGGAGGTTGTTGGAACTCAGTTCCAAGCACTGTCGGTGAGCAATGAGAATCAATCAGAAAAAGGAACTTTGATTTCCTCATACAGAGATGCTCTCGAAGTGATAAAAAATAACAATGCAAAAGGATGGGGACAACTTGTCATTCCTACTGATAATAAAACAAAGAAGGGTCTTGGTTTTTCTGCAACCTGCACCCAGACAGCTGCTAAAGATGAAAGTCTTCATCCCATTCAGGACTTCTTCCACAGTGGAGGTTTCCTTCACCCAGTGCCTCAAACAGTCCATACCATCAACGAGGGAGATCCCTCTGATACAGATGAGGAATGGAAGTCCTATCTTAATGAGGACGGTTATATGTCTCAGGAAGAGGTGCATGTGCACTTTTGCTATCCCGCACAGAGTCCGAGATTTATACCGAGGTCAGATGTCGAAATGATATATGGAGATTGTGATCCAGAAGGATACCGTGCTCCCCCAAACTCATTAGAGGAAGACACTCTGATGAGAGACAACTTTGACCACGACTTTTATGGCCCGATGGATGGCCTGCCAATCTGGAAGCCGTACCCAGGAGACTTGGGGCAAGAGAGTCAGCTGAACAATGAAAATCAGCTGAGCATCATTGAAAAGAATACATGTGTCCCCCCATATCTTGGGATTAACACTCAGGTCATTCCGAAAATGTCCCGTACGACGATGAATTTGCAAAGTTTGCAGGACTAGAATTTATTAACTATGCTTTTCCCGAGGTCAACGTCATCGAAAGGGATGACTCCTCTAGTTCCAAATAAGTGTGGGACACATTAGGACAACCGAGTGGAAAATTCGATTTCATGGTCAAGTACACCGCTCCCGAAAGCTCTCGTATCAGGCTCGAAGACATCCAGCCAACTGAATGGGGAGATTTTCCTGAGACCACAAATACTATGCAAAATACAACAGAGGAATCCTCCTACGACAACTCTGCCTGGGAGACAGATTCCAATGATCTTGCTCCGCCAGAAATCAGCGTTATTTCTGAAGACAAATCAAGGAAGGTACCAGACTTTGTGATTCACCGAGGAGTTCGCCGCCAATGGGTTGCAGTCGATGTTCCGAAGATTATTCATAAGTCTAAGTAATTGCCGTCTTTAACCTTTCACCCTGCCCAGGTGAAACAGATGTTTTGATAGGGCTCACTTTCTGTAAATTTCCCTCTTCGTTTCGCCCAAAGCGCTAGAGTTTTGTTTTATAGGGTTGTAGTTTCAAGAATCGACTTATTCATTAATAAAATAACGTTGTTCTATAATTTCCACATTAATTGTTGTTTTCTCTTTTCGCTTTTCTCAGAAAATGGTAATCCTAAAAAACAACTCCGTAATAAAAACAAGCAGTAAAAGAAAATACACTGCACACACTCTTGCATTCTCTCTATCTCTTCTAAACACAAATCATCACGTCATACAAATTGCTTGTTTTAAACCCCGTTGAAACATACTATCCGATGCCTTCTCCTGGCTTTGAGTTCCCGGTATTTGGGGCTGAAGAAGAAGTTGATGACAAAATTCCAGAAGAGATCTCCTGATTACTCTGACAAGAGGAAAAGTCCATTGAACCTCACAAAGAGCCGTTGGAAATGGTCAACTTGGGTTCAGAAGAAGAGAGAAAAGAAGTCAAGATTGGGGCACTACTCAGTCCGACTATCAAAGAAAGTTTGACAAAGCTTCTCAGAGAATTTCCCGATGTGTTTGCTTGGTCCTACCAGGAAACGCCAGGGTTGGATACCAGCATCGTGGAACATCATCTACCGTTAAGGTCAGAATGTCCACCAGTAAAGCAGAGGTTGAGACGGACTCACCCGGACATGGCCATCAAAATCAAAGAGGAGATACAGAAATAGATTGACGCAGGTTTCCTTGCCACATTAGAATATCCTCAATGGTTAGCCAACATCATACCAGTCCCAAAAAAGGACGGTAAGGTCCGAATGTGTGTAGATTACAAGGATCTAAACAAGGCTAGTCCAAAGGACGACTTTCCTTTACCACACATTGACATGCTGGTAGATAGTACAACAAAGTTCAAGGTTTTCTCATTCATGGATGGATTCTCGGGCTATAATCAGATAAAAATGGCGCTGAAAGACATGGAGAAAACTTCGTTCGTTACCCCATGGGATACCTTTTGTTACAAGGTAATGCCATTCGGTTTAAAGAACGCCGGGGCAACCTATCAAAGGGCCATGACTACTCTATTTCATGACATGATACACAAGGAAATCAAGGTATATGTCGATGACATGATTGCCAAATCTAAAACATAGGAGGAGCATGTGACACACCTATCAAAACTATTTGAGCGGTTGAGAAAGTACAAACTCCGCTTGAATCCCAACAAGTGCACCTTCGGTGTCCGTTCAGGGAAACTATTAGGGTTCATCGTCAACCAGAAAGGAATTGAGGTTGATTCTGACAAGGTCAAGGCCATTCAAGAAATGCCTTCTCCGAAAACTGAAAAACAAGTCAGAGGATTCCTGGGACGTTTGAACTACATCTCCAGATTCATATTCCTCATGACCACGACTTGTGCGCCGATCTTCAAATTACTCAAAAAGAATCAGGACTGCATTTGGACAGAAGACTGTCAAACCGCCTTCGATAGTATTAAGGAATACCTGTTAAACCCATCGATTCTATCACCTCTAGTGGAAGGAAGACCACTAATCATCTACCTCACAGTCCTAGAGGACTCCATGGGTTATGTGCTTGGCCAACAAGACGAAACCAAAAGGGAAGAGTCTGCCATCTACTATTTGAGCAAGAAATTCACCGACTGCGAGACTCGGTACACTATGCTTGAGAAAACTTGATGCGCTTTGGCTTGGGTAGCCAAACGTCTTCGCCAGTACATGATTTGTCACACTACTTGGTTAATCTCCGAAATGGATCCAATCAAGCACGTCTTTGAAAAACCTACTCTCACGGGAAGGATTGCCCGTTGGCAGATGTTGCTATCAGAGTACGACATCGAATACCACACTCAAAAAGCTGTTAAAGGGAGTATTTTAGCCGATCATTTGGCTCATCAACCGATTGACAATCAGGAATCAATCGGGTTTGACTTCCCGGACGAAGATGTCACGTATTTGAAAATGAAAGATTGCGATGAACCGCTACCCAGTGAAGGGCCAGAACCAGGTTCCCAATGGGGACTAATCTTTGACGAAGCTGTCAATCATTATGGAAACAGAATTGGGGCAATCATCATAACACCTCAGGGTACCCACATTCCTTTCACTGCCAGACTTACATTCAAGTGTACAAACAACGAGGTCGAATACGAAGCTTGTATCATGGGTCTCGAAGAAGCGATCGATTTGAGAATAAAAAACTTGGATGTTTAAGGTGACTCAGCCCTGGTTGTCAATCAGATCAAAGGAGATTGGAACACATACTAATCAGGACTGATTCCTTACAAATATTACACAAGAAGGTTGCTACCCTTCTTCAACAGAATCGAGTTTCATCACATCCCTCGTGATGAGAATCACATGGCTGATGCATTAGCCACTCTCTCTTCCATGATTAGCGCAGGTCAATGGAATGACTTACCTAAGATCGACATAATACGCCTTGAACGGCCCGCTTACACCTTCACGATTGAAGCAGTCATAGACGATAAACCTTGGTATCACGATATCAAATGCTTCCTGTCAGTCCTTTCCTCGTCAAGAAATGTTGCGTCTGAACTATCTCTCTCCTCCAGTTTATTTCTGGATTAGAGTTGGTCCTCAATCACTTTGATAACTTGAACCTTTGAAGAACAAGAGAACCTTCAGCCAACGTCACTCTTCGCCATTGAAGATGATGTCTTCGCTTTCCCGGATTAAGGAAAATCCCCAGAGAAAGCCTCTTAACCAGAGATTCGGCAATGCAACCGTTTTTTTCCGAAAGAACCGCTGATGAAATAGTCGTCGGCACCTCAAAATTGGATCACATCATATGGTATTTCTCCGAGAAGATCTCCGAGAAAAGTATGATGTAATATCTCCAAGCGAAAGCAGTCTCTCAAGAGACTCGTTTTCCCCGATAGAGTCAACAAATGGCATCTCCAACAGAGAAGTTTGTGTACCTCTACAGCTCAGACAGATGGGTTCCCCAGCAAGTCTAACATCAAAACTTTTTCTATCAAATGGCATCTCCCCAGAAAAATTTGGCGAGAAGTTTGAGGAAAATCGCTACACACAGCGTCCCTTGTCAATAAAGTTTATTGACAAAAGAAACTAAGACCAGTTCCTTGGTAGGAAACCAGGATCGAGGGGAAGTTTATATTAGAAACTTAGACCAGTTCCTTGGTAGGAAACTAGGATCGAGGGAAAGTTTATATCAGAAACTAAGACCAGTTCCTTGGTAGGAAACTAGCATCGAGGGGAGGTTTACCTTTTCTAAGCATCATTGCTTAGCAAAAGAATAAGGATGTGTGAACCGCCATTCTTAACCACCATCAAAATTTCGGGCATTCCGATATTTAATCCTCTTGCACCCCCGAATGCCTGAATACCTTCGCCATTCACACCTTCGGGTCCAAGAAGATTAAATAGGGGCATCTGTCATACCCCAAATTTTGACCACTAAGATTCCCCATCATTGTGCAAATCATCATCACAATATGGATATACCATCATCCCTCATTAGTCTCCCCAAAGATGGGTGAGCATCCACTACAATTAAACTTAGGGTTTCAAGCCCTCTCAGAGTTCTTAGACAGAGGATCAATCAAGGAATGACATGATTTTCAATTTTTCTAACCTCTCAAACATCCACAATGGATCAAGAGGACTCCCACTTCAAGAATCAAGCACAAGGCTGTAAACGTGTGAAATATGAAATTCTGAAGCTTCGTGACCACGTCTGTGCTTAACGTATTAATTCTGTTTTGATTCCATGACGATCGTGAGGAAGCTGTGACGGGCGTGATACATTTGAAATCCATGACGGTCGTGAGGGAGCTGTGACGGTCGTCACACCAGCAAAATGTGATTTCTGCTATTTTCTGCTATTTTCTGCTCTTTTCTTGCTTGTTCTACTTCTTTTCTACACTTTGCATACTTTTAACTTGGAAACTGAAATACCTACGAAAACACTTAAATACTCTCGGAATAATCGGAGATTAGACGGAAATGAAATAAGATTTTAACTTAAATCAAAGTAAAAATACGATATGTTTTCGTGTTATCAAAGGCTGCAACATTCTGAGTGGATTAAGCCTCAAGATCGCCAGTGTCACCAAATTAGGGTTTTGGTCGACCAAGGCCTCCAGATGGGAATTTACCCCTGGGCATGAGCCAATGCTTCAAAACATAACCTATGATGCTCCAAGGGACATCATGGACCCACCCTTAATAAGGCCAAACAATTAAAAATAACATGACGATTAAATAATTTAAAATAGGGTGTTACACTGTGAGCGGCCTGCTTCTCCTCGTACCTGATGTACGCCTGATCTTTGTGTAGTAGCTCGTCCAGCGTCCGAGGAGGTTCGATCCCTACCGCCTTGGAAAACTCGCTGTGAAGGAGAAATCCCTTCTCGAGGAGGTACTTCTTCATGTAATCTGAAGTATCAACCTCAACGAATTCCTGGTTGAACCTCTCTATGTATGCTCGGAGGCTCTCATTTTTCCCTTAGATGATGGCCTCTGCGTAGCCTCATACTTGGGGTGGCGTCTGGAGGCGGTGAAGTGCTGGGAGAATGCTGACCTTAGGTTTCTCTAGGACGTGATGGATTTCGCAGGCAGATTCTTGTACCAGGCCATGGCTCCTTTCCTAAGTGTCGTGGAGAAGAGTCTGCATTTGACGGTTCCCCCGACGTTACGGTAGTCAAGCATGGCATTGATGTTCTCGATGTGGTCATCCGGGTCGATTGTCCCATCATAGGTTGAGAGGTGTGGTGGTTTCTCCATGCCGACGGGGAGTGGGGTTTCCATGATCGCCCGAGATAGTGGGCATCGGGGATCCTCCTTGTCGCTCCCCATCGGTGAATCGATCGGGGTGTTCCTGGGACTCTTGCTCCGCCGAGGGGAGTCTTGACGGCGGTTTTTTGGCCTCTCCGGACGTTTTGAAGCCCTGTTCTTCTTGGGATCCAGGGAGTGTAACACCCTTTACCCCACAACAATTATATATAATAGTCAAATACAATCAGAGTACTTATCAACATAAGGGCATCACATTTGCCTCATAACGTCAAATCAATATTATTCGTCCTGTCCCGTAACACGGGTTTCATCATGCATTTCAACAATCATTAACTACGCATCGGAAATCATAACTTCATTCTTTAATCATAAAACCCCATTAATCAAATAAACTCATTCACTCTCTTTAGTTCCATGTTACTTCAACATAAATCAATTCATCACATGAAATTCAAAATCAAAACAAAAGAACACTAAGGTTCACAATCGTTCCCAACCCGATGTTACATGACACAGAGCATGACACCACCTAACTAATAAAAACGACAAAATAAATACTCCGAGCGAGACTTCAAGCACCACAAAGCTATCCTTGAGTATCTGCAGGATGGCGTATAAACCATCACCATACACAGGCAGGGTGAGTAATCACAAATCAATATAAATGACATAAAGCAAAGATATACGAGGCAACATTCATCATATAGCAACACATCATAAGTTCTCACCCGTCACATCACATAACTCATCAAATCATCTAATCAACACAATGTAATTATTCTATGCCACCAAGAATGAGATGCAACGTCATAGAAATGCATGTGATATCAAATCGTCATGTAATAGACACTAGGCCATCAACCCTCCACAAGAGAGCACATCATAAACATCAACACCTCAATCCACACAATAGGATTGAAGCCTCCATCATTATAAGTATACCATGAATGCAATACGCAACACATCATCATATTGTCATAAATACACCATTAACTTGCATCCGCATTCATATATAGTTCATCATATTACTCAACATACCACTCAACATAGCATCTATACGTCATTTACAAATCCTTAACACCTCTTAATATCATGTTCATGATGTTCATCATAAGGTAACCACCAAAACGTCCTAGCAAAACATAATAACAAGTATAACACATTACAGCTGAACCACATCATACATACATGACCTCATTTAATTTTTTTAATGATTAAAAGTACGATTTTTAAGTCTCAGGTCGCGCTAAGCGCACCGGAACCCGCGCTAAGTGTGCTACTCACTGCCTAAAAGAGGCGGAAATCCTCTAGACCGCGCTAAGCGCGCTAGACTGCACTAAGCGGGCTCTGCGATTTCAGCAGAAAAAACCCTGCGATAACAGCACAATCCCTGCTACGAAATAACACCCAAAAACCAGTCTTTTACCACAATTAATCACAGAATTCAGTCTTAGAACCTATATCAATTACACACACACCATTTACAACAAATATCTCATAGTAATTCATCATATGTTCATCAAATCCATTCCTCATTCCTAGGTTTTCCCTCTACAACCCCAATCACCCACAATACCCAAACTCTATATCATGAACATTGAAATGTGATACTCCCCATACCTTAGAATCTTGTTTCCTTCGATCTTCCCTTGAAATCACCGGAGATTCTCCTATGCACTAGCCTCTTCTCCCTTGTTCTTCAGAGCTCTTGCCTTTTTCTCCAAATGTTACGAATACTGAGTTTCCTTCTCACTATTCTCCTTCAAATACCCTTAAATAGACATTCCCCGTTTTACCCTCACTTAACCTCCACTAAAAGACCAACCTACCCTTAACCTCATAATTCCTCTTATTTTAAATAATATCTAATAATTTGAATAAATCATATAATCATTCTTACTATTAGTATTATTAAAATATTCTACCACAAGCACTTACACAACACAACATCATGGTAACAAAGAAAAATCATCATATTTCCACAATAAATCAACAAATAATCAAAAATCGAATTTGGGGTGTTACAACTCTCCCCCACTTAAGAAATTTCCTCCCTAAAAAATTTACCTGAAGTAAACAAGGTCGGATACGACTCCTTCATCTGATCTTTCCGCTCCCACGTCCAACTTCCACCAGCTGGTCCTCTCCACAATACCTTCACCAAGGTAATCTCTTTACCTCGCAACTGTTTCATTTCTCGACTATCGATTCACACTGGTAATGCTTCAATAGTCAAGTTATCTCTTACTTGAACATTGTCCATCTGAATAACATGTGACGGATCTAAAATGTACTTCCTCAGTTGCGACACGTGAAGCACATCATGCAAATTCGCAAGCGACGGTGGTAATGCAATCCGATACGCCATACCTCCTATCCTTTGCGAAATTTGATACGGCCCAACAAAACAAGGAGAGAGCTTTCTAGACTTCAAAGCTCGCCCGACCCCTATTACTGGAGTAACCCTAAAAAACACATGATCACCTTCTTGAAATTTAAGTGTTTTCCTTCTCTTGTCATGATAACTCTTCTGATGACTCTGCGAAGCCTTCATCCTCTCTTGTATCATCTTAATCTTCGCAGTTGTCTCCTGCACAATCTCAGGTCCAAGTATAGCACTTTCGCCTGATTCATACCAACACAAAGGAGTCCTACACCTCCTACCATACAGTGTTTCATACGGTGCCATACCAATACTAGCATGAAAACTATTGTTGTAGGTAAACTCGATCAGTGGCAAATGACTGTCCCACGCTCCTCCATGGTCCAATACACATGCCCTCAGCAAATCCTCTAAATATTAGATAGCCCTCTCTGTTTGACCGTCCGTCTGCAGATGATAAGCAGAACTCATCCTCAACTTAGTACCCAAAGCATCTTGCAAGCTCTTCTAAAACCTCGACGTAAACCGCAGATCTCTATCTGACACAATACTCGACGGTATCCCATGCAACTTCACAATCTCATTAATATACATTTCAGCTAACTTCTGCATAGAATGATTAATCTTCATTGGCAAGAAATAAGCCGACTTAGTCAATCTATCAACAATCACCCAAATTGAATCATTTTCTTTCGCAGTCTTCGGAAAACCCGACACAAAATCCATAAAAATGCTATCCCATTTCCACTCTGGAATATTCAACGACTGTATCATACCCAAAGGCTTCTGATGTTCAATCTTCAACTTTTGACAAATCAAACAAGCATACACGAACTCCGCAATGTCTCTTTTCATACCCGACCACCAAAATAACTTCTGCAAATCATGGTTCATCTTCGTAGCACCAGGATGAATACTCAACCTACTTCGATGTCCTTCTTATAAGATACTCTTCTTAAGTTCCGGAATATCAGGAACACACACTCGGTCTCAAAACCTCAAAATACCATTCTCATCAATTCGGAATTCACCTCCGTTACCTTGGTTAATCAAGGTCAACTGATCAACCAATTTCAAATCAGACTGTTGTCCAACTCGGATTCCTTCCACAATATCACTAGTCAGTTTCAACATTCCCAACTTCACACTAACAGAGGTCGTCTCACACACCAAGCTCATACCTCTGAACTGTTTAATCATCTCAAACTCCTTCACCATGAGCATCGACATATGCAATGTTTTCCTACTTGAAGCGTCTGCAACCACATTTGCTTTACCAGGGTGGTAACTCAAATTGAAATCATAGTCTTTCTACAGTTCTAACCACCTTCTCTATCTCATATTCAACTCCTTCTGATCAAACAAGTATGTCAAACTCTTGTGATCGCTGAACACTTCAAATCTAGATCCAAAAAGATAATGTCTCCAAATCTTCAACACAAACACCACGGCTGCCAATTCTAAATCATGCGTAGGATAATTCCTCTCATGAACTCTTAATTGTCTGGAAGCATACGCAACCACTTGACCATTTTGCATTAAAACTCCACCAAGAACCATCTTTAAAGCATCACAATACACCACAAAAGACTCATTCGGATTAGGCAAAATCAACACCGAGGTAGTCGTCAACTTCTTCTTTAATTCTACAAAACTCTTTTCACATGCAATATCCCACACATAAGCTTGACCCTTTCGAGTTAACTGCGTCAAAGGTAATGCCAACTTAGAAAAGCCTTCAATAAACTTTCGATAATAACCGGCCAATCCCAGAAAACTTCGAACTTCAGTAGCAGACTTTGAAGTCTCCCACTGCAGCACCGCTTCAATCTTCGAAGGATCCACAACAATTCCACCACTTGAAATGACGTGTCCAAGGAAACTTACTTCCTTCAACCAGAACTCACACTTCGACAACTTCGCATACAACTTCTTCTCTCTCAACACTTGCAACACAATCCTCAAATACTCTGTATGTTCTTCTTCTGACTTAGAGTATATCAGAATATCATCAATAAAAACCACAACAAACTTATCCAAGTATGCATGAAAAATTCGATTCATGTACTCCATGAACACACCAGGTGCATTTGATACGCCAAACGGCGTCACAGTGTATTCATAGTGAGCATACCTCATCTGAAACGCCGTCTTCGGAATATCATCAGGCCTAACGCGAATTTGATGATAACCAGACCTCAAATCAATCTTGCTGAACACATAAGCTCCCACCAATTGATCCATCAAATCGTCGATCCTCGGAAGTGGATACTTATTCTTAATAGTCACCTTATTCAACTGCCGATAGTAGACACACAACCTCATGCTGCCATCTTTCTTCTTAACCAACAACACTGGAGCACCCCACGGAGAAACACTTGGTCGAACAAACTTCTTCTCAAGTAGTTCCTCAAGTTGCTTCTTCATTTCACTTAACTCGGACGCAGACATCCAGTAAGGAGCCATCGACACAGGACTAGTACCAGGTAGTAAATCCACTGCGAACTAAACTTCACGTTCTGGAGGTAAATCACTTATGCCCTCCAGAAACACCTCTGGAAATTCACGGACAACCGGTAATTCAACACTCGCAGCTTCACGGTCCACTTGCAACCCTGCAAACATTGCAAACATCTGAGCTTCATCTTCTAGAAGATCGTTTACTTGCTTAGCCGACAAGAACATCAACTCTCCATTATCACCAAACTCTTGAAACTCTACCGTCTTCGCATAACAATTGATATGCACAAAGTTGAACTCTAACCAGTTCATTCCTAGGACTACGTCCATTTGGCGCAAGGGTAAGCACATCAAATCCATCAAGAAATTCTTCCCATAAATAGTCAAGGAACATCTTAAACACACACGGTTAGTCGTAACGGAACCATTAGCAGGCATCTCTATCAACATTATTATCATTCATATCAGACAATTTCAAACCCAACCTGGTCGCACACTCAAGCGAAATGAACGAATGAGTATCACCAGTGTTAATAATAGCAATCAACTCAACATTACTAATAAAACATGTACCTCGAATCAAGTTGTCCTTCTTAGGGACTTCTGAACCACTCAAAGCAAACACTCTGCCATTGGTCTGGGCAACAGTAGTAGTCTTCTTCGGTTTCTGACACTGAGTACTAATGTGTCCTTCTTCACCACAGTTGAAACAAGTTGGTCCTTCATTTGGACAATCGCCAGCCCTGTGACCCCTCTTGCCGCATCTGTAGTAACTCACCACTAGATTGTTGCACACATCAGACTTGTAACTTGCCTCTCCACACTTGTAGCACTTGAGAGGAACGGAACTCACTCCCCCACTTGGCTTCTTCCCATCGGTAACCTTCTGTTTCCCTTTCTCAGCTGGAGTCACATAAGGCTTTCCTCGAAATTGGCCTTTCTCTTTCTTCTCACCCAAATACTTGTAGTGAGCAGATCGAGCCCGACTATCCTAATCATAAATTCGACTCTTATCCACCAGTTCAGTATACCTACGAATCTGCTGATATCCAATTCCTGTTTGATCTCTGGTCTCAGCCCATTCTCAAACTTGAGACATTTGGAAAGCTCAGCATCAGCACGATTGTAGTGAGGATAAAACTTCACTAACACTTCAAACTTCGAAGCATACTCTGCTACATTCATATTTCCATGCTTCAGCTCCAAGAATTCAATTTCCCTCTTGCCGCGAGCATCTTTAGGAAAATACTTTCTTAGGAACTCTGTTCTGAACACAGTCCATGTGATTTCAGTTCCAACGTCTTCCAATCTCTGGCGGGTATTATCCCACCAATCCTCAGCCTCCTTATTCAGCATATGGGTGCCAAACTGCACCTTCTGAGCATCGGAGCACGCCATCATCCTGAAAATCTTCTCAATCGCCTTGATCCACTTCTGTGCGCTCTCCGGATCATGCGTACCCTCAAAATTTTGGCGGATTGTTCCTCTGGAACATCCCCAAGGCACGAAACTCAACAGGTTCTCCTCCGTTCTGATTGTTCTGCGCCATCACCTGAGCAAGTGATTCTAACGCATCAGCAATCGCACGATCATTTCTCCCAGCCATCTGCACACCATCAACCAACATCAGGAGAAACAAAGAAATCGACAATGTTTACACATTCATCGACAAACACCGACCGACACGACACACGACATGGCTGGACAGACCGACCTGCTCTGATACCACTAATGTAACACCCTTTACCCCACAACAATTATATATAATAGTCAAATACAATCAGAGTACTTATCAACATAAAGGCGTCACATTTGCCTCATAACATCAAATCAACATTATTCGTCCTGTCCCGTAACACAGGTTTCATCATGCATTTCAACAATAATTCACTACACAGCGGAAATCATAACTTCATTCTTTAATCATAAAACCCCATTAATAAAATAAACTCATTCACTCTCTTTAGTTTCATGTTACTTCAACATAAATCAATTCAACACATGAAATTCAAAATCGAAACTTAATTCAAAATCAAAACAAAAGAACACTAAGGTTCACAATCGTTCCCAACCCGATGTTACATGCCACAGAGCAGGACACCACCTAACTAATCAAAACGACAAAATAAATACTCCGAGCGAGACTTCACGCACCACAAAGCTATCCTTGAGTATCTATAGGATGACATATAAACCATCACCATACACAGGCAGGGTGAGTAATCACAAATCAATATAAATGACATAAAGCAAAGATATACGAGGCACCATTCATCATATAGTAACACATCATAAGTTCTCACCCATCACATCACATAACTCATCAAATAATCTAATAAGCACAATGCAATTATGCTATGCCACCAAGAATGAGATGCAACGTCATAGAAATGCATGTGGTACCAAATTGTCATGTAATGGACACTGGGCCATCAACCATCCACAAGGGAGCACATCATAAACATCAACACCTCAATCCACACAATGGGATTGAAGCCTTCATCATCATAAGTATGCCATGAATGTAAGATGCAACACATCATCATATCGTCATAAATACACGATCAACTTGCATCCGCATTCATATATAGTTCATCATATTACTCAACATACCACTCAACATAGCATCTATACGTCATTTACAAATCCTTAACACCTCTTAATATCATGTTCATCATGTTCATCATAAGGTAACCACCAAAACGTCCTAGCAACACATAATAACAAGTATAACACATCACAGCTGCACCACATCATACATACATGACCTCATTTAATTTTTTAATGATTAAAAGTACGATTTTTCAGTCCCAGGTCGCTCTAAGCGCACCGGAACCCGTGCTAAGTGCGCTACTCACTACCTAGAAGAGGCGGAAATCCTCCAGACCGCGCTAAGCGCGCTAGACCGCGCTAAGCGAGTTCTGCAATTTCAGCAGAAAAACCTTGCGATAATAGCACAATCCCTCCTTCGAAATAACACCCAAAAACCAGTCTTTTACCATAATTAATCACAGAATTCAGTCTTAGAACCTATACCAATTACACACACACACACACACCATTTATAACAAATATCTCATAGTAATTTATCATATGTTCATCAAATCCATTCCTCATTCCTAGGTTTTCCCTCTACAACCCCAATCACTCACAATACCTAAACTCTATATCATGAACATTGAAATGCGATACTCCCCATACCTTAGAATCTCGTTTCCTTCGATCTTCCCTTGAAATCACTGGAGATTCTCCTATGCCCTAGCCTCTTCTCCCTTGTTCTTCAGAGCTCTTGCCTTTTTCTCCAAATGTTACGAATACTGAGTTTCCTTCTCACTATTCTCCTTCAAATACCCTTAAATAGACATTCCCCGTTTTACCCTCACTTAACCTCCACTAAAAGACCAACCTAACCTTAACCTCATAATTCTTCTTATTTTAAATAATATATAATAATTCGAATAAATCATATAATCATTCTTACTATTAGTATTATTAAAATATTCTACCACAAGCACTTACATAACACAACATCATGGCATCAAAGAAAAATCATCATATTTCCACAATAAATCAACAAATAATCAAAAATCGAATTTGGGGTGTTACAGGGAGCGTCACTACTTGCGAGGGGGAGATCGTCTGCGTTTCTTCGTGGCCGCTGGTTGGGGTCTTTCTAAGCGGGGGCTTCGTCCCCGTGGCTGAGGTGACGGGCTTCGCGTGATTCCGAGTTGTTGTCTTCGCTGGGGAGAGCGGGCACGATGCTCCTGACGCCTGGGCGGCGGGCTCCTCGAGTGTTCTCTCCGCTAGGGAGAAGTGGAATGGTGTTCGGCTTCTAGTACGACGATCCTCTCGTTTTGGAGGAACAACATGTAATTTGACTGGTTGAGGGCCTTGATTATGACTGCCAGCACGGGGTCGGTCCCGTCGGGCACATGGATAGGCTCGAAGGAGTCGGGGACCACGTAATGATGGTCGTCTCCATTTGTTAGGGTTTTAGGGGACGGGGTCGCAGTCTGTCCGTCCCAGTGGTCAATCTCGGGGATCACTTGGGGGTTGATGTTTCCGTCGAGGGAGTCGGCAACAACGTCGTTAATGCCGTCGTGCTCGATAGTCATGATGGTCAGATGATTGTTGATGCTTTGGTTTTTCGTTCGGGGAAGAAAGACGGGGAAACAAATGAATTCCCATAGACGGCGCGACTGATCTCACCTGATCAGGAGGGACCTTCTGATGACGGTTGAGCACTCCAAAAGTTAAAGGAATGGGGGGTGTACCTGCAAGGCACTCCGATGCCAAAGTAAGAAGAGGAACCGAAATAAGCAAGTATAGAGAGGAGAGTGGGATAGAATGGAATGGAATGGAATACCTTACCCTCTAGTGAAAGAGGGCATTTATAGAGAACCCCCCACCGCTGGGCCAAGATCCCCATCATGGGTTGAATTCCGTAGCCCATGGTGGAGACTGCCAGGACCTGCGAAGAAGTAGGGGAAGACCTAGCACGTGGTCTTCATCCTGGTGTAACTGCCACTATATCTCAGGGGGAGTGGAGACCATCTCACTGAGAGCGGTTACGCCCACCCGTGGAAGGCACGTGGGGGATAGCTCCCAACGACTATTCCCCTTGGGCCTTAGATAATTGGGCCTCAGTTGGGGAGGCAGACTGGGTCGTGCCCATCTAGACGACAGCGCGAGGCTCAGTCTAGAACAATTTTCTAATATAATTATTATTATTTTTATGAAAAAAATATGCAAAATTCTATAATTATATATTATATAATATATTATATATAAAATTTAAATAATATGGTCAGGGTCGGGGAATCTGCGGGGCAGATGGTACTTCCCCGATCCCCATCCCAAAGTGTCATCGGGGGAACTTTCCCTCCATGCCCGTCCCCACGGGGAATAAAATTCCTGACTACGAAGCTTCGCACAGATAATCTCCACAGGGTTCCCCATTAACAGATGTAAATTGACACCCCTAAGGACGAGTGGTCCCCATCGATTCACACGGGAATCGGATGGCCGAGTGGGCGGAGCGAGGTCATTTCCATGCACCTCGTATCGTTCGCCGCTATGGAGTTATATCTGCAGAACATTCCACGGATGAGGTGCATGTAGACGTTCCAGTATTTGATCCAGTCAATTAGCCGGTGGTTGAAGAGGTAGTTCATCTAGTGATTGATCCGACATTTACTCAGGTAGTTGAGCCGGTTATTGTTCAGGAGGTTGTGGAGGAGGCTGCTAGGGAGGTCGTTGAGAGGGCTGTTGTGGATGATGCTTTGGTTACTAGAGAGGCTGAGGAGACTGTTGAGAGAGAGATCACGGTTCTTTCGACCAAGCCCTCTGTACACACTGATGGAGGATTCCCAGGAGGACCCATCGACCGGTATGTGCTTACAGAGTATAGTGAGCATGTGGCCTTATGATTATGGTTGGACGAGGTATATGGCTTTTACATTTAATTTTAAATTTTGTTTATATATGCATAAATTGTTTAACTATCAACTAAGTTGTTTATATTTTATTGTCATAGGAGCGACTTACACTGAAGATCACCTCTCATGGGTCGAAGATGAAGGGCTTCCCGAAGATTCCTGTGCCTCAGCAGGTCAGGAAGATTATTCAGGACTTCGAGCTGTATGATTTTGTCCACTACTCATTCACCATGCTGGATGCTCCACTACTTAGTGCCTTTGTTGAGAGGTGGCACAAGGAGACGTCATCATTTCATTTTCCGTTCGTGGAGAAGACTGTGACTTTGGATGATGTCACCGCCTTGTTCCATCTCCCTATCGGCGACAGATTCTGGACAGCTCATATTCTTAGCATGACCACGACTTATCAGATAGTGTCACGTGATCTGAGTTTTTCTGAGGCAGTGGTACTGAAGGAGTTTGGTGATAGCAGATGTGCGCACCTTCGTATGCACTGGCTTTGGAAGATTATGATGAGATTGTAGCTGTTGGGAGATATGAGGCTGCCGTGAGGGCGTACATGCTAAATGTAGTAGTATGTACTCTCTTTTGCAGAAAAGTCAATTGTTTATGTTGATGCCTGATATTTGTGCCTCTTCAGTAACCTCAAGGAGAATAATTGGGCTTGGGGTGTGCAACGCTGACCCAATTGTATACAACGCTTGGAGTGACGACGGTCTTTAAGACCAAACAGTTTGTAGGGTATTTGAGTTTGTTACAAGTATATTTTAAATTATTGCATGTTCTTGCTTTCGTATTTATTTGTTACAAATATTATTATTTCTAATTTATTATTTGTCGTGATCTCAGTGCTGGATCTACGAGCATTTCCCTATCATATGTGACAGGAGAGTGCATCATTGTGCGGTAGGGTGCTACATGCGAAGAGGTGGAAGGAGAGACAAGCACATCCTGGTCGTATAGCTGAGTATAGGAGGAGGCTTCATGCATTAATTGTAGATGATGTCACCTGGACACCATACGGTGCTCATAGAGTCCACCGTGAGTTCGAGGAGACGTCATTATATTCAGAATATATACGGTGGGAAACATTGATTGCTAGACACTTGCCTGAGAGATGTATACAACAGTATGACTACGTTTTGACTATGCCACCAGCAGTTCTAGATATACCGTCTCCCGGTATTAATTGGTGGTTTTAGATTCATTTCTTCAGCTCCGGTCGTGCCATCAGAGATCGAGTGGTACCTGTTCAACACCTTTCACAGTGTGAGGATGGCTACTTAGAGTGGTACCTCACTGTATCACATACATGCATCACCCCACCGCCAGCTGAGGATGGATCTTCTGATGACCGGGTACCTATTGATGACGTGTCGCCGTCTCCTCCTCCTCCAGTACATCACTCTGATGACCAGTAGTGCTTCCAGATGATTGTAGTGATTATGGATGAGCTCATGGATTTGGTAAACCTAGATGGTGATGTTTCTTCTGGATTAATTCGGATCGCACACTTAGCCCGAGGGGGGCCTTTTTAGATATATTTTGTGTTATTTGTATTATATGTACATTATTCAGACATCTATCTCATAACATTATATTATTTTGATATCTTCCTTACATTGCAGTGATCTTCCTTAAACCCCTTAAACATATAACACTTAACATTACAATATGATTAATAAATAAGAAAAACCTAAACACTATCAGACGCTTCAGGATGTTTCAGCATCTCTATTATGTCGTCAATGGATCTTGGCAGCTTCGCATCTAACTCGATCGGACCCTTTGTTAACCTACGGCGAAATGATCTCCACATTTTCGTCACGTCTTCGCCGATCTTCAACTCAATAAGGTTGTATTTCACCATACCGTTTGTATCGATCCAATCTTCACGAAACTCAATCTTTCTCACCTTTCTATTGTCTCCATCAAGCAACAATTCATTCAACTTCGACGTCAGGTCGGCAAAAGAGATGGTGCCATCGAGGAGCTTGAACTCTACAGGACGAGAAGCTCCGTTGAAGTAAACTTCTGGCTTAATCAAAGATTGAGGAAGAGACATTTTTTTCCAGATGTGTTTATCAACATGGCGTGACCCCTATTTATACAAATGTGAATCAATTTTGGGTCACACAAACTGTCGGTACAAGCACAACCGTACAAAACTGTCGGCAAAATCGTGATCGCCCAAAAAAACCCTATAAATACAACTACCGGAAATTTCATATAATGTGAAGTTTCCGATATCAACACGGAAATTTCATATTTCCGAAATTTTTTATAACGCACCAGAAATTCTGAATGAACTATCAGAAATTTGGTTTAATACTGGAAATTTTTTTTAAGTTTATTGAAAATTTTATGTTATTTCACCAAGGGACAGTTTTGTCATTATGAAAAATTTAGGGGAAGTTGTCAGGTATAACTGTGAGGTTGATAAGAAGAATTCTCTAAGCAGGGTCTGTCAATAAATCCGGAGGCTCTGTTTTAATTTAGAAAATAAGCTCATTTTTTAAAAAAAATATAATTAAAATAATTAAAAATAACATATAAAAATATAATTATATATTAATTAAAAATAAATTTAATTATAATTATTTTAACTTTGATCCATTTTAATTTTTTTATGTATTGAATTTATAACATAGTACTTTTTTTAATTTGTTGAATTTTTATTATATTACTTTTTATGCTTATTATTATTAATAAAAATAAATTGCAACTCTTAAAATTTGTGATCTCTAATATTTGGAATCGGAACCATGTGCGGTAGAACCCTAATTACAGAGTCTAGTTGGTCTATTTTAACACGCTTTCTCATCATAAGAACCAGTAAATGAAAGAAATGGTATGGTTTACGCTGCTTTGACTTATGACTTATTATCCTATCTTTTGGTTTCTCTCTCCGTTGACGCATACAGTTGCTCATCTCTCGTCATTTGCATTTTCTATGACTAGTAGCTTATTCATTGATTCTCTCATATGATTCTAACTTGTTCAATTACTACCTTTCTAACCTATTTTCCTATCTTTCCATATATTATAATCATCTATTTTTTACCTTTCATTTCAAACTCAGTAAATTAGTTCTGGCTTTCAATGGCTAGTAGTAGCCTCCAAAGCGACTCTTCAACTAGGATGAGATGGAAATATGATGTGTTTGTGAGCTTTAGAGGAGAAGACACTCGCAACAATTTCACCGATCACCTCTTTGGCGCTCTTCTTAAAAAAGACATTATTACTTTTAGAGACGATACAAATCTCAAGAAAGGGGAACATATTTCATTTGAGCTTCTACAAGCTATTGAAGGATCCCATATTTTGATTGTAGTCTTCTCAACAAACTATGCTTCTTCCACATGGTGCTTGCAAGAACTTGCCAAAATTGCTGATTGCATTCAAGTATCAGGACAAACTGTTCTACCTATTTTCTATGATGTCACTCCATCTGAGGGACGAAAGCAAAGCGGAGTTTACGAAAAGTCCTTTCAAGAGCATGAAGAAAGATTCAAAGCAAATTTAGAGCAAGTGCAAAGATGGAGTTGCGAACCTCTCCGGTTGGGATGTAAATGATAAGTAAGTACTCTTTTCTATTAATTACAGAACTAAAATTTTTTGTTTTTGTTTCGAGCTGTCATGTGATGGTTTGGTATTTCTTTCCTCTGGTCTTAGGCCACAATATGCAGAGATTGGAAAAATTATTAAAGAGGTAACAAGCTTATTGGGAAACAAATATTCAAATTTACCCAGGAATATAGTTGGGATGCACTCACGAGTGGAAGAATTAGAAAACCTTCTGACCACGGACTCAGATGATGATGATGTTCGAGTTTTAGGGATTTGTGGAATGGGTGGAATAGGGAAGACAACTCTTGCTACCGCTTTGTATGCTAAAATTTCGAATCAGTTTGATGCTTGCTGCTTTATTGATGATGTAAGTAAAATTTATGGAGATCATGGCCCAATTGGAGTACAAAAGCAACTTCTATGTCAAACTCTAAATGAAGAAAATCTTCAGATATGCAATCTTCCTATGGCATCTAATATGATTCGAACTAGGCTATGTCAAATAAAATCCCTTGTTGTTCTTGATAATGTTGATGAAGTTGAACAACTGGATAAATTGGATGTGAAACGAGAATGGCTAGGCACGGGGAATAGAATAATCATAATTTCTAGAAATGGACACATCTTGAGAGAGCATGGAGTAGATGAAGTATACAGAGTTCGACTCTTGGATCGTAAACATGCCCTTCAATTATTTTGTAGGAAAGCTTTCAAAAGTGATGATATCATGAGCGGTTACATATACTTGACATATGAAGTACTAGCATATGCCAATGGCCTTCCACTAGCAGTTAAAGTGTTGGGCTCATTTCTGTATGGTCGTGATGCCTCTGAGTGGAGAAGTGCATTGTCAAGATTAAAAGAGAATCCAAGGACAGATATTAAGAATGTACTTCGAATTAGTTTTGATGGACTAGAGGATACAGAAAAGGATATATTTATTGATATTGCTTGTTTCTTTTATGAATATGAGGAGGTATATGTAAGGAGAGTTTTAGATTTTCGTGGATTTCATCCTGAAATTGGTTTAAGAGTTCTCATTGATAAATCATTCATAACCTGTGAGAAGCAAATAATTTGTATGCATGATTTGTTCCGAGAACTGGGAAAGAGTATTGTTAGAGAAATATCACCCAAAGAACCAAGAAAGTGGAACAGGGTGTGGGACTACAAAGATGTCCACAATGTTATCTCAGAAAATATGGTAAAATAGTTATTGAAATAAAACAATTGCTTGCCATTTTTCGACAATCGATTAATAAATTTGAAGTATCTATACTCTTTAATTTCATTTGCAATACTGTAGGCAAAAGAAAACCTTGAAGCCATGATTATGCAGTATGATCCAGCAAATGATATAGAAATACAAAAGATGACAACATTGAGGGCCGAAGCTTTAGCAAAAATGAGTCACCTTAAATTGCTCAAGCTGTTGAAGTTTAATTTCTCAGGAAGTCTCAATTTTCTTTCAAGTGAATTGGGGTATCTATATTGGGATAAATATCCTTTCACTAGTTTGCCGTCAAGTTTTCAGCCGTATAAACTTGTTGAACTGATCCTACGATTCAGCTCTATTAGGAAACTATGGGAGGGCACAAAGGTACTATAGAAATGGTTATGAGTCTTTTCTTTTCTTTTTATGATGAATACAGCAAGTTTTCATCTCATAATATTTATAATTTCAGTGCAGTTAGTTAAAGAAACAAATTAAAGTTAAACTATGGTTTTGAATTTGTCTCTTTCTATCTTTCATTGCATGCAGTGTCTACCTGATTTGACATGTATTGACCTCTCTCAATCGAAAAATCTTATTATGATGCCAAATTTTAAGGAGATTCCAAATCTTGAGAGCCTAGATCTTGAAGGATGTATAAAACTCGTGAAGATTGATCCGTCTATTGGTACCTTAAGAGGGCTTTCCAGATTAAGTTTGAAAAATTGTGCAAATCTGGTCAGTATTCCTAACAACATTTTTGGTCTGAGTTCTCTCAAAGAGCTTAATCTCTCAGGATGTCCAAATTTATTTAATAGTAAGATGTTAGAAATACAAAGACAGACAGAACAATTGGAGATGCTTGATAACAAGGAAAGTACTACCCAATACCGACCAACATTGTTGATCAGCAAATTTCTTGAGCCGCACTTCCGATATTTGATTTTTCGAAAATCTGAAGATTCAGGTTGTTTATTGTTGCCTGCATTGTCTCGTTTGTCATGTTTGCAATATCTTGACCTGAGTTTCTGCAATCTTCTTGAAATCCCTAATGCAATTGGGTTGTTACATTGCTTAGAAACCCTATATTTGGGGGTAACAATTTTGACACATTACCACCTAGCATCAGGGAACTTTCCAAACTTAGAAGATTAAACTTGCAGCACTGTAAGCAGCTGAAATATTTGCCTGAGCTCCCATCAAAGAATGTTATGCCAGTAAGAACAGCATATTTAAGAAATACCGCTGAATTTAATATATTTGACTGCCCCAGTTTAATTGAGATGGAATGTTGTTATATAATGGTTTTTTCTTGGATGATACAATTCCTTGAGGTGCCTACTCCATCCCTTTTCCTTTTGTCTATATTTATTTTTATGGGATTGAATTAATACATAACTAACATATTTGGTACCAGGTGCACATGCAATCCGAGATTCCAATGGAAGAAATTACAATTGTTATTCCCAAAACTCAAACTCCAATGTGCTTCAACAAACAAAATGTAGGTAGTTCAATAAGCATCAATCCATCACCCATTATGCATGATAAGAATTGGATAGGCGTTGCTTGCTGCTTAACATTCGTAGCACATCATAACCCGACTAGTTTAGGTGCAAAAAAGCCTTTTATTTTATTTGGTTTTGAAAGTAAACAACATCGCCGTGGGATGTATTCAACTATTCCTATACGTCTTAAAAAATATCTGGTCACAGTCGATTTAGATCACTTGTTACTAATTTTCTATAGTAGGGAGAGATTTATTGGTAAATATATGAGTTTTATAACACATGGGTTGCATGATATTAGTGGTATTGAATTCACAGCAAAAGTTGAGCAGCCTCTTGGTTTGCACATGGAGGTAAAAAATTGTGGTTATCATTGGATATTTAAGGAGGATCTGGAACAATTAAACCCACAAATGATATACGGCGGAACTTCGTCAGTTCAGCCATATTCTTGAGCTGATAATGAAAAACCCTGATTTTTTGTTAGTTCTCTTTGTATGCTAGAGTCAAATTTAATGTATATTATTGGTATAGTGATAAGGAACATGCTTGGTTTTTTATTGCCTCTGCTGATCTATTATTGCTATGGTGATAATGAACATGTTTGGATATATTTATCTTAGAGCATTTCTTAATGCACCACCCAAGTTTTTTAGGCACAACGTGAAATTATGTACCGTATTTTTAAAAAATAAAAAGTTGTTTCGGATGTGCATATCTGGAAGACCTCTGGATCTGTATATCCAGACGAAAAAAGGTGATATATTTGAAGCTGCATGATCACTCCTCCTTCCCATTCTCAACATTTCTCCTAATGCTCTCACTTTCACCAACTAAACAAACCCTACTTAATCAATTTCATTTCTCACTCAAAAAGTTCAAGTTTTTGGTGCAACAAATCAAAGGGAGTAAGAAAAGACTAAATTTCAGGTAAACATTCAACTTCATTCACTACATTGCTCACATTATCAATCTACATTTTTGAAAAAACAAGTTACACTACTTCCAGATCTGCACATCCGGAACGGATTGAGCATGAACATTTTTGGATGTGCACATCCAGAAAAATGCCTAAAGCTAATTAATTTATATTTTTAGCATTTTTGAATATATTTTATTTATACATATTAATTGTTCTATTCTTGTTTATAAATAGATATGGTGCACCCCGATAACATGACAAAAGAATTAGTTGTGTCGATTTCCTCGAAAGATGAAGGTATGCTCGTAAAGTCGGTTGATGTCGGCGGTGACTTTAACAACAAGCAAGACTTTGATGATCGTGAAAGCATGATCGCATATATTCGTAGGACAGCTATTGAGCTTGGCTTCGGTGTAAATATCGGGAGATCGGATAATGGGTCGGATAGAAGAAAAGCTTTTGTAATTTTGGGTTGCAAAAGAAGCGGCAAATATCAAGCACCTCTACGGAAGTTAAAGAAAGACGAGACCGGTACTAGAAGATGTGAGTGCCCTTTTAAGATTGGTGGTTACATGTTAGTTTCCAAGAAATGGAGATTTACCGTTCGTTGTGGTATACATAACCACGAAATGTGCTCAAAGCTTCAAGGCCATCCAAGTGTATATCGGCTCAAGGCGGAAGAGAAGACATGTATAGCCGACATGACCTTGAACCTTGTCCAACCGAAGAATATACTTGCGACGTTGAAACGGAAAGAACCCGAAAATGTTGCACACATAAAGCAAGTGTATAACATTCGGTATCAAACGAACAAGGCAATTAGGGGAGATATGAGTGAGATGCAACAACTGTTGAAAGTGTTGGAGGACAACGATTACGTGCCTTGATGAATGCGGTTGCAAAGGTCTTTCCTTCTTCCAATGCACTACTTTGTCGATTTCACATAACAAAGAATGTGCGAAGTCGGGTTAAGACCGCGGTGGGTGCGAAACAAGTGGAGTTGGAAGACGGAAAAGTGGTCAAGTCGGGTGCCATTGTAGAGAAAATTATGGATGCATGGACTCATATTCTAAATTCTTCCACGACGGAATTATATGCCGATTCGGTCATTAAATTCCGGAAAGTGTGTGAACGGTACCCCGATTTGTTGAAATATGTTGAATCCACCATTCTTGATCAAGTGAAAGAAAAGATTGTTTGTGCGTGGACCGATAACGTACGACATCTTGGAAACACTACCACCAATAGAGTTGAGTCGGCACATGCCACTTTGAAGAATTGGTTGGGGAATAGCAAGGGGGATTTATGTCGGGATTGAGACTCCGTGCATCTAATGATCAAAAACCAACACAATGAGATACAAACCACTTTCGGTCGGAGCATCACGGTTTTGGAACATCGGTTTAAAGGTAACTTCCTCTACTTTCAATTGATCGGCAACATGTCTCGGGCGGGGTTGGGCTATATTTTTCACGAGGCCAACCGAGCCGAAACGGTAGGTGCCGTTAGTACAAAGTGTGGTTGCACTATTGTGAAAACCTACAGTCTTCCTTGTGCTTGTGCCATTGCTAAAAAGTTGAAACTAAGTGAGCCAATACAAATTGACGAAGTTTGCCCTCATTGGACGAGACTTAGTTTTGATGATGATGGTTGTAAGGAAGAAGATAAACCGGATATCTCTATTTTGGCCGAATTGGAAGCGATTCAAAATAGATTTTCGAAGGCCGACGACAATATGAAGCTACACATCAAAGAAGAGTTGAGGAAGATTGCCTTCCCTGAAACAACCGCAATGATACCGCCGTCTCAACCGGTTAAGACAAAGGGTGCTCCGAAGAAGTTGAAGCCTACACCAAATGACAACTCAACAACTCGGTCTCCTTCGTATTATGAGCACGTTGACCAAATCTTTCCGGACTCTCCGACTCCTAAATCTCTACAAAGTGTCATGAAAGGAGCTCGCATTTCCAAACCGGCTCCGACACCGATTCCACGAGTCCGGACTCCGACTCCAACTACACGTATGATTTCCTTTATTGACGAGATGCCGGTTTTTATGCACAAGCATATCGACGGTATAATCGATGTTGTAGGGGATGGTAATTGCGGTTACCGAGCCGTGTCGGCACTACTCGGTAAAGGAGAGGAAGGTCATGCACTTGTACGTCATCAACTTATTCCAGAGTTGGAGACGCATAAAGAAGCATACTTGCGTCTCTATGAAAATCAAGAAAATTACAACAAGGTTCACGAGTCACTTGTTCCGTGGTTGAGTGGTCCGACACCGGTATCGAAATGGATGAGCTTCCCCGAGATGGGTCATCTTATAGCATGTGCCTACGATATGGTGTGTATCGACTTGACGAGATACGGATTTTCGGAAAAAAATTTCCACTCCACACCGCACCTCCGTCGAATCCAAATGATCGCATCATGTGTATCAGATGACTTGCGAAATCAAGACATTTTGTACAAGTTATCTTGAAACCCGAATGCCCGATACCACCTAAATCATCGCAATGGGCGACGCATGCAACCACAATTGCCGAGTCTTGGCCGGATAGTTTTGTCGAAAGGATGCTTGAATTCGACAGATTGCACGCAATTGAAAAGACATCAAATGCGGAAAAATCGAAAGTTCTAGCTCCAATAGATTTAGACGAAGAATTTTGTTTTAACTCTTTTGTATAATCATATGACACAATGTACATTATTGAAGTGAAATATATTGTATTTTTATCCATATGTCTTTTTAATACACTTACAAATTTTATTGCACTGAAAGTATTCCAAGTGGCTGCATAAGCTGTTCAATTCTGTTTTAAAATTGTATCAGTAAAACATTCTGATTTGCACATCTGAACAATTTCCGAATTTGCACATCCGGAACCAATATTTGTAGGGTTTGTCTGAATCTGCACATCCGGAACGAACTTAGGCAGATATAATTTTACCTTAATTTTTCTATAAATTAGGGGTTTCATTTGATATCTTTCACACAAGCTCAAAATGTCTCAATTCTATCAAATCAAGGTCCGTTGATATGCCGCTAGTGTCTCCTTCACCGACGGCAAAACACGCGGTCAAACGTTTACGCTAACGAGGGACATCTCCATCGGCCAGATCATTAACGACATCCAACTTCTCCTACCTTACGGATACAAACGGAAGGTTGCGAAGCTTCAGTATCGTTCACCTTCGGTTGACAACGAAGGGAACGTCGCTTACACCCTTGTTGAGCTCAAGAATCAAGACGATGTTAGAGCGATGTGGCAAACTTTTTTGGGTTACGAAGAACAATTTCCGTTCGAGTTCGAGGCGACCGCCAAAATCCGAAGAACGGTCGATGACATCTTAGAGATGTGCAAGCGTCCACCGAGCTATTGATCTTGTACTATTTAAATTTCTGTCGATGTAATGCCGAATTTCTGAATGTAATCCCGATTTAATTTTATGACTGTGAAAAACATTGCTGGATTTTTGGAATTCTGTTTCAGGATTTAATCCGATTTGCAAATACGAATTTATTCCGGATGTGCACATCCGAAAAAAAACTAAAAAATTTTTAAAAAACGGTGCGTCCGGATGTGCACATCCGAAACGCATGGGTATTTTCGTCAGCGCGTTAGGTGTCTAAGAAAGTTGGGTGGTGTGTTAAGAAATTTCCTTATCTTATTGCTAAGTTAAAGTTTTTGGGTATATAGCTTTTTTCATTTGCTCGTGAGTAACTTGTTTAAAATAATTTAAGCTTAAATGAGCATAATAGAAAATATGAGGCAATGTTTTTCTTTAGTAATATTTTTCAGTGAGTATAAATATTTAGTGATTATATAATTTTAGAACTTTCTTAACATTACAACAAGATTATGCCTCTAAAATCCCCTGTCTGTCAAACTTATGTTGTTGGCTTCACTATCACTCCCTGTGACATCACTCTGTTGTCTTCATGCGGTATGCCTCTAAAATAGCTTTTATCTCAAACGAAGATAACATTAATGAAGGGCCAAATTGGCAATACAAACATAAGGGTCTTCCATCTAAGGGATATGACCAATCCAAGTCCTAGAGTTTAAGAATTTGCCAATTTCAACCATGTGATGGGGATCCATGTTACAGTTTCGACTTATAAACATAAGAGTTACCGAATTAAAGCCTCCTAAGAGGATCTTACAATCATTAACAATAGGGTCCAAAACAGTAGAAAAATCAGAACTATTAATGCAGTCAACAACAACTAAAGCATCGAACTGTAGAATAAAACTGTCAATCTTCAGCTCCTTCGCTAGATGAAGGCTCCACCTGATAGCAAGAACTTCCGTCGTACTGGCATCAGCGTGGCTGGAAAGGCGATTGGAGGCAACAAGGAAAATTTTTGCATCTGGGTCTTTGATGACACGCCCCAGCGACACAATTCCATCAGAAAAACAACCAGCATCTGATTGAATAATCCAGGATTTTGGAGTAGGTTAACCATTCGCAATAGCAGGTTCCTTATGCAAGCCTTTCCCACTTACCCTATTAAATTCCTCTATTGATTCCCATATCTCCTGGACCACTGCATGAGGGTCTAAGGACTTCCTCTTGAACACCACACTTTTTCTAGCTTTCCAGATTTTCCACATCCATGTCACCACCAGTTGGCCTATTAAATTAATTTATTGAAATGAGCTCAATTATAACCGTCATTTATGCTAACTTGTTTTCAATTTTGTCATTGCGCCACTCCCCGCTATTGCGTCTTCTAGTGTTTCATAAATATATGATACTGCTCAATGCACCACATACTTGATAGAAATTCCACATTTATTCAAACAACGGATGGTATGAAGAATATATTAATTCACGCTGCTTACTGTGATATACTAATTATAACCATCTAAATTTTTCTTGCATTGCAAACTTCCTGTTTTACAACAACAGCGTAAAATACATCATCCTCAGCCAATTAGTCTTATCATTAACAATTTCAATGGCTTGTAGTAGCCTTCAAAGTGGCTCTTCTCCTAAGGTGACATGGAAATATGATGTGTTTGTGAGCTTTAGAGGCGAAGCCATGCGCAACAATTTTGCTGATCATCTTTTTGGTGCTCTCAGTAAAATGAACATTGTTGTCTTCAGAGATGATACAAAAATTAAGAGAGCGGAACATATATCATCTGAGCTTCTCCAAGCCATTGAAGGATCCCAAATTTTGATTGTTATTTTCTCAACAAACTATGCTTCTTCCACATGGTGCTTGCAAGAACTCGCAAAAATTGCTGATTGCATTCAAGTATCAGGACAAACTGTTCTACCTATTTTCTATGATGTCACTCCATCTGAGGTACGAAAGCAAAGCAGAGTTTATGAAAAAGCCTTTCAAGGGCATGAAGAAAGATTCAAAGAAAATTTAGAGGAGGTGCAAAGATGGAGGAGAGCCCTAACACAAATCTCGCTGGTTGGGATGTAAGGGATAAGTAAGCAGTCTTTTCTATCTTTGGAACTATTTGATCAAAACAGTAACTGTTTCGTTGAACTATTCAATTTTTTACAGAAGCACATCTTTTTTGTTCTTGAGTTACTTGGTCAATTCATTTTTGTAGTTTTTGTTAGGGGTTGTATTGTGACTATTTTGTATTTCCGTCCTCTGGTATTTTAGGCCACAATATGCAGAAATTGGAAAAATTATTAAAGAGGTAACGGAAACAAATCTTCAACTTTACCCGGCAATATAGTTGGGATGAACTCACCAATGGAAGAACTGGAAAAGCTTTTGAATTTGGACTCAAATGACGATGTTCGAGTTGTAGGGATTTGTGGAATGGGTGGAATAGGAAAGACAACTATGGCTAATGCTTTGTATGCTGATTTTTCTAATTAATTTAATACTTCCTATTGTTGATGTAAGTAAAACTTATGGAAACTCTGGCACAATTAGAGTACAAAAGCAACTTCTATCTCAAACTCTAAATAAAGAAAATCTTCAGATACACAATCTTTCTATGGGATCAAATTTGATTCGAACTAGGCCATGTCATATGAACCCCCTTGTTGTTCTTGACAGTGTTGATAAAGTTGAACAATTGGATACATTGGGCATGATACGAGAATGGCTAGGGACAGGGAGCAAAATAATCCTAATTTCTAGAAATTGGCACATCTTAAGAGAGTATGGAGTATATTAAGTATACAAAGTTCGACTCTTGGATTGTAATAATGCCCTTCAACTTTTTGCAGGAAAGCTTTCAAAAGTGATGATATCATTAGCGGTTACATACACTTGACAGATGATGTACTAACATGTGCCAATGGCCTTCCATTAGCAATTAAAGTGTTGGGCACATTTTTGTATGCCTGGGATTATTAGCATAATTAAAATGTGTATAAAGGAGTGAATGAACTCATATCTTCGTTGATCAAATAATGGATACAAGCTCTGCTTTTATAGAAGTATCTGCAAGAGTTAAAAGTTAGTTACATCAGTTGTAACAGAAAAATTAAATTGCAAACTAATTTTCTAACTAACTTGGGGATTTGTTTGTTAGAATTAACCTAAAACTTTGAGAATTCCGAACCTTTGTTGATGAACAAGATTTAATCAACCGATCAAAATTCCGTGTTTTTCACTCTTCACTTGAGTGAATCAATCACACCTTGATTGGAAGAAAGATTCTGCGCAGCTATTGTTAAAGGAAGAAAAAAGAAAATTGAACAAAAAAGAGGATTAGGGTTTTACGAACATTGGGGAATAAGGTGATTTTCTGCAGAGTTTCTCATTACCCAGAAACTTTGAAAATTCTCTTATTTCCTTTGCAACTGCAAAATCCTGTGAATACAATGTGTTTGTTGTTTACAAAATAAGGGTTACTCCTTATTTATAGATTTAGGTTAGCTTGCTCCCTAAGCCAAAGTCCAAACTATAAAAGGCAAAAATAGTTAACACTACTAAAAATAGGCCTAAGTCAAAAACATGTGTGAAACAACCTGCTTTGACACTTCAACACACTAATACAACTCGACAAATAGATATTTCGACACAAAGAATTACATTTTTAACACACCACCTAATTCATTGTGTCTAAACTATTTATATTCATCATAGCTCTTAATCTTCTGAACACTTCGGTCTGCACTCCTTTCGTCATGATATATGCAATCTGATTCTCAGTTGTGCAATGTTCCAAGTTCATCTTCCCTTCTGCTACCTGCTCTCGAAGATAATGGAACCTCATTTCAATGTGCTTTCTTCGTCCATGTGCTATTGGATTCTTCGCCAGATTGATAGGTGACATGTTGTCGATCTTCATGGTAATTTTTCCATGACTCTTCCCTGTAATCTCTTCGACCAGATTCACCATCCATGTTGCTTGACATGCACAAAGAGAAGCATTTATGTACTCTGCTTCGCATGACGACAATGTCACTACTGGCTCTTTTCTCGAACTCCAAGCAACTGGTGCACCACCTAACATAAACACATATCCAACTGTGGATTTCCGATCCTCAGCATCACTACACCAACTTGAGTCGGTGTATCCCACCAGCTTGCATTCTTTTCCTTCATCAGCTATGGGAAACAAAATTTCATAGTCGAGAGTTCCTTTCAGATACCTTAGCATCCTTTTCGTCGCTTCTGCATGAATCTACTCACTATGCCCACATTGTATGGTAGATCAGACCTTGTGTGGCAAAGATATCTTAGTAACCCAATAAATCTTCTATAATGCGTTGGATTGACATCATCTTCATCTGTGTCTTTCGACAGTTGCAATCTAGGCTCACCTGGATTCGAAGTTGGGTTGCAATCTTACATCTCAAATCTCTTAAGTATTTCTCCTGCATATCTTCTTTGGTGCATCATACCTCTACCACTCTTGTAGAATTCGATGTCAAGGAAATATGAGAGATTTCTCAAGTGTGACATTTCAAACTCCTCACTTAGGTCATGTTTGAAATCTTCAATCTCCTTATTGCAACTTCCTGTTATCGGCAAGTCATCGACATAGAGACATAGTATAATAAATTTACCATTGCTTCTTCTTACTTATACTCCATGCTCAGTTGTGCATTTCACAAATTCCTCCCCCCTTAGAAAGCTATCTATATTCTTATTCCAAGCTCTTGGAGCTTGCTTAAGTCCATACAGGGCTTTATACAATATGTACACCTTTCTTTCTTCGCCTTGTTTCACAAACCCAGGTGGTTGTGCAACATAAGCTTCTTCATCTAAGGGGTCATTCAAAAATTCACATTTTACATCCATCTGACATATATGCCAATTGTTCATGTTTGCTAGACCAACAACCAACCTGATTGTTTCGATCCTAGCAATAGGTGCAAAAACTTTGTCGAAGTCGATTTCGTCCTTTTGAAGAAATCCTTTCGCCACAAGTCTTGCCTTGTGTCGAGTTAGTTCTCCTTTGGCATTCAACTTCACCTTGTATACCCACTTCACATCGATTGCCTTCTTGCCTTGAGGCAATTAGACAAGTGACCAAGTGTTGTTGACTTCGATGGACTTCAGCTCCTTATTCATTGCTTTCACCCACTTCGAATCCTTCAATGCTTCAGCTGCATTGACTGGTTCGACATCTGCATAGAAAGCATAGTGTATCAGCTCACCTTCATCATCGGCCACATCATCTGATGTAATCACACATCCTTGCAACCTTGCAAGCATGCGTTCTTTTATTTGAGGCCTACTTGGGTCTGCTTCACCTCTGACTTCTTCTTGCCGAACATCTCTTTCAACTTCACTAGTTGGTTCTTCACATAAGATTCTAACTGAATCCTTCTTGACATTTTCAATCCAATCCCACTCCTTAAGCTCATTTATGATCACGTCCCTGCTGATCACTACTTGCTTATTCACTAGGTCGAACAACTTGTATCCTCTAGTCGAATGATATCCTATCAGAATCATTTGACTCGACTTGTCATCAAGTTTTCTTCTCAATTGATATGACACATGACTACGTGCTATAGATCCAAACACCTTCAAATGACTCAAGTTAGGCTTGACACTAAACCAACATTATTCTGGCGTGATTCCTTCTAGCTTCTTTGTCGGACATCTGTTCAAAATATATGTTGCATTCGACACAACTTCTCCCCATAATTCTTTGGGTAGATGCTTGCATTTCAACATACTTATCTCCATGTTCATGATGGTTTTATTCTTCCTTTCAGCAGTACGATTCTGCTGTGGAGTGTAGGATGATACCATCTCATGCACAATCCCTTCTTTCTCACATAATTCATCGAAGTCTTTCGACACATATTCTCCACCACCATCAGTCCTCATAATCTTTAGCTTTCGACCACTTTATCTTTCGACCATAGATTTAAATTTTGCAAATACCTCGATCACTTCACTTTTCTTCTTGATGAGATAACTCCATAATTTTCTACTGAAATCATCTATGAATGTGACAAAGTATATGTTACCTCCAATCAAATCCACCTGGATAGGACCACACACATCAGAGTATATGACTTCAAAAATTGCCTTCGACATGCTTCCTGCATCCTTGATAAATCTATTCTTGTGTTATTTTTCCTGAACACATTCTTCACACACTTCACTTGGAATGTCGACTTATGGTAATCCTGAAATCATATTTTTTCTCTTCAGATATCTAATGTCTTTAAAGTTGAGATGACCAAGTCTATAATGTCATATCTAGTTATCTCTACTAGTTGCAGTTGCAAGGCACTTATGCTCAATCACATTAAGTTCACTCTTGAAGGTTCTATTATGAGACATTGAAACCTTCAAGATCAACCTGCCACCTGCGTCGAGAACTCTCATCATCTTCTCTTCAATTGACACCTTGTAGTTATTTTCGACCAGCTTCCCTATATTGAGCTATTTTCTCTCCATTCCTGGTATGTATAATACATTGGAAATTACCGACCTCTTACCATCTTTCCTCATAATCATAACATCACCAATACCTTCAGCTGCTAGAGTATTGTCATTTGCAAATTTCACCATGTTCTTCATCGAGGGCTTTATGTTAACAAACCAATCTTTCCTACCAGTCATGTGTGATGAGCATCCTGAGTCCAAGTACCATTGGTCCTGGAATCTTTCTTCATCTCTTGTTATAACCATCATCAACATTTCTTCTTCTTCATGTTTCGCCAACTTTGCATCAGTTTCTTGATTCTTTTGCTTTTCAGGACAATCACTAGAATAGAGACCATACTTCTGATCATTGTAACACTGAAAGTGACTTTTGTCAGGTTTTCGACCACCACATCTTCCTCTACCTGCAGAACCACCACCTCTTTGGTTACCTTGGTGTTAGAATTTTCTCTGATTCGACCAGTTTCCTTCTTGGTGATTTTGACTAGTCGAATTGTTGCAGGTTCCTCTGCTTTTGTTGCCATTCTAACTTCCTTTGCCTTTCTTTTCTTTTGCTAATTGCGCCTGCAAAGCCACATCACTTATCGACTTTCCTGCATCTCTTTCAGCCATTCTTTGTTCATGAGATTCAAGTGTCCCTTGAAGCTCTTCCATTGTCAATGTTGATAAATCTTTCGACTCTTCTATGGTTACTACCACATGGTTGAACTTTGGAGCCAACGACCTCAAGATCTTTCAAACAATTGATCTTGATGTCAACACTTCTCCACATACCTTGATTTGATTCACCGGTTTTGTAACCCTAGTGAATAAATTTATTATGCTTTCATTGTCTTCCATCTGAATCAATTCATAAGTCCTTTTGTGAGTTTGTAACCTCACTTCTTTCACATTTTCTGCGCCTCTAAACGATTTCTCCAGAGTTTCCTATGCTTCTTTCGCTGATTCTACATCACTAACCTTTTTAAAATTATTTGGATCAACACATTGATGGATTATAAAGAGAGCTTTATAATCTTTCTTCTTCAATTCTTTGTGTGCAACCTTTTTTTCATCTGTCGTATTTTCTACAAGCGGTGTTACTCCTTCCTTCACAAGATCCCAAAGATCTTGATAACAGAATACAAGCTTCATCTGTTTGCATCAATTCTCATAATTATCTTTCTTGAGAATCAGAAGACTCGCCATAAAATGCATGTTTGGATGATTCATCGCCATCGCTTTTGCTTCCATGAATCACAATCGGAGCTTTAGATACCAGATGTTGCAATTAACCCAAAAACTTTGAGAATTCTGAACATTTCTTGATGAACAAAATTCAATCAACAATCAAAATCCCTTGTTCTTAACTCTTTACTTGAGTGAATCAATCGCGCCTTGATTTCAAGAAAGATTCTACGCAGATATTGTTAAAGGAAAAATAAAGAAAATTGAACAAGAAAGAGGATTACAGTTTTACGAATATTGGGGAAGAAGGTGATTTTCTACAAAGTTTCTCTCTGCCCACAAACTGTGGAAATTTTCTTATTCACTTTGCAACTGCAAAATCTTGTGAATACAATGTGTTACTTGTTGTTTACAAAATAAGGGTTACTCCCTATTTATAGATTTAGATTAGCCTGCTCCCTAAGCCAAAGCCCAAAACTATAAAGGCCCAAAATAGTTAACACTACTAAAAATTGGCCTAAGTCTAAATCATGTGTGAAGCAACCTACTTCGATACTTCAACACACTAATACAACTCGACACAGAGATATTTCGACACAAAGAATTACATTCTTAACATGGTTTACTTGCTAACATGCATCTAACTAAATTGACTTGTTTAACAAGTCATCATTCTCTCTTGCTACCCCCACAAGCTGGAGGGTGGAAGATATCCACAAGTCCAAGCTTGACAACTAGGGAATGAAAAGGTCGAGGATGTGAAGCTTTGATAAAAATGTCAGCAACTTGAGAGCTTGATTCAATTGGGAGAAGCCACATGAGTCCTTCTTGAACCTTCAATCTAACAATGTGACAATCAAGATCAAGGTGATATAATTCTTTTATGAAATACATGATTGGCAATTATATGCATAGCACTTTGGCTGTACGATAAAGCACAAACTGTCTAATGCATGATTGACCTAAATCTTGCAGCACAAACGTACGCCATTGCAGTTCCCTGGTTGCTATTGCAAGATCTCTGTATTTAGCTTCAGTTGATGAACATGATACAATTCTTTGCTTCTTAGATTTCCAAAAAATTAGAGAGTGACCAATAAAGAAACAATATCCTGAGATTGATCTTTGAGTATCAAAACAACCACCCTAGACAGCATCACTAAATCACTGCAATTGAATAACAAAAACTCTAGGAAATAATATACCACAACCATGTGCATTCTTCTAGTTTCTTAATACTCTCAATGCAACATTGTGATGATTTTCAGTAGAAGAAGACATATATTTACTAAGTTGTCGAGTAGCATGAGCTATGTTAGGCCTGGTAGTGGTGAGGTATATCAACTGACCTACAAGCCTTCTATAGGCTCCCGCATCAGTTAAAAGAGGATTGTTATCATTATTGAGCTTGATAGCTAGATCTAGTGGAGTACTAGTAGGCTTGTAGTAACTTGTGCCTGAAGTTTCAAGTAGCTCCAGACAGTACTTTTGCTGGCATATAGATACTCCTTTTGAAGATTGTGCAACTTCCAATCCTAGGAAGAATTTTAATTCTCCTAAGTTCTTGATGCAGAAGGTTGAGTTTAAAGCATCTTTGAGAGAACTAAATTATGTCAGGCAAAATCCGGCTAGTAGTATTTCAACTACATACACTAGTAAGGCCAAAAATGTATCAGCAGTGGATTTGATGAAGAATGTATGATTAGCTTGGCATTGAGTAAACCCATGTTGCAGGAGGAAAGAAATTAGATTGTCAAACAACTATTTGTTGGTTTGTTTCAAGCCATAGAGTGATTTTCTAAGTCTGCAGACTTGGCCTGGTTTAGGAAAGGTAACTCTTTGTGGAACTTTCATGTACACAACTTCATTAAGATCTCTATGTAGGAATCATTATTGACATTGTACATACCCAAATATTTAAGATCTGGGTTCTATAGCCGGATAAGGCGAGATGAGAGCTAAAGCCTCCAAAAACAAAAGTAATGCCAATAAACTCCAACAACCCGGGCTAGTCTCACACTAACCGGGCTGGCTACCACACCACAAACCGCCTCCTAGTAGGCCGGGAAAACCATATACACAGCCCGTCATCCGGGTAATTACTCATCGAGCATCTAAAGTTCATAATGGTTTTCAGCGCATCAATGCCAGCCGTTATGAAGCCTTCAAAGCATGCAATGATGATGAAGGTTACGATCATTCATAGCTCTGTAACTGTAGAAGGCTAAGGGACCTTCCTTATTGGCTTCTCTTAAAAGCAGACTATGAGGATTACTATATAAGGGGCTCCCGCCAGAGGGATAAGCAAGACACTCATATCTTGAGACTTACTTCCATAACACTGCTCTCGAATCGCCCAACGTATTATTCAATACAGACGACGTAGCTCTCCTTGCTCATAGAGATGCGAGCTAGCACCTTTGGTGGTCTAACCATGTTTTGCTAGAACATTTGGCGCCCACCGCGGGGCCTAGGTAAAACTTTTCCTAGGCCACACCTTATTATCGTTGCCATGTCTGACGACGGAACCGATCCTCCTCCAACCATGGCACAACTTTTGGCCATAATGGAGGATATGCGTCAGCAGAATGAAATGCTGCAAGATAACGTGCACACATTGCAGCAGAAAACACTAGTCGCAGACGAGCTACAGGAGGTAGAAGTGCTCAAGCCACAGCCTCTCTCTCACTCTTAGGAAATTTGGGATGATCATGTTCCAGATAATTTCAAAGCATCGTCACTGGTATCATATGATGGGAAAATGGATCCTCAAGAGGACGTCATAGCTGTCAACAACCAAATAGCTATAGTAGCCCCTTCAGATTCGTTAAAATGTAAACTCATAGCTGGCACCTTCAAAGACGTGGATCTCAGGTGGTATATGAGTCTCCCATGACTCTCCGTCACCAACTACCAGGACTTGACCAAAAAGCTGATACAACACTTCTCGGTAAGCAAACGCCGGAGAGTGTCCACCACCACTTTGTTCAGCGTCCGCCAGAAACACGCAGAGTCTCTCAGAGAATATCTGGCTAGGTTCAATGAGGAAACCCTTAAAGTGTCTCATCCAAATCAAGAGCTGTTCGTAGGAGCCTTCTAGAATGGACTCCGAGCCGGGCAATTCAATGAGTCCCAGGCTCAGAAGTCGGCTGCTAACATGTACGAAATCACAACCCGGGCAGAATGCTATATCAAAGGTGAAGAGAGTAACCAGGAGAAAAGGGCCCGTGATGGAACGAAGAAAGAAAATAGTAAGGAAGAAATCCCAAGCCGGAAGAAGGAGACTCCACGAAAAACTGTCTGAGAAAGACATTCCCCAAGGTCGTACAAGCCAGCACCAGAACCGGACATGGATTTTACCCCGCTGAACACTCGGAGAGGAGATATCTTGAAAGAAGTCGGCCACATGAACCTGTTTCCGGAACCCCATCGCCCCAGAAGAGCAAATGCAATCATGGGGAGGGACCCGGAGGCGTGGTGTAACTATCATTGAATAAAAGGCCATCACAATGAGGATTGCCAACAATTGAAGAGGGAGATCGAGGCCCTAATTTAGAGTGGACACCTTTTGTCCTATGTTAAATATTCCCGGTCACAGAATAACAAAAGGAGTCCACGCCGAGATGACCCAGACTCTGAAAAGCCATCCCGAAAAAAGGGCTTTGACGCCAGCGAGGGACACGAAACGAAAGCCGCCTGCCACACGCTAAACACCATAGTCGGGGGCTTCGCAGGTGGAGGCAAAACCAGTTCGGCTAGAAGGAGATATGCCAGGGTGGTCATGCACATTGACAAGACTCTGAAGGAGTATTAGCTCACGAAAATGATCCTATGGTCATAAAGGTACTAATACGAGACTGGAGTGTGAAGAGATTACTGATAGATCCCGGTAGCTCAGCAGACGTATTGTACTAGGACCCCTTCCGTGAAATGGGGCTTGACTCCACCGAGCTATTGCCATTCAAGGGAAGCCTAGTAGGATTTTTAGGAGAGCAGGTACAGGTACTCGGACATTTGGCGTTGCCCACTACTTTCAGCAACACGGCTAATGCAAAAACAGTCCAGGTAATGTATCTCATCGTCAATGTCGCGTCACCCTATAACATTATCATAGGAAGGCCTTCGTTCAACGCATTAGAAGCATCATTATCCACTCTATATCTCACCATGAAGTTCCCGCTCGGTGAAGGTCGGGTTGGTATCATCAAAGGTGATCAAGGGCTAGCAAGAAAATGCTACAAAGATAGCTTGAAACTAAGAAGAAAGGAACCTCGAGAAGAAGTAAGCCTCAAAGCAGACCTTAAGGTCCACATGATAGGGCATTCCCCATCTCAATCTGGGTACAGCAAGAAGTCTTTGTCCCTTTGGGAAGAAGGTGAGATTGTCCGTACGCTCAGAGATAATTTGAAGATAAGTAACAACGACTCTGCACGCCACGCCGGACTTGTCGTTAAGTATTGGCCACCTGTGATGGACCAGACCATTGGTCCCATTTACCGGACAGGGTCACAAGAGGTGGGAACCAGAGCAGCGTCGGAAGGATCTGGAAGACTAATACCAAAATATTCTTTGTGCTTTGACTTTCAGGTTAATAACGACCAAGCAGAGCACGGGGTCTTAAGGGTCGGAATGCAACTCGCAGAAGAAGTTGGAGCGAACCATGTCTCAGTAAAGGGCGGTCCCATTCTAATAACCGGACAACAAACAACTCAGCTTCAGACGAGGAGCTTCACTTTCGTGATGCACTTCCAGAAGGCGGCGGCTATGTCTGAGGCTCTCTCCAGACTCGAGGTAATGCACATCTTAGATGGAGAACATGTTCACTCCAATTTTACAACTCACCCGACCGGTTACCAGAGCTCGAGGGCATATAAGCCTATGATCATAGAATTGTTCAAAGAACCTAGTATATAATTAATAGAAGGATCGACAATGAGGAAAAGTCTGCCAGGTCAAAGTCACTCAGAGAGCTCGAGTTTTTCAAATAACCTTGAAAAGGGAAAGGGCGTACTGGAGAATCCCACAGTAAAAACCCGGGGCACCTTGGGGCAGTCGACCGACAAGTTTGACTATCTGGCTCAATACATGGCTCCGAGGAGTTTCAACATTGCAGGGAAGGATGTCCAACCAGCCGGATGGGGAAACCCGTCCGAGTAATAGGATTACATAAGATTTCCCTTTAAGAAGGCCCTTAGGGCATGATTAGAGGGAATAGAAGGGCCTAGGCCATAAATGTACTCGATTATATACGGCATATCGGCTACACCTTATGTAATCCCCCGATAAATAAATAAAAAGAGTCGGGTCGCACTCTTTTCCCTTAAGAGGGTTTTTAATGAGGCGCCCGACCTTAACACATTTTGATTACAGGTATCCGGCTTCAAGAGTTATAACTCGGTTATAAAAATCCCTACAAGCACGTTGATTACATTCGTGTACATAACTCGCCCTCTAAACGTGTCGATTAAATCCATGTTGGGTTGAGAAAACTCTTATACATACGTTGATTACATTCGTGTACATAGGTCGCCCTTAAAACGTGTTGATTAAATCCACGTTAGGTTGAGAAAACTCCTATACACACGTTGATTACATCCATATACATAGGTCGCCCTTTAACGTGTTAATTAAATCCACGTTGGGTTGAGAAAACTCCTATACACACGTTGATTACATCCGTGTACATAGGCTGCCCTCTAAACGTGTCGATTAAATCCACGTTGGGTTAAGAAAACTGCTATACACACGTTGATTACATCTGTGTACATATGTCACCCTCAAAACGTGTTGATTAAATCCATGATGGGTTGAGAAAACTCCTATACACACGTTGATTACATCTGTGTACTTAGGTTGCCCTCTAAATGTGTTGATTAAATCCACGTTGGGTTGAGAAAACTCCTATACACATGTTGATTACATCCATGTACATAGGTCGCCCTCTAAACATGTTGATTAAATCCACGTTGGGTTGAGAAAACTCCTATACACACGTTGATTACATCCGTGTACATAGGTCTCCCTCAAAACATGTTGATTAAATCCACGTTGGGTTGAGAAAACTCCTATACACACGTTGATTACATCCGTGTACATATGTGTCCCTCTAAACGTGTTGATGAAATCCACGTTGGGTTGAGAAAACTCCTATACACACGTTAATTACATCCGTGTACATAGGTCGCCCTTAAAATGTGTTGATTAAATCCACGTTGGGTTGAGAAAACTCTTATACACACGTTGATTACATTCGTGTACATAGGTCGCCCTCAAAACATGTTGATTAAATCTACGTTGGGTTAAGAAAACTCCTATACACACGTTGATTACATCTGTGTACATAGGTTTCCCTCAAAACGTGTTGATTAAATCCACGTTGGGTTGAGAAAACTCTTGTACACACGTTGATTACATCCGTGTATATAAGCCTGGTTGCCCATCAATACGCTTATCTGCGCAGGGTAAGAAGAGCTCTTACAAGCACGTTAATTAAATCCATGTAAAAAAGTGAGGGGTTGGTTGCATAAAGGTCTTAAGGGTTACTTTGAAGGGGACAGAACATCTAGACTCTCTGTTCCTCAAAGAGAGACTTGGGGCTTATAAAAGCACAACCAAAATATTTGTGAAAGCCTAGTCTCATTTACAACCATGTCTGGACATATAACCGGTCACCTGGGAGACTCAAGACTTCGTAAAAGCCCGGACAAGCTTTACGCCTGGGGCTTATTGAAAAAAGTTGAACTATTACTGAGTCTTGGAAATCAAGTCTAGACTCAAATTAAAAGACCAAGCACAATAAATGCCTCTGGCCACTTGTTCAACTCCGCCCCCAGGCAGAACTTGAATCACTGAACCGGTTACGCCTCCAGGCCTCTGTCCGCCATTATTAAGCAATCGCCCATAAAACATGACGGTTAAATCTGCGTACATGGTTGGGTTATTAACCCTAAAGACATCTGAAAAAGTCTATATGGGTTAGACATTTCATCCTGAGGTTGAGAACCATAAGCACGATGACTGGAAAACCTACATAGGTTGTCCATCGTCAAGCTAGTACTCACTTACCTATGAATGCCTCAACGGCAACGTCTAAGGCCTACGGTTTACTAAAGAAACTTGAAGCTTCAAGACGATAAAAAATTTACGACAAAGTCGAGCACCAAGTATAAGTACAGGTACATACCCGGCCATGTTGGCCATAAAAACTCTAAGCTTTCCATGAAGCTTCACGCATGGGGCTCCTTATACAGGGCCAAGCAGTAAGCTAATACAAAGTTTAGAAGCTTTACTATGCAAAATAACGCCCAATATGTCATGATCGGCCACTTAGGCCACCTTGACTTAAGCCGCCGAGGGGCTAGCATATACATACAAGGATTATTTTGCGTAAATAAAAGTAAAAACAAACTTTAAAAGCAAACAAGAGTGTAATATAAATGCCTCAGAAGGGCCAAAAAACATTGTTCATTACAAAAGGAGGCTTGAAAGCCAAACAAACAAAAACAAAAGTTGGCAATAACAGAACATCAGAGTCAGCCATTTCCACAAGACGGCCACCTTGAACCTCTTTGAAGTAATCAACCTCGGTTAGATCCAACCCGGGGTGTAGGCAAAGAACCTGCTCTTTAGCACGGTCAAAAGCCACATCGCCGGCGTTCAAGACCTCTATATCAGCTTTCTCTAAAGAATCTTCGAGGTCGTTGACAGTGGAAAGAAGCTTCACATTGCAAGCCTCGAACGTCTTCAGTTTAGCGGAAAGCTCGACCAAGGAGGAATCCTTCTCGGATAAAGCTGACTGATGCTCTAACACTAGAGAATCTTCCCGCTCCTTGGTAGCGGCTAAGTCCTTTCCCAAACTAGAAATTTTATCGGCTTGAGACGCTTGCATAGTCTTCAGCTGAGTTATTTCCTCTTTGAATTTGGACTCAATGCTTTCAGATTCGTCAGCCAGCTCGAACAAACCTCGCGCAAGGACCGCGCACCTCATCAGGTAGGAGTTGATATTTTGGGTGATCTTCTGCTTCCCAATCGATTTGATCTTGTCAACATCCTCGAATGAATTCAGATGATCACGTAGGAATCTGAATCCATCAAGGTCATTGGACCAGAATTTGAATTCTCTGGGCACAGAACTCTCTCAGGGACCTTGCATGAGGGAATTTATCTCTGCGCTCGCTTGTCGGATATCTTCATCCTAGAGAATTTTTAGCTTCTTCGGATTCACCTGAGAAGCATCCTTCAGATTTGGGATAACTAAAGGTTGAGGTTCATCCTTGTCTAGAGTGGCTTTAGCGTTTTCTCCTCTCAGCTGCTTAGGAGTACGAGTTTCCTGTCTGCTCAGGTCTAACTTTGCCGCTGATGGTCCCTGTTCGCTGTTGATTTTAGCGAACAACCTCTGATTTACCAATTTCTTATAAAATTGGGTTACTTGCAGGACCAACCACACAAATCCTGGGATACATGTGCAAATTTGTCTAACTCTTAGTATAATGGTGTTTTGATGGTTTGTTTTGTTGTATCTTTTTATATGAATGGTTTGGTTAAAGAACTAACTAACAACTTTTGGCGAAAAATAAGTTAAATGAAAGTAAAACTTGCATAAAGTAAATGACAAAGGATAAATGACTGGGAAAAGTAAAGGCAATTATAAAAGACTTTGAATTTTTATAAACTTAAAAGATGGTGTTCACACGTACATTTCCCAGATAACAAACTCTTTTCTCTCACACGGGTACTTTGAGTATTTACAGGAATTTTGTACAAGTTTTCACACACTAAAATTCTACAACAACTATCCTATTTATAGAAAAATACAATAACTGTTTAGTAACGGAAAAATTCTAAATCTTTGACACTTGGCCTTCTGCATGTCTTCCTCTCTTCTAAAGCTTCCACGCGTCTTCTGCCAAATGTTATAACTTTTGACTTTGAATTTTCCCTCTGTGTCGAAGCGTCGCGCCTCTTCACTTTGTCGAATTGTCGAAAAATAACAGATGTCCCTTAAACCTTGTCTGACGCAAACTTCCTTACGTTTCTGTCGAAATGTCGAAACCCTTTTTTTGTCGAAGTGTCGAAAACTCCTTTTGAATACCTTCATTTTCTTTCTTCTTCATCTGTAGTCATTTTCTTTAGTTGAAGAACATCATTTCGCCTACCAAAACATGGTGTCGAAAATCTGTGTCTACAAATTGCCCCCCAGCAAAGATGTTTCGACTTATTTCTGGAGGAACCATCATTTGCTGTTGAAAATATTTCGACGCCATGTTACCTGCATTAATGATGTTGGTTCTCAAGACGTGACCTTTTGTTAAGTCCCAAGAAAATCCATCATTACATTTTTCTTAAAACGTCTCATCTAATCCCACGTTCAGACATGATCTCCATAACCCTAAAACCTAGCTAGCCATGCCTTTCTCAACTTTCCATACTCTTTGATCATTACCGTTGAAATCTTGATACGTGTCCCATGATCAATATAGAAACTGGAACGTTTCCTCATCTTTCCCTCTATAAATACTCATTTCCAAATCTCTTTAACACTTTTACGTTCCTGACCTTCCTCTTCTTCACAAACCCATTTCAAACCTTCATACTTTCTTCTGAAATTTCTTTGCTTCCCTCATCAATGGCTCCTTGCAAAGCTCATATTAACAAGAAAACCAAGAAGACCAAGAACACTACTGTTCTCCCTTATGCGCACGAGTTTCCTGGACCAGTGATTGTGAGCAATCAACAGTACATTCCAGAGCCTCCAAATGAAAGAGAGAGAGCAAGCATTTATCAATCCCAGGTACTCATTCCGGTTCTTATTTCTGGAACTTGCCATGCAATGTTGGGTCCACTCCCTGACCCCAATGCTAACGCTGATCGTTTAAAGGATTTTTTCCCTACGTATTCTTATTCAAAACCCATAGGTGCTGGAATAAAACCCAAACCTAGTGAAACGTCCTCAAAAAATCCTGATAGCTCCTCAGCTTCTGAAGAAATAGATTTAGCATATTTGAACCAAGCTAGGATCTTTAGAAGTTGCCCTTTGACAAAAGATCCTTCAGACTATTTGGCCTGGCTAACTAAGGTCGAAAAAAATAAAGGGGATTTCTGGAAGCAAACAGGCATTTTCGACTTGATCCAACTGTCGAAGGTGGGCCCTAGTTATTACCCAAACATGCTCCTGGCTTCCCTTTACTTTTGGGATAGCACCTATAACAACTTCCATCTTCCCTGTGGAATGGTCACTCCAACCTTCTTCGACATAGCTGCCATAGTTGGCCTTAGCCCTATAGGATTAGACTTCGACCCTACTGTTTTAGATGAAGATACTATAGGTTTCAACACCAAACATGCCTCCTATTCCTTGTTTATTGCTCATTATTATGACAAAACAACTACAGAAGTCTCTGATGTAGAGCACATAGCCTTTTTGACCCTCTGGTTATCGAAATTTGTCTTTTGCTCTCGTTCTCTTCAGGTTGCCAAAAAATACCTTACCATAGCTAACCAACTTCATGCTGGGAAAAAACTTTGTTTAAGCGAAATGGTTTTGGCGAACCTTTATGAATCCATTAGCGAGAGTGTGGAATTTTTGAAGACTGTCAAAGAGAAAGGAAAACTAAGCTTGGCAGGGCCTTTCTGGCTTCTACAGTTATGGCTAAATGCCACTTTCGAGGCTTCTCTCCCTATCAAGAATAAAGTAAATGAGGAAGAAGTGAAGGGCAGAAACGTCGAATGGCCTAGGTTGGTAAAGCTAACTCCATCTGGCGAAGGGATTAACCTTCGACAAGCCTTCACCAGTTATGTAATGATGTTTGCCAAACGATACAACTTTACTCCGTCCATGGCACCCTTTGCCAACATAACTATTGGTCCCAAATGGTTTACCAAACAACTTCCTTTTGAGATGCAGAAAGAAGAAGACACATTTTTGGTTATCTGGGAATCGTTCCTAACACCAAGACACCTTTTCTCCCATCACAACACGAATAACACAAAAATTTCCCTTATTGTTTATCAACCCAACCTAGTGGCTCGACAATTTGGGTTAATCCAAATAAAAACAAAACCCGTTTATCCAAAGAAAGGTTGTATTATTTTTCACAATTCTTTTCATAATCTGGAGAAAAGCATAGAGTTATCAGAAAAATACTTTGATGAGACTCTGGAGATTCAACCGGTGGTCTTTCGACCATCCTTCCTCTGCACTCAAGAATTTGATGTTTGGTGGAAAGACTACTACCTCACTAGATTCTTCGACGTGACGGCCTTTACGACTCATCTGACGAATGCTTTTACTTTTGTGCAGGATCGAACAAAGAAAGGTACTGAAAGACATATTAAAGAAATCCAAAAGTTTCAGCATTATTTTGAAACTATTTACCGGCCAAATGATCTTAGTCGAACCATAAGCGAAGCAGCAGTGACTTTGAAACACAAATTTACAGCAAAATTGGAGAAGCTGGTGTTGCCTTCATATGTTCGTCCAAAAATACGTTATGATTTGGCATACAGCTATTATCCACCAAAGTTTCCCCCTCTACCTTCTGCTGAATTTGGTGTAGCATTAAGCCCTCCATTCCCAGATTGGTTTATTTGTGGATCTCACCTAAAACTGCTCCGTGAATCTTGTAAAAAACCTGCTGAGCGTGTGGTTCCGACTAAATATCAATTGGACAATTTTCCAAGACACCTTCATATTGGAATAGAACACGTTCGCGTGGAATCTCCCATTCTTGAAGGTGTTTAAAGAAACACAATTTTTCTTTACTTTATTCTAACTTCCTTCTTCTGCTTTTTCCTTTTGTATTCATTTCTTTATTTTCCTTTCTTTCTTTCAGCTGTCAAGATTACTCCTAAAAAGGCTTCTGTCGGAAGTAATTCTGGAAAGGTGGTCGAACAACCAACCTCTACAGTCGAAAAGGTTTTTCCAGAAAATATCAACTTTCTTCCATGTAATAAATTCTGTTTAACTCGAACTAAAACAATTTTCTCCTGTGTTTTTAGGTGAGTCAAAACCCACCACCCTCCAAGAAAAGAAAACAAGAGGAGGGGGTAAAGGTGATCGATGAAGAATCTGGGGATGAATCTCCAGACCAATAACCTCTCAAGAGAAAGAAGGTCCCGAAGATCAAGACAGTTGCCTCCCAAAGGTCCATTGTCCGCTTGACCCAGAAAACTCCCCCCACCAGTCCAGTTACAAAAGTTCTTATCAAAGATACAGAAAGTGGGAATTCTAGCTTTAATACTGAGATCCCTCAGGTAAACCTTTATTTCGACTGAAGATATTCACTTTTACTTGCATTCTCTTTTCCTTGACTTTTTGCTTGTTTTCAGATCCAAGTTGATGTCGAAGGACAACCCATAGCAAAAGAAATGCCAACATTGACAGGTGGTCCTACCTTCAAAGCAGCTAGCTCAATGCCTACCTCTTCCAAAGCTTCGACAAAGGAAAAAGAGCAGGACACAATTGATCTTGATTCTGAAAAGACTTTAGCTGAGAGACTCCAAGATGGAGTCGACCCTGATGCTGGTAGCTATGAAAGGCAAACTATTGATGAATTCAACACTGACCTGGAAGAGCACTCTGATAATTCTCCTGTTCGTCCAGCATTAAATACTGAAAAGGATTGTGATGAGTCACCAGATCAGGCAAAACCCACCAAAAAGAGGAAGAAAGCAACCAAATCTTTCTCACAGAAACCTCTTACTCCCAAAGTTTTAGAGAAAATACTATCAAAGGAACCAGGTGAGGGAATCACCCCTGCTGCAGCGGAAAGTGAAAGTTCTAGTCTAAAGACCAAAATTCTAAAGGTATGATTTTTTCTTTTCCCCTTGATGCTAACAAGCTGCTTTACTTGTATTCGCTCATTTGACCTACTTATCCTCCAGGTACCTGTCGATATTCACGGACAACCTATGATCCAAGTTCTTCCCAAGACTAGCAGTGATCCTACTTATAACCTAGCCAGCGCCTCCAAATCCTCCCCTAAGAATTCAGCGAAGGAATCAGCCACTGAAGTAGATCAACCCATTGCCATTTCTATACGAATTCCAACAGTAGTGGAAGAAAAGACTGGTCCCGATACTGAAGACTTTGTCAAAACTGATGGGGACACCGTGATGGCTGCCACTAGAAATGAAGCTGAAGATCAATCTCCCCCCCATTCAGAATTTGCTGACGAAGAGCGAGATAAGGAGGCTGCAAGTGATGCCGACAAAGAAGAAGAAGAAGAACATGAAAGGCCACCAACTCCTGCTGCTGATACTGGCGAAAAGATAGAAAACGTGGAAGAAAATCTTGGTAAAACAGCTAAAGCTGCTTCGACCGGGACGACTTCGACCCAGTTTTCTCATGAGGAGCTAGAAAGTATGAAGGTGCAAAGACCTTTTGAGTATCTAAAGACCATGCTCAGTTCTCGCTACAATTTCGCTGACACTACTATCAGTAGCTCGACTACCTCAGGGACCACTTCTGATGCCAAATCAATGGATGAATCGCTGACAAACATTCGACAGAAGGTCCTTGATATTGACTTGTTTCAACTTCTGGAGAATGACTCCTCTGCTCATTTCGACCTGAAGAAAATCCTGAAGCAAGTCAATGTCCTGGAGGCTCCTCCTGAAGTCACTGATGTGGTGCTGGGCCTCACTACTTTGATAGATCTTGTGGTAACTGACTTTAATCGACTTCGAGAGTGCTCCAAGAAGCTTGAAAGCAAAACAGAGACCCGACTTGCTGAGTGGGAAGCTGCGTCGAATTCGTCCAACAAGGTAACTGAAATGGAGCAAGTGTCTGAGCAAAATCAGCGGGAAGCAGCTATGTGTGGCGAAAACATTCTAGAATGGGAGAAACAAATTTCTGTCCTCCAAGGCAAAATTTCACAGGCGAAAAAATGTCAATCAGAGCTGCAGAAGAATGACCAGGAAGAAATCCGCAAAGAGCTGGAAGTTGGTGTGCACCATGTCGACAGGGCCCGTAAGCTTGGCGAGGAGATTGGGGAGATTTCTAAGAACAAGACACTTTGTGAGCGACGCCTTCAAATTCAGAAGTCGAAATTCGAGAAGCTGAAAGCATCCTTTCCCGTTTGAACATTTGTAATTTTTGTTTGGCTTTTAAAACCCTTTTTGTAATGACAATGGATCTGTATTATTTGGCGAAAAGATTTTTATGCCGCCATATTGCTTTTCTTTTTACAATTATTCGACTGCTATTTTAATTTCTTGCAATGTTGGCTTATATTTTTTCAAATACTTGCCATTTATCTTCAGTATTTTATCTTTATCTATCTCTTCGACCTCATATGCGCCATTTGAAAAAACTTTTAAAATTTGGAAGGGTCATTCCCACTTAGGAGACCATTTTCCCATTAACCTATCTTTTCGATCCATAGGAAGAATTACTTTCCAAACAAGATCCCCCACTGAAAGGGTCTTAAATTTCACTTTCTTATTGTAAAACTTTTCGACTCTTTCTTTTTGTCTCTTTATCAAGTCTAACGCACGCAATCTTTCTTCATCCAAATCAACCAGTTCATCCATCGTCATGCTCCAATATATTTCTGATGGAATTTCATGATGTCTTTGAACTCGTATTGATTGTAAATAAATTTCGACCGGTAGTACTGCATCGTGTCCATAAGTCAATTTGAATGGAGTAGAATTTGTTGCTTCTTTAGGAGACGTTCGACAAGCCCATAAAATCTGATCCAACGTCTTATGCCAGTTTTTAGGTTTTCTACCCACGTGCTTTTTGATCAAATTTATCACAACCTTATTTGCTGCTTCGACTTCTCCATTTGCCTGGGCGTAATAAGGTGTCGAAGTTAAGAGCTTAAAACCTGTGTCTTTTGCAAACATTTGCATGTTTTTTCCAGTAAACACGGATCCCTGATCAGTAGTTATTGTTTCTGGTATCCCAAATCTGTAAATTATATGTTTCTGGATAAACTCTATGATTGCCTCTTGATCCACATTTACCAGTGGTATAGCTTCGATCCACTTAGTGAAATAATCTATTCCAACTAAAATGCACTTCTGCCCTTTTGAAGAAGCTGGTCGAATTTCACCAATTAAATCTAACACCCAACCTCTGAATGGCCAAGATTTTATAATTGAATGCAACTCATTTGCAGGAACATGTGGTATACCTGCATGCACTTGGAATTCCTGACAACCTTTTGTAAATTCGACACAGTCTTTCAACATTGTTGGCCAGTACATTCCTTGTCTAAATAATAACCATTTCATTTTGTGGCCTGCTTGGTGTGCGCCACATGCACCACTGTGCACGTTCGACAAAGCTATGTAAGCTTCATCTTCGCCCAAACATTTCAGCAAGACTCCTTCTGCAGTCTTTTTGAATAATTTATTTCCAAAAAGCACATAACTTAAAGCTCTGTACTTTACTTTTCTTTCGACTTTCTGATTTGGGTCTTGTAGATAATCCTTGATAGGTTTTCTCCAATCTTCAATTTCTGAATCATCTATATTGAAAATTTCAAAATTTTCCTCATCCCCATAACCTAATCTTATTGTCTCCAAATCTGAAGGAGCCAATTTGGTGGATATAACTCTTCCCCTTACTTCAATAGCTTTCTCCAAATTTTCTTTCGACACTTTGTACCCTGACGCAAGTTGAGCCAAATCATTCGCTTCTTGATTCTTCAATCTAGGAATGTGTCTGACGGCCACATTGTCGAATTTTTTGAGAAGTCTGTTAGCTATTACGAAGTACATAATCAGATTCTCTTTGACACATTTATATTCTCTTGTCAATTATTTTATCACCAACTCAGAGTCACCCATTATTTCGACTCTTGTTGCCCCCAATTCCAACAATATTTCAAGTTCGACAATCAAAGCCTCATATTCTGCTTCATTATTTGAACATAAGCCTTCGACTTTGTACTTGAATTTTGTTGGAATTTTGTCAGGAGAAATAATTAACATTCCAATACCAGTTCCATTCTTATGACTGGAACCGTCGAAATATAACTTCCATGGCTCTAATTCGACATATTTTACTTCATTTTCATTTATGGAATGGTCAGCTATGAAATCTGCAACCACTTGTCCCTTAACAGCCTTTAAAGGCAGATATTTTAAGGAATATTTTGTCAATGCCAAAGCCCATTTCCCAATTCGACTATGTAAAATGGATTTAGATAACATATATTTTATTACGTCGAAATGAGAAGAAACAAATACATCAACAGGTTTTATATAGTGCTTTAACTTTGTACAAGAGAAATATACACACAAACATAATTTTTCTATCACACTACATCTAGTTTCAACATCATTTAGGACTCTGCTGAGATAATAGATGGCCCTTTCGACGCCATTTTCATCTTCTTGACACAGCATGCTTCCCAAAGTTTTGTCTGATACTGAAATGTATAATCTCATACTTCTTTTTCTACAAGGAGACATCAAAACTGGAGGACTAGCCAGATACTCTTTGATCTTGTCGAAGGCATCTTGTTGTTCTTGCCCCCATGTGAAATCTTCCTTCTTTAGTCGAAGTAGACGTGAGAAGGCCTGTGTTTTCCCACTAAGGTTGGAAATGAACCTTCTGAGAAAGTTGATTTTCCCTAGTAGAGACTGCAATCCCTTCTTTGTCGATGGCGCTTTCGCTTCCATAATGGCTTTGGCTTTGTTTTCATTTATTTCGATCCCTTTCTTGTGGACCACAAAACCTAGGAAATCCCCCTCCTGCACACCAAAAGCACATTTAAGGGGATTCATTTTTAAACCAAACTTTCTCATCCTTTCAAATGACTGTCGAAGATGGTCTATATGACTTATTCCTGAAACAGACTTAACCACAATATCATCAATGTATATTTGCATAAAAGTGTCGATAAAGTCATGAAAAATTGAATTCATGGCTCTTTGATAAGTTGCTCCAGCATTTTTTAAACCAAAGGGCATTACTACCCATTCATAGGTTCCTATTGCTCCAGGGCAACGAAAAGCTGTTTTAGAAACATCTTCTTCAGCAATAAAAATTTGATTATAGCCAGAGTATCCATCAAGCATACTCAAATACTCATGGCCTGCTGCAGAATCTATGAGCATTTCTGCCACTGGCATAGGATATTCATCCTTAGGGGTAGCTGAATTTAAATCTCTAAAATCAATGCATACCCTCAGCTTACCATTTTTCTTAATTACAGGAACAATGTTTGCAATCCATTCGACATACCTGGTGGTGCGGATGAATCTGCATTTTAGAAGCCTTTCGACTTCTTCTTTTATTTTCGACAAGATTTCTGGTGCGAAGCGTCTGGGAGTCTGCTTTACTGGCTTCTTTCCCTCCATTATTGGCAGCTTCAATTCGACCAAACTCCTGTCTAATCCTGGCATATCGTCGTAATCCCATGCAAAACAGTCTTTGTACTCATTTAGCAATTGGACTATTTCGACTTTGAACTGAGGATCCATCTTGGCGCTGATGTAAGTTGGCTTTCTTTCTGCCCCCAGTCCTAAATTGATTTCTTCTAATGGATCCTGTGCCACCATCTTCATGTTAGTTGACGCTGGATCCTTCTCGAACCCCAAGGGTTCGTCATCATAGATGGCGTCAAGCTTTTGATTCTGCCATTCGCCAGTCTGATTGTTGTCATAACCCTTTTCAATATCCCTTTGGGGACATTGTTCTTCAAAATCTTCTTTGTTGGCTTCGACAGCCATGTATTTTACTTCGGCCTCTAGGGCCGCTTTGAGTTTATTTTCGGCTATATAAGCCGTAATTCTTTCGATCGCTGAGGCTTCACCCATCATAATCATCAAATTCACTTCCCCATCCGGTTGGCTCAATAGGCGAAGTTCCCCATACGTGACTTGGTTCGCCAATTACTTCTTTGTCCCATTGAAAACCACGTGTTGGGTGGAGGTACATGGAACAATAGGCGTTGTCAGTTGCCTTCAAGTCGAATTCTGCTGGGTTGCAGGGGGGTATGTGAGCCAAATTCTTGTCGAAACTTCGACTATTCACATTGTTTACTTCAGTCATAAAATAGCTTTGATCTGCTTCAATATTCTCAACAATCCCATCTGGCCTCCAGATGGCTATTCGCTGGTGCATGGATGATGGTACAGCTCCTATCCCATGAATCCACTCTCTTCCAAGCAGCAAGTTATAATTCTCCCTTGAAGCTATCACTATAAACATCGTTGGTCTTGTTATGGTTCCAACAGTTAGGTTCACCTGGATCACTCCCATGGTACTTCCTACTTTTCCCTCATAATTTGACAAAACCATGTTGTGGGGCTTTGTGTCTGAGTCATCCTTTCCAATCTTTTTTACCATGAAATGGGGCATCAAATTCACAGCAGCACCACCATCTACTAATATCTTGTTGACACCAACGTTCTCCACTTTTCCTTTTATGAATAAAGGCTTCAAGTGTGCCTTCATTGCATCATCTGGTCTTTCAAAGAAAGCGTTTTGCTCTTCGACACAACCATTGTTCATTATATAATAACATATAGGCCTGAGCCCCATGCTGTCATCTTCAACATCATCTTCTTCGTCTTCGATTTCCATTACTCTATCATAGTCTCTAGGCAGCACTGAAACCACATTGCAGGTGACATCGAAAGATGCTTCTGAGTCTGACCTAAAATCATCAGTCACTTCATCGTCTTCTGGTACCTTGTTGTTAGGCTTCGACATCTCCACCATGTTGCTTGGTTTATCCTTTTGAGATGGCTCGTTTTTTAGAGCAGACTCTTGGTTCATCGTTTGCATGTTTTTGCTTGATTCAGCTTTATTTTCATCAAGAGTGTTTTCTTTGAATTTGTTCTTTTCTGCAGCCTCCTTTTCTGCTCTTTTCTGCCTTTGGAACCTTCTCCACTGAGACCTTGACATTGGATTCTTTCCTTTATAGTTTTCTGATGGGTATGGTCTTGGTTTCTGTTTTTCGACCTCCCTTTTTCCTTCCATGGAGGAACCTCTCTGCATTTCAAAGTTCTTCCATCTTTTCTGCCCTTGAGCATCTCTGATTGGTTGGACCCACTTATCATTCTCAGCTTTGACAGATGGCTTGTAAGTCCTACGACGTCCTTCGCCAAACCTTTGGCTGTGATGCTCACTCCTCCTTGGATTGAACCTTCCATTTCTGGCTGCTGGGATTGCCCCCCAGTTTCCTCTTCTTTTGGCTTTCTCCACCCCCTCCAGATTGCTTGCTGCTTTCTTGTCGAACACCGCACTACAACGTGGGCACAACATGACTTCAGCCTTCTTTCTCTGGCACCTTTGGATGAATTCGACTAAGCTCTCCTCCTCCTTAGGGTAAGCCAACTTCTGATACTCTTCTCGACGGCGTTCTTCGTCAGTTTCTGATTGTTTCTTCTGAGAAATTTCCACCATGTTGATATCCACATTCTGGTCATCAGTAATACTTAGTTTATTCATTCTTTCAATAAGTCTTGCCTCTTCTTCAGCATTCCCTTTCACCTGGTCCAAGCTTCCCCCTAAGGGTAGGTCCTTGGAGGTGAGTTTGCAGCATTGCCTGACTGAGTTTTCTTTAGGGTCTTCCATTGTTCTACGTAAAATCCCATAAGGAGCAGGCTTTACAAGGCCTTCAGCAGCCTCTGCCTTTATTCTGGTAACGTTCTTATTGACTGGTTCCATAGTGGTGATCTTGCCAGCAACTCCAATTGTCTCTGTTTTGTCATGATTAAGGCCTTCAGTAGCCTCCTCTTTGATGATAGGGGCATTATCATTTGCTCCTTCATCAATATCTTCAAAGACATCTCCCCATCCAGTTGGCTGGATTTTGTTGATGTCAATACGAGAACTTGGGGGTGCAGAGTATTTCACGAGATAGTCAAATTTTCCACTGGGCTCCCCCAAAGTATCCCAAATTACTCCATCATCAGCAATTTTGTTGTTATTCTTTTCGTCGAAACCTTCAGTAATTCCAACTGCATTTTGGTTGTTGAAACCTTCAGTAGTTTCCTCCTTCTTCTGACTGTCGAAGACTTCAATATCTCCAACTTTGTTTTTACTGTCGAAACCTTCAGTAGTCTCAACTTTGTTGATATAGTCATTCAAATTTCCTACATCAAGATTTTCAGTAATCTTGATCAACACTGGCTGGTCTACAAAGTCCTTGGATACTTTTTCCTCCTCAGGCTTGTCTAGGAGATCATCAGCAACCTCCACCATGTTGATATTATTGTCGAAGCCCTCAGCAGCTTCCACCATTTCAAAACTACAATCAGAGGCTACTTCGACCTCCACCATATTCACAGTGGAAGGTTCAGCATAATTGGCTTCGACCGCCTGCATGGGGTTTGAGTCAATCCTCATCTGTTGCTTTGATTTGTCTCCAAACTTCAGTCTTCCATCACGGATTGTATTCTGAACAAGATCCCTGAAAAGGAAACATTGAGAAGTTTTATGACCCAAAAAATTATGGTATTTGCAAAAACCCCTCTTTTTCTGTTGGTCCACAGGAGGCTCTTTAGCACCTGCTGGTTTTATTAATTGACCATCTTTGACTAATAAGTCGAAAATTTTGTCACACTTGGTGACGTCGAACGTATAAGTTCTTTTAGGAAACCTATCATTCTTTTCAGGTTCGACTGGATTTTTTCCATTCGACGGAGTTAGTACTTTACAGGCGTATTGTGGGCCTGACTTTAGTTCTGCCAGATCAACTTCTTGTTCGTCGAACAAAATTAGTTCATTTTCATCACCATCATCATCCTAGCATACTCCTACATAGGCCACTCTTTCCTTTTTATTTTTATTTGATCTAAATTTCTCAGCTTTTAGCCTTTCAATCTGTCTTACCCTATCTGCTAATTGTGCCATGTCTCTCAAATATTGAGTGTCTAATTTCTTTCTTATAGAATAATCTAGACCCCCTGCAGCCATTTCGACTAACTCTTGTTCTGGCACTTGTGTAAAACATCTTGCCTTAAGCAACCTGAACCTATTTAGGTAATCATCTATAGGCTCTGAAAATTTCCTCTTAACACTGGCTAATTCCTTCAAACTTATCTTAGTCTGACCCATATAAAATGGTTCATGGAACAGTCTTTCTAATTGGGGCCATATGAATATAGAGTTTGCAGGCAAGGATGTAAACCAGGTAAACGCATTTTTTGTCAAAGAACTTGGGAAGTATTTCATTTTTAAATTTTCATTATTGGCTATTTCTCCTGCTTCGATCAAATAACGCGCTATATGTTCTATGGTGGATTCGCTAGTGTCCCCTGAAAATTTGGTAAATTTGGGGACTTTCCACCTTGGGGGTAATTCCTGTTGTAGAATATATTCAGATAGTGGGGAAGCATAACTAGGCCTTTGTAATCCTACATTTACCCCATTTTGCGCCATTATCCTTTCGACCATGGCTGCTAAATTGTTTTCGGCAGGCAGATGGTTATATCGTATTCGCTGTCGCAAGACATCATCAGCATCCTCGTCTCTCTGGACGATTACCCTCCTAGGTTCTTGTTGAACGGGTATTTCGACACGAGGCTGTTCGACCACTGCCTCTTAGTTTCTAGGGTTTGCCTGAGGATTCTCTAAAGGCCTTTGATTTATTGTGGGCTCCTCTTCGACATTCACTACTGGGTTTTGAATTACTTGTTCTCTTTGTCGTGTTTGAGGAACACCAAAAAAGTCAGCAATACGTGTCATTTGCGCAGCCAATAATTGGTTGGTTTGGGTAGTGTTTTGTATTAAAGGATTAAACACTGCTCCCATTTGTTGTGTCAACATTTGGACCATATCATGATTACTTTCGTCCATTTGTTGTCAAATTACTTGCGCAGAATTATTTGTAATTGCTGGCATTTGGAAATTTGGTAGGGGTTGGTTTAATCTACTCATACTTCCGCCATATCCCGACCCTTGTAGTGGTGAAGACACGTGGACCATGGCATCAGAATACAAGGATGGTGCATTTTGCAAGTTTGCTATTACTGATGTTGGCATTCCATATGGTTGTTCTCTACCAAACATAGGCATGGAAAAATTTGTCTGAAATGGCCTATAATTATGTCCTCAAGGAGGAGGCGTCCCCATGGGCATTGAATGTCCCATTGTGGAAGAACTAGGCATGTTTTGGGAGAGCGAAACCGCTGGTATAGATCCTGTTGATGAAGGCATAGCCTCCTCCAAAACAGGGTTTGAATCCACATTTCCCCCTGTCGAAGGGATAGGGTTGGAAACTGGAATTGTTTCATTTGGATTTGGATTATTTGGCCGATTTGCCATTCTTCTTACTCTTGCTCTTTTAGGTCTTTCTACGTCGGTTACGGCTAATTTACCGCTTCTCAAAATCATACAATGAAGTAGAAACTATTTGGCTAAGAGTTATTCTGTAAAAAATTCTAAAATTTTGCACTGGTCCCACCAGGTGTGCCAATTTGTTCGTTGTTGATTTTGGCGAACAACCTCTGATTTACCAATTTCTTATAAAATTGGGTTACTTGCAGGACCAACCACACAAATCCTGGGATACATGTGCAAATTTGTCTAACTCTTAGTATAATGGTGTTTTGATGGTTTGTTTTGTTGTATCTTTTTATATGAATGGTTTGGTTAAAGAACTAACTAACAACTTTTGGCGAAAAATAAGTTAAATGAAAGTAAAACTTGCATAAAGTAAATGACAAAGGATAAATGACAGGGAAAAGTAAAGGCAATTATAAAAGACTTTGAATTTTTATAAACTTAAAAGATGGTGTTCACACGTACATTTCCCAAATAACAAACTCTTTTCTCTCACACGGGTACTTTGAGTATTTACAGGAATTTTGTACAAGTTTTCACACACTAAAATTCTACAACAACTATCCTATTTATAGAAAAATACAATAACTGTTTAGTAACGGAAAAATTCTAAATCTTTGACACTTGGCCTTCTGCATGTCTTCCTCTCTTCTAAAGCTTCCACGCGTCTTCTGCCAAATGTTATAACTTTTGACTTTGAATTTTCCCTCTGTGTCGAAGCGTCGCGCCTCTTCACTTTGTCGAATTGTCGAAAAATAACAGATGTCCCTTAAACCTTGTCTGACGCAAACTTCCTTACGTTTCTGTCGAAATGTCGAAACCCTGTTTTTGTCGAAGTGTCGAAAACTCCTTTTGAATACCTTCATTTTCTTTCTTCTTCATCTGTAGCCATTTTCTTTAGTTGAAGAACATCATTTCGCCTACCAAAACATGGTGTCGAAATCTGTGTCTACAGTCCCCTAACACCTTTCCGGGCATTCCGGGCTTGTCTCATCAGCTTCCTTTTCTCCTTGATAGATGTGTCAGTCATCTTATCTACAACAAGAGGAAAAAATCAATATAAGCTAAAAGTTAATGAATAAAAAAGGCAAAGGTAATGAAGGTGTGAAAAACGCAAGAAAGGGGGGTTTGAATTGGTTTTTCAAAATAAATCGTTTCTCTTTAAAATAACTTTCTCTTTGAAACTTTACCCCTTTTCTAAAGAAAAAATAACTTGGTGAAACAAAGAGATATAAATAAGTTATGTTTATACTAGTTCACTTGAGAACCTCTCAAGTTAATCTAGTCCACCCGCCAAGGTGATTTCGCCTCTCTCAACGAGGTCTTAATCCACTATTTCAACAAAATAGTACACTGCACGAGCTTCCACAGCTGGTGACTAACAACAACCTCTAGAACTCACGCGTTCTAGACTTCTCAAGTAATTCAACCACACAGGTCTTACTTAAGGTATAATCTCTAAGACACACGTCCTAGACTTCTCAAGAGATCTAATCACTAAGACTCTCCAAAGGAATACAACTTAAGTTCAAATGCAACGGGTTTACAGAAAATTGCTTCTTATCAAGCTGATAATGTAAACTAGTTTTTGGATAAAAAATGACTTAAGAAAGAACAGAGTTATAAGATATTGTAGCAGGTTGCGTGTGTATCTTTCTTCAAGTCTTTGAGCTTCCTTTTATAGCCGAGTGAAAAGAGCCGTTGTGATGAAATCATGATAGCTAAGTAGGCTTACGGCTAGAAGCGTGAGGACAGGTACAAAGTCTTCTGCATGTTGCGCGTCCTGTCTGTGTCAGTTTGTATTTCGCACAGTCTTCAAGAATTTTAACGTTGTAATGTGGTACAACTGTACAGTGTGGCACATTTTCTTGGCTTCTCAACTACAAAGGCTTTTTGTGAGCGTGAGTAAGAAGGGAAAACATTGCTCGGTTCTTGAGATTATCAAGTCTTCGAATCATCAGCTCTGCGCTTCCAGAATCTTCAGAACTTGCCTTCAGAACCTTGTTCTTTTAATTTACTTTCTTTGTATCTTCAGAGGCTTCTGATAATATTTGATTGAAGCATGAGAGTCGACTTTTTGGTAGGTCTTCAGAACCTTGATCAGAGAGCATGAGGCTTCAGCATCTGGACTTCGTTTCGTCAGAACCTCTGTCTTTTGATCTTCAGAACTCATTCTCTTTTCCTTTCATACAAATATCTTATAACACCATTAATTGCACAAAATTGTTCATACAAATATTCATCTGTTATCATCAAAACTTAGAGATAATATTGCAGAACCAAATCTTGTTCTCACAATCTCCCCCTTTTTGATGATGACAAAACTATGTATTTGATGACGCAATTTTGATATATAAATATATAACACAAAGAACATGGAAAAGGGTTTTTAGGATAGCTTATCCTTTTTATGAAGTGCTCCCCCTGAGTATTAGATTTGATTAAGGTTCATTCTCGGGCTCCCCCTGACTTCATTGACCTTTTTGAGTCTTTCTTCATCATCAGAGTTATCTGCACAGAAGAAAAATACAGAAAGATAATCTAATAGAGATGATAGATTTATTTGTTTGCAATGTAAGCAGCATTGTTTTTCAGAGAATGACTATAAGATCAAAATTATCTCATTCATATACTTTCTCCCCCTTTTTGTCATGAATCAAAAAGATAAACACAGGGTAGTCCAAAGGTGAAAAACATAGAACTAAAACTTAAAAGAAAAACAGATGTTTATTTGCTGTCAGAGGACATCTTGTCCCAAATCTTCTTCATCATGATTTGAAGATTTTCATTGACAGTATCTTGCTTGTCAAACCTTTCTCTGAAGTTCTTTTGTTCAATTCTGATTTCATCAATGGCCTCTCCCAGACGCTTGATAGCAGGATCAGAAGTGGAAGCAATCGTAGCACTTTCTTTAGCTCTTTCAGCTTCAGCAGCTTCCTGTGCCTTTCTAGTAGCTTGCTCTTCTGCTTCTTTAGCAGCCTTTTCTTCAGCTTCTCTCTGCTTGGCAGCCAAGAACTTGAGTGCTCTGACTCGTGCTTCAGCTTCTGCTCTTTCTTTAGCTTTCTCAAGTCCATTAGTTATGGTGGCATTTGAGAAACTTACAATTCTTGTAAGTTCCACTTCCAACCATTTTTGAAAGCTTTGGCAGGCACTCTCAAGTTCCATGAGCTTCGTGCTTGTACAAAGTTCCGCTCTTAGCTTGGCAAACGTATCCAGTGCTTTGTCATGAAACAGACTTATGCACTCTTCAAAGGATAATGGAGGTGGTGCATTATAAATAACCAGAGCGAGGTTGGATTTATCAGGGTTGGTTTTAGGTAGTGGTTGCTGAGATGAATCAATCTCAGTAGGAGCAAGTTCAGGTGGTTGTTGTTGATTGTTAGGAGAGGTTACTTCTAGATTGTCGGAGCTCATGAGGTTTTCAGGTAAGACAATTTCTAGAGATTCATAGGAGGTTCCCTCAGAACTGGATTCAGTATTGGGAGCTTGAGGTTCAGAGATTTGATTTATTGGTTCTAATTCATTTGGCAGAATTGTTGAGGTAGTTGCTGTTGAAATATAGGGAAAAATAGTCTCAGACACGATTGGAGTAGTTATTGATGGATTGTTGGTTGATTGATCAGTGGTTGGTAAAGGAATAGAAAAAGACGGGGGTTTAAACCTTACTTGTGGAATGGAGGTAGAGGTGATTGGTGATGAAGATGGTGCAGCAACAGATGAATTTGCATCAACTTTATTGATTTTCTCGAGAAGAAGAGCTTCTTTTCAGGAGATTCTAGTTTCATCCTTTTTCTTCTTTTTGCACTCCGCATTCTCTTCAGCGAGCTTCCTCTTACTCATGGTAATATGTTTTGACTGAGGGATAACTTCCTCAACTCTAGATTCTGCTTCTCTCATTATGGCAATATAGGAGGCTATTGCGGTTGGATTATCTTCTTTACGGTAGAATGGATAGTTCTCCACTGGATTCCTGATCTTTTTCACCGTGTCGGGAGAAATAGGTGTTGGTTTCACCTCAACACTTGCAATCATCTTCATATGCTTAAGGTTTATAGCATTGAAGGCTTCTCCAACTTTTTCATTCAGGTATTCGGTGAACTTTGCTTCCTTGGTCAGATAATTCACTAATCCGCTTTCAACCAGAATGTCAGAGATCAGCCTTCCAAAAGGGATGTAGTTAACAATTTTCTTTTCTGGTGAGGCCGTTGTTCTTGTTTTGCGCACTATATCCCTTAAATAGTAGAATATAATGGAGGGAAGACACATTTTCTCATGTTTGTGCAGGTAGTACAGCATGTGTTTTTTATTTGTGTTGGCAAAATCTGTAGCACTCTTCGCTGGTCTTGAATTGATGCATCCAAGAATGATCTTGTGCCAGATCCTTAGGTTGTCACGCAAGTTTTTACTTTTGTAGTCTGTTGTTCCTGATTGACAGCTTTTGAAGATAACTTTGTTGATGACTGACTCAGGTTTTTCAGTTTTTTCGTACACTCTCTTTCCTTCCAAGAACTTCATTCCTAGCAATTCTGAAATAGATCTCTCAGTGATGATAATCTTCTGATCCAGAACAAAAGATACCACATGGAATTCGTCTGTATCTGCATGTCTCCAGAATTCTTTCACTAGATCATCAAAGCATGGACCTCTTAATCTATCAAAGTAATTCTTCCATTCTTGAGCACCCAATTGATCAATTAGGTTAAACCCATTATCAGAGAGGTTGTTGAAATCAACATCTAACTCCTTCAGAACAGTTAGATCGTTTGAATGTGTCACACATGTCACAGAGCGAGTTTTCTGGGTGACATGGTTAGCATCAATTGAGGGAAGGGTTAATGGATTTGAAACAACTGGTTCAGTCGTTGAGAGAGTAGTAGTGGGTGTGATGGATGAAGATGGTAATTCTTGGGAGATTTGAATAGTATCTTGTTGATGAGTGTTCATCCTTACGGTGATAAAAAAATGAGGATTGAACTTTGAGTTAATTTTGAGGGAGAGATAGATAGAGAGAAATAGATGAGAGTCGATTAACTTTTTAGGGTTTGTGAGAGAGAGAGGGAAAGAGAAAATGTTCTCGGGGGTTTAAGGACAGATACCTTCTTGAGGGGATAAGCTCATAAATGTGATAAAGTTGAGTCAATCTCGAGAAAAATGTTGTTCGTTCAATTTGAATAGTTAAAGTGACTTAATTTTATTTAATCACGTGCAAAAATAATTTTCCGAATATATGACATGTCATTTATTTATCAGAACTTGAGATGCGTTAAAAAAGGTTCCGATGATTTGAAAAATACTTTTCCTCTAACTAAACACATAAGGTTTTGAAAATGTTTTATTCTGAACAATACTTCATATTCAGGTGATTTAAAATGATTAGAAATCTATCTTCAGCTAAGGGTTTTGTAAAAATGTCAGCCCACTGATGGTCTGTATCAATGAATTTTAAGCATAGAGTTCCCTTCTGAACATAGTCCCTAATAAAATGATGTTTTATTTCAATGTGTTTAGCCCTAGAATGCAAAATTGGATTTTTACTTAAGCAAATAACAGCCGTATCACAGAAGATATGAATGTTACTCTCATATATCTGATAGTCTTCCAGCTGATTTTTCATCCATAGCATTTGAGTGCTGCATAGGGAAGCTGGTATGTATTCTGCTTCAGCTGTTGAGAGAGCAATTGTAGATTGTCTTTTGCTTGACCATGAGATTAGGTTGCTTCCTAAGAACTGACAGCTCCCCGATGTGCTCTTTCTTTCTAATCTGTCTCCAGCATAATCTGCATCGCAGTAACCAGAAAGAGTATACTCTGATGTTTTCTTATACATCAGGTCAAGGTGAATTGTTCCTTTCAGATACCTTAGAATTCGCTTGATAGCGGTTAGATGTGATTCTCTTGGATCTGATTGGAATCTAGCACACAGATGTACACTGAATAATATATCAGGTCTAGAAGCAGTTAGATATAAGAGAGAACCTATCATACCATGATAGAGTTTTTGACAAACCTTAACTCCTGTTTCTTCCTTTCCCATAACACAAGTTGGATGCATTGGTGTTTTAGGAATGTTGCAACCCGTCATATTGATCTTCTTCAGAAGTTCTTTTATGTACTTGGTTTGATGGATGTAAGTGGCCTCTGATCTTTTATCAATCTGAATTCCAAGGAAGAACTTCAGTTCTCCCATGAGGCTCATTTCAAATTCTGCCTGCATTAACTTTGAAAATTCTTCACATAGAGAAGAGTTAGCAGAACCAAAAATAATGTCATCAACATATATTTGAATAATAAGAATGTCATTCTTATATGTTTTGCAGAAAAGAGTTATGTCAACCTTTCCTCTGGTGAAATTGTTTTCTAATAAAAATTTGCTCAATCTATCGTACCAAGCTCTGGGAGCTTGCTTTAAACCATAGAGTGATTTTCTAAGTTTAAAGAAAAAGTCTGATTTCTCTGAGTTTTCAAAACTAGGAGATTGTTTGACATAAACTTCTTCTGGTATATAACCATTTAAGAATGCACTCTTAACATCCATTTGATATAGTGTGATATTATGATTTACTGAAAAGGATATTAGCAAATGTATTGCTTCGAGTCTAGCAACTGGAGCAAATGTTTCGTTGTAATCAATTCCTTCTTGCTGACTGTATCCTTGAGCAACAAGTCGTGCTTTGTTTTTTATAACTTCTCCCTTTTCATTTAGCTTGTTTCTAAATACCCACTTAGTTCCTATTATATGAACATTCTTAGGTTTAGGAACTAGATCTCAAACATCATTTTTGGAGAACTGGTTGAGTTCTTCTTCCATAGCCATAACCCAGTCTTTGTCCATGAGGGCTTCTTCAATTGTAGTTGGTTCTATCAATGATACTAGTCCTACAAGTGTTTCTTCTGATGGTCTAAAGGCTGATCTGGTTCTGATAGGAGCATCTTTGTTACCCATAATTAGTTCCACAGGATGGGATGTGGATAGTCTTCTTCTTCATTGAGATAGGGTGTTTGGATTTACTTCAGTGATTTCTGGTGTAGGATCTTGCTGTTCTTTAACTTCATCTGTCCCTTCCTTAGGTTCGGAGAATCTGATTTCCAGATCTGCAAGTTTCTCAACTAGCTCTGACTTTTCAGAGTCAGGCTTGTCATTGAATCTAACATGAATAGATTCCTCCACGATTCTTGATTCTGTGTTGTAAACTCTGTAGCCTTTCGAGCGTTCAGAGTATCCCAACAACAGACATTCATGTGCTTTGGAATCAAACTTGGAATAAAACAGACACATCCAAATGGATGAAAATATGAAATGTTGGGTAATTTATTTTCCACAATTCATATGGAGTTTTATTCAAGATATGTCTTATAGAGATTCTATTTTGAATATAACATGCTGTGTTAATTGCTTCTGCCCAGAAGTGCTTAGCTATGTCAGTTTCTTAGATCATGGTGCGAGCCATTTCTTGTAAAGTTCGATTCTTTCTTTCTACAACTCCGCTTTGTTGTGGAGTTCTAGGACAAGAAAAACCATGAGATATTCCATGTGAATCAAAAAGTTCTTCAAAGTTTTTGTTTTCAAATTCTCCACCATGATCACTTCTGACTCTGACAATTTTACAATTTTTCTCATTTTGTACTTGGGTACAGAAGGAAGCAAACACAGAGTGTGATTCATCCTTGTGTTTTAAGAATTTTACCCATGTCCATCTGCTGTAGTCATCAACGATGACTATTCCATATTTCTTACTGTCGCTACTCGAAAAATAGTCGACCGGAGGCGAAAGAGGAAGAAATAGAAGAGTCGCCATCGAACTTTATTTATCCCATGAGGGGAAGGGAAAACATCGAGAAAACCCAAGGAAGAAAGGATAAGATGGTCTCACAATCAAATTATGGGTTCGGAAGCCGGTTATGCGGAGGGAAGGTATTAGCACCCCTCACATCCATCGTACTCGATGGGAACCAATTGCTTGTCTATGTGTAAGGATTTTTGCTAAGGAAATTGCTTTCTAAGAGTGCTCTAAGAGGGAAAGAGATGGTTAAAGAACAAATAATATGAAAGAAAATAAAAGAAAAGGTGGGGAGAAGAATAGGAGACTCGATAGGACTTCGCGGTCTTATGCCTACGTATTCCCTCGTGCAATGGGAAAGTCAGAGTCAACGTAGTTCGGAGGACTACGGGTGAAGAAAATGGAAGGGGGTGGAAAACGGAAGATGGATAAAAGGTGGATAGAAGGTGGCTCGCCAAGATCATCACAATCTTATGCCTACGTATCTTACATTCAGACGAGAATGAAGAATCAGAGCAATCGTAGTTCGACCGACTACGGTTTGTTGGTGTTTTTTATGGACGATGCTAACATGCGGGTTCTAGCAGTTAGGTGTTTTGTGGCTCGCTCGTGGAGTCTTATGCGTTACCTGTTTGCGATAGAACGGACGTAACATGTCCTTTTTGAAAAGGTTGATTTTCGCCATACAGGCAAGATGTTTCATTTGATTTGTGAAGGTTGGTTTTAAGGGCGAAATAAGTCCTCGGATAGGAACCCCTTCGGGTAGTACCCAATTCTTTATCTCAAAAGATTTGTTTTGAAAATGGTGTGGCAAATATAATCCATCTTTGTATTGAAAGACGAGTATCAAGACCACACACTCTAAAGTGAGCATCTTAACACTCGAAGAGGAAGAGGTCTTCACCAAATCCTCTCTCTTTAGTTCAATACAAAGAGAACTTTATTCTCTTATTTAAGGTGTTTTAGTTTTAGATGGTAAGTGCTTCATGACAGTGAACCCTAAAGGTAATGTCAAGCACTCGGGATAGGAGAAGGCCTTCGCCTAACCACTCCACGACCATCTAAGTTTTTTTTAAGAAAATGTTTTGAAAATACACTTGGTACGAGACCAAGGTTTTTTAGACACAAGGAGATGAAATGAAGAGAGAAAAAGGTTTTTGAAAGAATGGGTGGTGAATATAGTTACGTCTTCGTATTGAAAGACGAGTATCGAGACCACACACTCTAAAGTGAGCATCCTAATACTCGAAGAGGAAGAGGTCTTCACCCAATCCTCTCTCTTTAGTTCAATACAAAGAGAACTTTATTCTCTTATTTAAGGTGTTTTAGTTTTAGATGGTAAGTGCTTCACGACAGTGAACCCTAAAGGTAATGTCAAGCACTCGGGATAGGAGAAAGCCTTCGCCTAACCACTCCACGACCATCTAAGTTTATTGAGAAAAGTTTTGAAAAGGCACTTGGTACAAGACCAAGGTTTTTGGTTAGAAAGAGAAAATAATGAAAGAACGAAATGAGTTGATGAACACAGTAATGTGATCAAAAGAAAAGTCAAGAATCGAACTCAAGAGATTAAGCAAAAGATATCTAAGCTACAAGTCACAACAGTTAGAAGTCAAAAAGATTGATAAAAGTTAAAATCAAGGATTACAAATCTAAATGTTTAAAATCTAAACACAAATTAAAATGAAAAAAAGATTAATTTACAAAATTAATTGAGACACTATTTTGGAGGTTTTTTTTATTATTTACCAACTAAAATTAAATTATTTAAAATAAAAGCTATTGATTCTAACTAAAATATTAAAAGTAATTAAATTTAAAACACAGTTAGAAAAGAAAAAAAAAATTTGAATATTAATTTTGAAAAAAATTAACTAAAATCTAAATGCTTGCTATTGTTTAAAGAAAAAACTTAAAGCCAAACAAGAAAGAAACTTGGAAAGACAAAATGCAACCCAGGCCCACATAAAGCAGGTCAACTTTGGTTCATATGGGTTGGGTTCCACCCGACCCAAACCCGTTTTGGAAACAAAATGAGGGAAAGGAAAAAAACCTAACACTAATAGCTGCAACAAGAAACACGGTCAACCACCATGAAAGAGAAAGAATACGCATATCGACCTGGAAATGGAGAAAGCACGCTCAGGCAAAACTCAGTCTATCCCTCGATCGTACACTCTCCTCACGATTCACTCTCAACCGCTCGCTCTCAGTTTCTATTCACCTCTCTCTTGTTTTCAAATCGCGTCTTCCTTTTCTTCTTTTCACGCTCATCATCTCTCAAATCTCGCCGTTTTTTGTAAATCGACTTCACCCTCTTCGCTCTCGATCTCTCTCCCTTGCGGCGGCTCAGCTAATTCGTTTTGCTTCTCCCAGACCAAACCCTCTAACAGTCCAGCATGTAACGCCCCAGTTTTTGTCAGTTTTATTTAATCGAGTCTATTTGATTATTTTATTATTATATTATTTTATTATTGACTTTTATTTGGCAATATATTATTTTTCATCGTTGTTGATGTTTTATCGCATTTTGAGAGCGTTTGGGAGATATTTGAGCTGAGGGGTATTTTGGTCTTTTGCTTGGGTAAGTTTTATGTTTTATATAAATAGAAAGAAATAGAGAGAAAATGAGAGAAAGAAGAAAAGAAGAAAGAAGAGAAAGAGAAAAGAAGAGGAAAAGAAGAAAAGAGGGAGAAGAGGAAAATCATCAAACTCAATGCTTGGACTTCGATTAATCGGGTAAGGGTGAGAAGTTTCAATTATATCATGCTTGTATATGTATATGTATGTGTTGTTTGAATGTTTGGGTGAAAAATATAGGTTTTTCTATTTGGGTGAAATTGTGAGTAATTTGTAGAAATCGATGTTTTCACAGATGAATTGATGAAATGTATGCCTAAATGTGTTCTAACATATATTTTTGGGTCATTGGGTGTAATACTATCATGTGGGTGGAAGATTTGGATCATTTTCGGGTCCCAAACCCATTTTGGAGAAATTCTGGTTCGTCCAGATTCGTCAGGCGAGTTGGTGGCGAATCCGTTTCGCCAGGTATTCGCCAGGCGAATTTGCCTGGGACAGCAAAAACAGTATTTTCGTATTTTAGCCATAACTTTTGAACCTTAAGTCCGTTTTGGTCCCCGTTCGAAGCGTTAGAAAGCTTATGAAATGTTCTTTCTTATAAAAAGGGGTTGGAGGGCAGTAGATGATTTATTTAGGTCGTGGTTTTGGAAAAGTGTTGGGTTGTCGGGTTTTTATCGCGTACAATGTGTGCGATTGATGTGTTAGCATGATATATGCTTGTGACATGTAACGTGTAGCTTGTAGACCGTTATATAATGTGAATATACATGATGAAATGTTGTGATGATGGGTTGTGGCCCTATGGCAAATATGTGCATTGTGGTGTATTAGACTTCGATGCGTGATTAATGATGTTGTTGTGTAGTAAAATACATTGTTTGATTGAATATCAATGTATGTTGTTATGATGTGTCGTGGGTAGTCTTTGTGGTGTGAATCCCTTTTGGAAGTAATTGTGATTGTATGATTGTTGTGGTATGTGATGAAATGCATTGTTTGAATTGTTTTCAATGCAAGAATATGATGATGTGTATTATGCAATGTGCTGTGGATATGGATGTCGTATGACTTGTATGCTATTGTGTGATGATAATGCATGTGATGACATGTTGTGGTGATGAATTATGGTCGAAAGGCAAATAAATGCAATGTGTTGTATTTGGTTATGTATGCATGTTTATGGTTGCATATATGTGGAAGATGCATTGGTTGTCATGAGTTCTTGTGTGTCAAGTATCATGATATGCATCTTGTGATCGTGTGCCCATTTGGGGTGTGAGTGATCGGATCGTGTGCCCATGTGGGGTGTGAGCGATCCATAAACGTCGTGTGCCCATGTGGGGTGTGAGCGACGGATTGGTTCCAGAGGGAATCCGCTATAACGTCGTGTGCCCATGTGGGGTGTGAGCGATGATTATAGACGATCGTGTGCCCATGTGGGGTGTGAGCGATCGGGTCGTGTGCCCGTGTGGGGTGTGAGCGACGGGGAACATCATATGCCCGACGGGGAGTTACATTGGTAACGAGCGATGGTTCCAATAACTTCCTGAGTGAACTTGAGATGATTGAGTCGGTACCACATTGCATTTGCATAGAGTCGTGAGTCGGTCTCTATGATTTGCATTTATCATCTTTATAATGGTGCACTGATGAATAAACATGAATATGTATGTTTATGTAGAATGATAAGAATTGTGAAAGTGTGCATGATGAATATGCTTGGCTTTATATATATATACATTGTGATGTATATGAGTGAGTTGTGATGAATTGTGGTGAGAAATGTGAATGGATGCGTTATGTGTGGAAAACCATGATTTGATTTATTATGTGTGATATGTTTTGTATTAGTGACATGCTATATGTGTTAGTATGTGATGGTATGGGTGAGATGATTTATGCATGTGTTTGAATGTGCGTTGGCATATTATTATGCAATCTTGATTTAGTTGTTATTTCTCACCCTTCTGCTATTTTATGATGCTCTATGAGGCATTACAGATTAGAGTTGCTGGAGGTCTTTTGTAGAGACTAGCCCTCCGTTCTGTTGTCGGTCTTGGTGTCTGCTCTGATACGTAGCACAGGAGTCGGGGAAACGAATTATGTTATTTATGTATATAATTGTTGAATATATTTGGCATTTCCTTTATTATGGAAAAAGTTTCCCCTTTGAGGGTGCTCTATTTTATGCTATGTATCAAATTTATGAGCAGGGATGATGTTTTGTTTATTTAAATGTGACATCCTTGTTTCTGTCGGAAAAATAAATTTTTAGTTACTCTGATTTTATTTATGTATTATTTATTCGCGATGGGAATTGGGGTGTTACATTAGTGGTATCAGAGCAGGTCGGTCCTTCCGGCCATGTTGTTGAGTCAGTTGGTGTGACAGTTGAATATTGTCGATGTCGTTGTTTGCCCCTTAGTACGTGATATGTGTGGAAGCACGGTCAGTACTTTCTGGGTTTCTAATCCTTTGTCTTCAGGAGTTAGAATGAGATAAGAGGGGGAGAAGCTGGTACTTCTCCAAGTTGCTTCGGTTGTGGAGCGTTGGCCCAGTGTGTTGTGAATTGCAAGATTGTAAGTGCTATTAGGACAATGTTGTTTCCAGTTCTGGAGGGAATGCGGAGGTAAGGTTTACGTCAACTAAGGATTTGTGCCTTAGGTAGTCTTGTGTGCAGGATGTAAGGAATGCTATTATAGTTTGGTAAAGACGGTTTATGCCCCATCATGATTGTCGGCTGTCTATCGACAAATTGAGGAATTGATCACCCTTAATCTCTTGTTGATAGCAGACGGGAATGATGTTGGATGGGATAGATGTGTCTTTCCGGCCTTGATAGTGCGTGTGATGAATTGTTTGGAATTTGAAAATGTGTTGGTTTGGAAAAGTTGGATTTTGAGGTGTGGAAACCATGGAAGTGCAGCAGAAAATTCTAGTTCTGGTGTGATTCGCCAGGCGAATTGGGGATTCGCCAGGCGGATAAGGTATCGCCAATAGTTCGCCCGGCGAGGTGCTGGCGAAGGGAGATTCGCCAGGCGAAATCGGAAGTCGCCAGGCGAAATCGGAAAGACAGAAATGTGTTAGCTACTGGAAGTTTGAGTTTTCAAAAAAATCAGGTTTCGCAGCTGGTTCGCCAGGCGAAGGGCTGGTGAAGAGGTATTCGCCAGGCGAAATTCTTACTCGCCAGGCGGATCTGGCTGTTTTCCAATAATTAACTTTCCTTCAAAAATTCATATCTTTTGACTCGGGTGTCCGATTTAAGCATTCTTTATATCGATATGAAGCTAGGAAAGTGTTCTATGCTATGGAAGGTGAAATTTTTGTTTGTACGGTGGAATAGAGGCTTTGTTATGTTGGTCAAGTTAGGAAGTTATTGAGAGAGGACGATTGGGTATCGTTAGTGGTTGTTCTCAGAGAGGAGAGTGTGAACTCAAATTTGGCGAAGGTGAAGATTTGAGGGTTGGATCTGCTAAGTAAGTAGAAAAACTCTTAGGCGATGAAACCAAGGTGTTTGTAATATTTGTGATAATAGTGTTCTAGAAATTGGCAGGAAGTCACAGTGATTGGCCGTCAGTTGTGCATGGTTTTCGGATGTGTTTTTGAATGGAACATTAAGGTGTTGTCTTAAAGAGCTCCAGTTTTGTTAGTAACAAAAAGGGAATGATGATTGAATGGAATGACAAGCATGATGTGTATAATGGTATTGAGACTATGGAAAGCGAAACGTAAAGTTCTGTTGAGGTTTGGAGTCTTTGGAATTTTAGAGCGTTAGTGGAAATTTTGAGAAAACCTTAAGTGTGGATGTAGTATTTGAGAGTTCCTTTGGGATGGTTGTTGCTACATGTTGGAATTTATGGAATTTGGACTGTTAAGCGAAGAAATTATGTATGGATTACGGACAGTTTTATAAGGTAACGATTGAGAATGAGTGTCCACTTTCATGAAAAGATAACTGGAATGGTTTGGTTGAGTTTGAGTGGAATCACAATTATTTGGAATGTTTGATAAGAATGGTGAATTGTATGAGTTGAGGCTTTGATCAATTTTATGTGACTGGTTATGTTTGTTATCATCGGAATAGGTTGTTATTTACTCGATTAAGCTTGTATGTAAGTCTGGACAAGTTTGGATGAGAGTTGGTTTGGTTGGGCATTACAATGCTCAATGATGTTATTCGGTGTTAGTAATGCGTCTGTAAGGGTTATGGAGTAGATGAATCGTATCTTCCATATTTATTTGGATAAGTTCGTAATGGTTTTGATTGAGGATATTCAGATCTGTTATAAACTCAGAGGAAGAACAGGTAGAGTGTTTGAGAATTGGATTACAAGTGTTGAAAAGAGACGAAGTTCTATGCTAAGTTCGTACTTCTGTTATCTCAGTTGACTTGCAAAGGGTGAGTCGTTTGTTTTGGATGTTCGTTGTGAGTGAGTTTTGGTGAGCTGATGTAGAAGTTGTCTATGTCTCCAGTTTTGATTCGGGGTGATCCTAATAAACCGTTTGTGAGGTATTGTGATGTGTCTCTGAAGAGTGTAGTGAGGTGTTAATGCAAGAGAGTAAAGTCGTGGCTTATGCTTTACGAAAATTGAGGATTCATAAAAGGATCTATGCTATTCTGGATTTGGAATTGGTTGCGGTCGTATTGTGTTGGAATATTTGGAGGTGTTATCTTTATGGTTCTAGGCTCGAAGTGTTTGGTAATCACAAGAGTTTAGAGTGCTTGTTTGGTCTGAAGGAATAGAGTATGAGACTACGAGGAGGGTTGTAATTCGTGACGAGTTATGAATTTGGCTTGGATTATCCTTCGGGAAAAGCTAAGGTGGTGCTTGATGAGTTAAGTCGAAAGTTTTTATGCATGTCTGCTTTGATGGCCAGAGAATTAGAATTATTTGAGCAGTTCAGAGACTTGTGTCTGGTGTGTGAGATAACACAGTAGAGTGTGAGGTTGGGTATATTAAAAGTGAACAGTTATTTTTGGCGAATATGAGAAAGAGTTAGACTTTGGACGTGAGATTGGTAGTTTTGATGGTTACGAGTAATCAGAGTGCACAGCGGAAGTGTGTTATGGCACATTTTGTATTTGCGTGTGTGACTTGTAAGGATTCATAAGTTGAACATTGGGAACAAGTAGGATTGGTAAGATTATTGGACGTTTCAGAATGGAAGTGTTAGGTGAAAGGTTTAAATGTTATTCATGGGCTACTATGTAAATGGATGTTTTGATTGTATGTTCGATTGGTGAATCGTAGCGTTGTTGTAGTATGGTTGTGTGACAAGGATATTGGTGTTCTGGTTTTGTTGATGTTGTTGAGACCTTGTGGTGTCGTGGGACTTTATGTTCTGGTTTGTGTTGTTGCCTCGTTTCCATGGTGATGGTTCGAGTGTGTGTAGCTAATTCCTGTGTGGGGAATTAGGGGAGTGTTACCTAGGGTAGGGTAACGATCTTGTTGTGTTTCTGTTCTAGATTGAACCTGTGTATTGGTATCTTGGCTTTTCTTTGAGTCGTGAGTTTGTCATCAAGTGCATTGTATGGGCTTTGCATCTTGTCGTTGTAGTTGTCGTCGTTGTCGTGTCGTTATGGTAGTTAGCAAGGTGGTTTGTCTGTTGTGTTATTTGTGGTGTGCCTTTTGTTGGCATGTTGGTTTGTTAGTCGGATGCGAGAGTCGTATTCGGAGTTGTTCGTATCGGTTAGATTTTCGAGGACGAAAATGTCAAAGTGGGGGAGAATTGTAACGCCCCAGTTTTTGTCAGTTTTATTTAATCGAGTCTATTTGATTATTTTATTATTATATTATTTTATTATTGACTTTTATTTGGCAATATATTATTTTTCATCGTTGTTGATGTTTTATCGCATTTTGAGAGCGTTTGGGAGATATTTGAGCTGAGGGGTATTTTGGTATTTTGCTTGGGTAAGCTTTATGTTTTAAATAAATAGAAAGAAATAGAGAGAAAATGAGAGAAAGAAGAAAAGAAGAAAGAAGAGAAAGAGAAAAGAAGAGGAAAAGAAGAAAAGAGGGAGAAGAGGAAAATCATCAAACTCAATGCTTGGACTTCGATTAATCAGGTAAGGGTGAGAAGTTTCAATTATATCATGCTTGTATATGTATATGTATGTGTTGTTTGAATGTTTGGGTGAAAAATATAAGTTTTTCTATTTGGGTGAAATTGTGAGTAATTTGTAGAAATCGATGTTTTCACGGATGAATTGATGAAAGTATGCCTAAATGTGTTCTAACATATATTTTTGGGTCATTGGGTGTAATACTATCATGTGGGTGGAAGATTTGGATCATTTTCAGGTCCCAAACCCATTTTAGAGAAATTCTGGTTCGTCCAGATTCGCCAGGCGAGTTGGTGGCGAATCCGTTTCGCCAGGTATTCGCCAGGCGAATTTGCCTGGGACAGCAAAAACAGTATTTTCGTATTTTAGCCATAACTTTTGAACCGTAAGTCCGTTTTGGTCCCCGTTCGAAGCGTTAGAAAGCTTATGAAATGTTCTTTCTTATAAAAATGGGTTGGAGGGCAGTAGATGATTTATTTAGGTCGTGGTTTTGGAAAAGTGTTGGGTTGTCGGGTTTTTATCACGTACAATGTGTGCGATTGATGTGTTAGCATGATATATGCTTGTGATATGTAACGTGTAGCTTGTAGACCGTTATATGATGTGAATATACATTATGAAATGTTGTGATGATGGGTTGTGGCCCTATGGCAAATATGTGCATTGTGGTGTATTAGACTTCGATGCGTGATTAATGATGTTGTTGTGTAGTAAAATACATTGTTTGATTGAATATCAATGTATGTTGTTATGATGTGTCGTGGGTATCCTTTGTGGTGTGAATCCCTTGTGGAAGTAATTGTGATTGTATGATTGTTGTGGTATGTGATGAAATGCATTGTTTGAATTGTTTTCAATGCATGAATATGATGATGTGTATTATGCAATGTGCTGTGGATATGGATGTCGTATGACTTGTATGCTGTTGTGTGATGATAATGCATGTGATGACATGTTGTGGTGATGAATTATGGCCGAAAGGCAAATAAATGCAATGTGTTGTATTTGGTTATGTATGCATGTTTATGGTTGCATATATGTGGAAGATGCATTGGTTGTCATGAGTTCTTGTGTGTCAAGTATCATGATATGCATCTTGTGATCGTGTGCCCATGTGGGGTGTGAGCGATCGGATCGTGTACCCATGTGGGGTGTGAGCGACAGATTGGTTCTAGAGGGAATCTGCTATAACGTCGTGTGCCCATGTGGGGTGTGAGCGATGATTATAGACGATCGTGTGCCCATGTGAGGTGTGAGCGATCGGGTCATGTACCCGTTTGGGGTGTGAGCGATCCATAAACGTCGTGTGCCCGTGTGGGGTGTGAGCGACGGGGAACATCGTATGCCCGAAGGGGAGTTACATTGGTAACGAGCGATGGTTCCAATAAGTTCCTGAGTGAACTTGAGATGATTGAGTCGGTACCGCATTGCATTTGCATAGAGTCGTGAGTCGGTCTCTATGATTTGCATTTATCATCTTTATAATGGTGCACTGATGAATAAACATGAATATGTATGTTTATGTAGAATGATAAGAATTGTGAAAGTGTGCATGATGAATATGCCTGGCTTTATATATATATACATTGTGATGTATATGAGTGAGTTGTGATGAATTATGGTGAGAAATGTGAATGGATGCGTTATGTGTGGAAAACCATGATTTGATTTATTATGTGTGATATGTTTTGTATTAGTGACATGCTATATGTGTTAGTATGTGATGGTATGGGTGAGACGATTTATGCATGTGTTTGAATGTGTGTTGGCATATTATTATGCAATCTTGATTTAGTTGTTATTTCTCACCCTTCTGCTGTTTTATGATGCTCTATGAGGCATTGCAGATTAGAGTTGCTGGAGGTCTTTTGTGGAGACTAGCCCTCCGTTCTGTTGTCGATCTTGGTGTCTGCTCTGATACGTAGCACGGGAGTCGGGGAAACGAATTATGTTATTTATGTATATAATTGTTGAATATATTTGGCATTTCCTTTATTATGGAAAAAGTTTCCCCTTTGAGGGTACTCTATTTTATGCTATGTATCAAATTTATGAGCAGGGATGATGTTTTGTTTATTTAAATGTGACATCCTTGTTTCTGTCAGAAAAATAAATTTTTAGTTACTCTGATTTTATTTATGTATTATTTATTCGCGATGGGAATTGGGGTGTTACACAGCACATGGCCCTGAGATCTCTAAGAAGTAAAGAACAAGTTCAGAAGAGACAGCAATCTCTTTTTCATCGCAATGTAAAGTTGAAAACACCGCCAGCTTAAATCATTATGCCCGAATCTCCTGCGACTCATCTCTTTCGGCCTCGATTCGCTTTCGTGAGTTTTGCTTTGGTTCCGTTCAGGTTAGATTTAGTTTTCTCTAACTGTTCTTCTTCTCCATTTCTAAGTTTTGATTTGTTTTGGGTTTGGAAAATTGTGAAGGGTTTAAGGAAGAAGGGTTGAAGGAGGTTGAAAGGTTAAAGAAAGGTCGCAGAAGAGTGGTGGTGTTTGGAAGCTTGTATGGCTTGAAGGGTGATGGTGGTTGAGGAAAACAGAGGGAGAGTTTAATGGTGGTCCGGAAACAAGAACAGAGCTTTTGCGAATGTGGCGGCGACACTCGGTGGATGCAAATAAATTGTTGAAGGTGTTGTGTTGTGGTTGAGAAACAGTGATGAAGATGGGTAGTTGCAGGGTTTCAATGGAAAAAACTGAAGTGTTGTCTATGGTGACATGCAATGTAGTTTCAAAGCTGAAGGAATCTGTGGAAAAAAGAGTTTATGGAGGTGATGAACTATATGGACAGTGAGGGCGGAGAGGTATGTTTAAGGTTGAAACTGAAGTTTTTGGAGCTGTGTAGTTGATGTTTCAAATGAATTATGTTGTTGTTAGAGAGTAGCAGAAAAATGGTCCCCCCGATTCAAATTCTGAGGTCCTCTTTCTTATGTTATTGCTCCCTCCTTTGTATGTCTTGTTATTGACATGTCATTTTCAAAATTGCAGGTCTGCTGTTGTTGTTGGCGGTAGGTTTTGGCCTGGTGTGCGTTAAGGAAGTTGCAGGATCTGCGTTTGTAACAGCATTGTGCAAGTTTTGGAGGGTAGTGTTTTTGGTGTAAGTGGCTAGTAGTGCACAGGGCATGGTACAGGTTGGAGTACGATTGTTGCAGAATGTTGTGTTTGGTCATTGTCTTGTTGGTAAGATGGTTTTGGGAAGCCGTGTTTGGCTTGTGTTGGAACTACAATTTTCTTTTCCACTTTTTCTTGCTTTTGAATTTTTGGCTTTTTGTTGTAATGAGATTTTTATTGTAAGACTTTCGTAAATGGAAATGAAATATATGGTTGAGCTTTGTTATGTAAGATTATTGTATGAATGAAAATGGGGACTACAGTCACTTGATTATTTTTGTGTGATTGAAATGGACATGATGGATTTGAACTTTGAGAAAGGAATAGAACATGGGCTTCTTTGTAGAAAATGGTTGTGATGAAAAAAAACAATTAGGTTCATGGACCTTGGTAATTTATGTGTGATGACAATTTTGGTGTGAATGGACATGTACAAAATAATGATGGACTTGAAATTTAGACATGAACATGGAAAGGGGTTGAATTGAAAAAATGAAATTTGGAAAAAATAGATAGTGAAATAAAATGGAAAATGAATTAATATGAAAAAGATAAATGGAAAACAACAAAAAAAAAGAAAATGGATAATTGGTTGTGAATTGAATTTGAATTGGATTAAGAATGGTTGATGGATATAAGAGGGTTTTAAAATGTGGTTTAAAATGATCGGAGAAATGGATCGGTAAATTGGTTTAGAAAATGGGTAATAATGGATGTGGACCAATACTTCCAACAACACGGCCATGAAATCTCGACTTTCAACTCAAACTCAACCTTGTCTTCTTCCACAAACCTCTAATTAAATGAACATATCTGCCATGAATAACTCGCAACAACCATCTGAATCAATTTGAAACCTTACGGTGATTATTGAATCCGCTCTGAGGAAAGTAATTCCGCAGATGAACCACCAATTAACTGATGAGCCATAATCAATCTTAAATCTCCTTGAAACCCTAATTGCCAGATGAACATGTGATCTTGTTGAGACACTTTGAGGTGTGTAATTTGAGAGGACCACATCCTTGAGAAGATCTTTTTGTTCATTGTCTCGAAAGATCAAGTCTTCCTCCTTGATTGATGATACCCAAGATGCCTTAGAACCAGAGCAAAGTATGAATGATTATGACCTAGAGGGATGCCTATATGATGGAAATGTTATAAAAAGGGTAGGGTAAAAATGAGGGTGTGACAGATGCCCCTATTTAATCTTCTTGGACCTGAGGGTGAGAGTGGCAAAGGCATTCTTACAGCCAAGGTACAAGGAGATTAAATATAAGAATACCCGGAATTTTCAGCCGGAAAAGTAGGTGGAATGAAAGTGATGAATTGGTGGGATGGCTTGAAAAAAGCATCTGTCAATAGGACGAGGTAATTGGTTGTGAGGTATATGATGATATGCTTGAGATGCAATGAGAAATGAACATGAGTGCTTTGCCAGTCTTGAAAGGGGGGCATCCCTGCAGTATCCTGGTGAGATATAATAAGTTGAGATATTCCTTCTACGAAAGGTAGAGCGGACTCAAGAAATAAAATAATGAGATATTCCTCCTACGAAAGGTAAAGAGGACTCAAGAAATAAAAGATGAGATATTCCTCCTACGAAAGGTAAAGAGGACTCAAGAATAAAGGATAGAAATTGGTTCTCCTCTTCCAAAAGGCAAAGAGGACCCCTGAACGAAAGGTTAGGAGAAAAAATAAATTCCTACTATAACAAGTAGAGGAGACTCCCTTGGGAGAAGACGACCGTATTATTTTCGCCATAAGCATAAACGACTCCAGAACACAAGGTCTGGAGAATAATTCCTCCTACAAAAGGTATAGAGGACTCCAGAACAAAAGGCTTGGAGATAAATTCCTTCTGCAAAAGGTAGAGAGGACCCCAGAACAAAAGGTTAGGAGACAATTTCCTTTCTACGAAAGGTAGAAAAGACCCCGGAACAAAAGGCTAGGAGACAATTTCCTTCTACGAAAGGTAGAGAGGACCCCAGAACAAAAGGTTAGGAGACAACTCCTTTCTACGAAAGGTAGAAAAGACCCCAGAACAAAAGGCTTGGAGAAATAAAATAACTCCCTTGGCAGAAGACGATCGTACTTACTTCTGCGAATAACAGAAATGACTCTAGAACAAAAGGTTTGGAGACAGATTCCTTTCTACAAAAAGTAGGAAGGAGACTTACAAAAGGTAAGCTGGGAAGAAATTGTGCAAAAGGCACGGGAAGACTCTTACTAAAGGTAAGCTGGACACATTGCAAAAGGCAAGGAGGAGATACATCGTGAAAAAAAGACTCACAAAAGGTAAGTTGAGGGCAATAACCATCCTCATACAAAAGGCAGAGGGGACTTGCAAAGGGTATCAGAACATCATTTGACCTCATAGGCACAACGACGGAGATGACACTCTCTGAGTAGCGACCATTCAGTTCTTGGCCACATAGGTGTCAAGCGTCCAAATTGATCGAAGATACCTAATACAAAGTTTTATCGCGTGCGTAAGGCAGTGAGAACGCCTACGAAAGGAAAGCGAAGAAGTAAGATTTCACGTGTAAGGCGGTAAAATCCCTTACGAAAGGTAAGGAGACACGGAATGGGTTGGAAGTAGCAAGTGATGGGAGAGACGAAGCCCACAGGAATGCCCTACCCTCTACAGGAACTGGCTAAACAAGCGTGCAAATGATGCAAAAATGTATGCAAAATGCTGGGGATATGAGGATACGGATTGATGGTCGTGCCAAGTAAGGTTGGGCTTAGGTTAAGGTGCCAAGAATGATTGGACTTTGATTGAAATACTTGCTGGGGGAAAGGAGATAGGTAAGGTGAAGGATACCAACCGAAGATGGCTTTTAAATGGGTTACCAGACGAGAACTGGTTTTTAAGGGGTAGACTACCAGACGAGAACTGGTGGCAAAAGGTTAATCTGTCAGACGAGAACTGACTTTATGGTTGGCCAGACGGGAACTAGACTCTGAAACGGTGCTTACCAGATGAGAACTGGTTTTAAAATGGCTAAATAATAGGTGACCAGACGGGAACTGGCATAGAAGTTGTTTACCAGACGAGAACTGGTGTTTTGTTTTGGTTTTACAGGCGGGAACTGGTTTTATGGTTTGCCAGACGAGAACTGGACTTTAAAGTTGTGCAAGCAAGGTGGATTTTGTATCCGGTTAAGGGTGTCGAGTATGATCGGGCTTATGGTGGTAGGTGCCATGTATGATTGGGCTTTGGGTTGGATGGGGAATGAGCTTAACTTCCCGACACTCGAAACCTGACGATGTGATGATCAGAAGGCAGATATGGATGCTTCTGGTGCTCCAAGTTTGGTCCTTTACAGAAGTTGTGCTTGCTCCAGAGAATCTCAATTCTAACTGAGATGCCATGATGGCTTTGCAAACGACAGTATGAGCGTAGCGACACGACTAGTGCATGTTGGTTGCGCTTTTGCTCTGCCCCGAGGCTTTTTGGCATTTGTTGCAAACTCAACATTTACTAGTGCCTAAACAGGGTCAACTTGACCAATCTTGAAAGTATAGAGGAAAACTGCCCCTTTGCAATTGATTTGCCCCGGTCTGTTCCCCGAACGAAAACTTTGGGGGTGATTATACCATGACATAGTCGGAGATAATTTTCCCCAATGTCTGAATCTTTAATAGTCAGCCTTTGCTTGAGTCTCTTGAAGGACTTGCCCCAGAATGAGCGTTGAAGCGACTTAAATTGTGTTGATTGAGCCTTGGAGGGATTTTCCCTCAGTCACAAGAATCTCTGGGTGGCCTACCTTTGGCCGGTGGAGTCTTGAGATGATTCTCTGCTCAACTCACTCTTGAATGTTCTGCTCCAGATTCACAAGGTTATGAGAAGGTTTTGATTCGAGCCAGCACCAACGAATGATCAAGTTTCTCTCTGATTTCACTTTGTTGGAATCTTTTTGATGTCAAGTACTTTCTTGCAGTTAAAATTGTTTGCTTAGAAATGGTAATTTTAATGCGACATTCATGCAAGTTTTGAAGGAAATCATTTATTGGAATGATGTGAAAGTGTGTGACGAATGGACCATTAGTCCAAACGCAGTGTTGATTTATTGGTGTGCGAAAGATATAGCAAGAATATGACACCAATGATGAAGATTAGTAAATCTGTGGGGAGTCAGTTTACGCAACCTTGCTTTAGTACGCTTTCAGAATAAACCCCGCCTCAATTAGGTCTTTCGAGGGTTGTAACATGGTCTGGCTCACGGTTATTTGAAATAAAGGATATTAGGCTCAAATTTTGATTTGTACCCACCCTTCTTCGTGATGAACTCCAGTCCTACGTTCAGTTATACTACACATATTTATCTTCCAAAAGGGTTGACGATGTAAGTGTGAAGATTCAAAGTTTTCTAGGAATGGTAGTCACCTTATTTTGTTTTTGTGGATGTCAGTGATCTTTTGATTTTTGACATAGTGGACACTAAATCTTATTTTGCTTCGAGGATTTGAGGACCTCTTTTGCTTTATTTATTTTTTGATTCCTAACTTTTGCATGGACCGACTTCACTTTTCGAGTCCATCGGGATTGCCCCAATTTTGCCTAAGTTTCCTCTTTGGGGTGGTGGACTTAGCGGGCTATCTTCTTTTTCTTTTTTTTTTGAAGGGTCGTGACTGCCAAGTCTTTGGTCTCTGAAGAATAACCACCATAACAAAAGGTTTCATCTTGAAATTCGAATGTGTAATCAGGATAACTGAACACTACCCATGCCCCAGGTTAAGCGTAAGGTTTTAGAAATCCGAAGGAAACTCCTACTTCTAGGCTCGAAGGGGTTGACTAGGGACTAACTCCTTATCTCTCCAGTGTTTAGGGGATTTGAAATAATGCCTGTACATCATCAGCGGGATTTTATCTGAAAGCATACTATTAGCAATTATGGGTATTTAGTTTTCATCATCCTCCCTCAAATCTTTACTAAGACAACAACTGATAAAGGGAGTGAAATGGAGAAATATTTTTGTGATTTTTTGCAATATATGAGAAAAAATGAGTGGATACGAATGGACTTGTTCAAAAAAGCACGTTCATTACATTAACAAAACCATTAGTAAGCAACAATGTTTAACAACAAGTGGCACTTAACAGAAACGAAACTACAAATGCAAATAAATGACAAGATCTAAAAATTGCCAATCCTGGGGATGTCTTCTGTCTGACCTACTGGCTCGAGGAGATGACCCTTGTAGTCTTTGAACTCAAATAGACGAGAGGTTGACGTGCACAACCAGGCTTCCTTCTGGAAAGGATATGTAACCTTTGTCAATCAGTTGTTGCACTTTGGCTTGGTAGGCTTTGCAATCTTCAGTCGAATTCCCCATTGATCTAGCATGATATCCACATTGCACATCGGGATCGTACCCAGGAGGGTATGGCTCTGGAAACGGCTTGAGAGACTTGGGAACCACCAGCGAGCTTTGAATCAGATGCGGCAAGAGTTGACTGTATGACATAGGGACTATATGAAGAGGAGCATTCCTTCTTTCTAGATTGTTGCGAGGCCTATGCTGACTCTGGCGCTGATTCTGATATCCTCGACCATGGGCTTGTTGATTTACACGAGGAGAAATCCACGGTTTTTGGGACGAAGCTATAGGCATTACTGGTTGCCCATAAGGATAGCATGGCGCTGGAAATGATGACTGCTGAGAAGATGAGGGACCAAAAGGTTTTGCTGGTACACCATGAGAATACTCAACATTTGCTATGACTGCATTGGTTTCATCTTCTTCCTCTTGGGAGCTAATAAGGGATTCAGTCTCCTCGGCTTGGCTATTCGAGATGTTCCGGATTAGTCCACTCTTGAGGTAGCTTTCGATGCGTTCCCCTACCATCACGAGGTCAGAGAAGCTTGATGGCGTACTGCCAACCATTCTTTCAAGATAAGAGCCATGCAGACTGTTTATGAACATGTCAATCAATTCCCTGTCCAAGAGTGGTGGTTGCACCCTAGCTGCTAATTCTCTCCACCGCTGTGCATATTCCTTGAAGGATTCATCGCCATTCTGAGATAGGCTTTGCAACTGCATGCGACTAGGAGCCACGTCTAGATTGTACTGATATTGCTTTAGAAAAGCGCTGGATAAGTCCTTCCATGATTGGATATGGCTTCTTTCTAAATCCATGTACCAACTTAAAGATGCCCCACCCAAACTATCTTGAAAACAGTGAATCATCAACTTATCATCATGGGTATATGTGGTCATTTTTCGGCAGAACATCACCAAATGACGCTTCGGGCAACTAAGGCCTGTGTACTTCTCGAAGTTGGGTACCTTGAATTTCTGAGGGATTACCAAATCTGGCACTAGGTACATATCAGCAGCATCGAACCCAGGCGTATCATGCACTTTCATAGCTTGGAGTTTCTCCTCAATGGCACGAAGCTTTTCCTTAATGGGGTCAGTCAATGGCTTCCTCTGGGGTCGAGTAGGAACATTTAATCGTGGAGGATCATCATCAGGCAGAAGACCATACAGTGGATTAGTTATCACAGTGAAACCTGGTGGGGGATCAACATTCTGACGGTTGCTCTCAGACATGGCTACCTCAGCTTGCTGGCCTTTCAAGTCGTCTATGTTCCACTTGCTTCAAATGCTTCACATCTACCACAGGTTCAATGCGAGTGTCGAGAAATCAACTGTGGGTTATGGACAAAGGACTGAATGAGCTTCTCGGTTTTTAGTTGGAGAATGATACGCAAAATGATGCAAAGATGCTTATACAAATGCAATGTTATGAATGCAACAAGGCATGGGATCAAAGATCAGAGGTTCACGCCACAGGTATCAAGGTCACAGATTCTGTAGGACAACACAACAAGATATCCCTCACCTCGGGTAGGTTATCTATTGTTTTATAACAGGGCATTCCAAGGGTTTTCAAACAAGGTCCCATGCACTAGCCTTCAAAATTTTTCCATCACAACGACGATTCGTAAGACAGTAATCCCTTCAAAGGATGAGCACAGAGTTATGCCTTAGTAACCTTTGGAATAGGGTTCTAAAGGTCCTCAGAATCACGGACTCCCAGGTCGGAAACAAAGACGCCATTACGACTAATCGTAAGACATAATCATTCCCAAAGGTGCCTCATCTGAGCGGTGGAAGTCAAACTAACTCGACGAGTCCTAAGTCTCGCAAATCAGTAAGCAACCACCTCCTAGCTTAGTGTATACTCGAAAAGCTCGGGTAGAAAGCCTTTTTCCTCACAAACCATCCCCAATAAACCCAACAGATAAGAGAACACAAGATAACAAAGCAATAAAAGCAAACAAATTACACATACAACAAACAAACTAGGTTTGGCTTGCTAGGGTGAACCACTGTCCCCAGTGAAGTCGCCAGCTGTCGCTACTCGAAAAATAGTCGACCGAAGGAGAAAGAGGAAGAAACAGAAGAGTCGCCATCGAACTTTATTTATCCCATGAGGGGAAGGGAAAACATCGAGAAAACCCAAGGAAGAAAGGATAAGATGGTCTCGCAATCAAATTATGGGTTCGAAAGCCGGTTATGCGGAGGGAAGGTATTAGCACCCCTCACATCCATCGTACTCGATGGGAACCATTTGCTTGTCTATGTGTAAGGATGTTTGCTAAGGAAATTGCTTTCTAAGAGTGCTCTAAGAGGGAAAGAGATGGTTAAAGAACAAAGAATATAAAAGAAAATAAAAGAAAAGGTGGGGAGAAGAAAAGGAGACTCGATAGGACTTCGCGGTCCTATGCCTACGTATTCCCTCGTGCAATGGGAAAGTCAGAGTCAACGTAGTTCGGAGGACTACGGGTGAAGAAAATGGAAGGGGGTGGAAAACGAAAGATGGATAAAAGGTGGCTCGCCAAGATCATCACAATCTTGTGCCTACGTATCTTACATTCGGACGAGAATGAAGAATCAGAGCAATCGTAGTTCGACCGACTACGGTTTGTTGGTGTTTTTTATGGATGATGCTAACGTGCGGGTTCTAGCAGTTAGGTGTTTTGCGGCTCGCTCGTGGAGTCTTATGCGTTACCTGTTTGCGATAGAACGGACGTAACATGTCCTTTTTGAAAAGGTTGATTTTTGCCATACAGGCAAGATGTCTCGTTTGATTTGTGAAGGTTGGTTTTAAGGGCAAAATAAGTCCTCGGATAGGAACCCCTTAGGGTAGTACCCAATTCTTTATCTCAAAAGATTTGTTTTGAAAATGGTGTGGCGAATATAATCCATCTTTGTATTGAAAGACGAGTATCAAGACCACACACTCTAAAGTGAGCATCTTAACACTCGAAGAGGAAGAGGTCTTCACCCAATCCTCTCTCTTTAGTTCAATACAAAGAGAACTTTATTCTCTTATTTAAGGTGTTTTAGTTTTAGATGGGAAGTGCTTCATGACAGTGAGCCCTAAAGGTAATGTCAAGCACTCGGGATAGGAGAAGGCCTTCGCCTAACCACTCCACGACCATCTAAGTTTTTTTTAAGAAAATGTTTTGAAAATACACTTGGTACGAGACCAAGGTTTTTTAGACACAAGGAGATGAAATGAAGAGAGAAAAAGGTTTTTGAAAGAATGGGTGGTGAATATAGTTACGTCTTCGTATTGAAAGACGAGTATCGAGACCACACACTCTAAAGTGAGCATCCTAATACTCGAAGAGGAAGAGGTCTTCACCCAATCCTCTCTCTTTAGTTCAATACAAAGAGGACTTTATTCTCTTATTTAAGGTGTTTTAGTTTTAGATGGTAAGTGCTTCACGACAGTGAACCCTAAAGGTAATGTCAAGCACTCGGGATAGGAGAAGGCCTTCGCCTAACCACTCCACGACCATCTAAGTTTATTGAGAAAAGTTTTGAAAAGGCACTTGGTACAAGACCAAGGTTTTTGGTTAGAAAGAGAAAATAATGAAAGAACAAAATGAGTTGATGAACACAGTAATGTGATCAAAAGAAAAGTCAAGAATCGAACTCAAGAGATTAAGCAAAAGATATCTAAGCTACAAGTCACAACAGTTAGAAGTCAAAAAGATTGATAAAAGTTAAAATCAAGGATTACAAATCTAAATGTTTAAAATCTAAACACAAATTAAAATGAAAAAAAGATTAATTTACAAAATTAATTAAGACACTATTTTTGAGGTTTTTTTTATTATTTACCAACTAAAATTAAATTATTTAAAATAAAATCTATTGATTCTAACTAAAATATTAAAAGTAATTAAATTTAAAACACAGTTAGAAAAGAAAAAAAAATTTGAATATTAATTTTGAAAAAAATTAACTGAAATCTAAATGCTTGCTATTTTTTAAAGAAAAAACTTAAATCCAAACAAAAAAGAAACTTGGAAAAACAAAATGCAACCCAGGCCCACATAAAGCAGGTCAACTTTGGTTCATACGGGTTGGGTTCCACCCGACCCAAACCCGTTTTGGAAACAAAATGAGGGAAAGGAAAAAAACCTAACACTAATAGCTGCAACAAGAAACACGGTCAACCACCATGAAAGAGAAAGAATACGCATATCGACCTGGAAATGGAGAAAGCACGCACAGACAAAACTAAGTCTATCCCTCGACCGTACTCCCACCTCACGATTCACTCTCAACCGCTCACTCTCAGTTTCTATTCATCTCTCTCTTGTTTTCAAATCGCGTCTTCCTTTTCTTCTTTTCACGCTCATCATCTCTCAAATCTCGCCGTTTTTTGTAAATCGACTTCACCCTCTTCGCTCTCGATCTCTCTCCCTTGCGGCGGCTCAGCTGATTCGTTTTGCTTCTCCCAGACCAAACCCTCTAACAGTCCAGCACACGGCCCTAAGATCTCTAAGAAGTAAAGAACAAGTTCAGAAGAGACAACAATCTCTTTTTCATTGCAATGTAAAGTTGAAAACACCGCCAGCTTAAATCATTATGCCCGAATCTCCCCCAACTCATCTCTTTCGGTCTCGATTCGCTTTCGTGAGTTTTTCTTTGGTTCCGTTCAGGTTAGATTTAGTTTTCTCTAACTGTTCTTCTTCTCCATTTCTAAGTTTTGATTTGTTTTGGGTTTGGAAAATTGTGAAGGGTTTAAGGAAGAAGGGTTGAAGGAGGCTGAAAGGTTAAAGAAAGGTCGCAGAAGAGTGGTGGTGTTTGGAAGCTTGTATGGCTTGAAGGGTGATGGTGGTTGAGGAAAACAGAGGGAGAGTTTAATGGTGGTCCGGAAACAAGAACAGAGCTTTTGCGAATGTGGCGGCGGCACTCGATGGATGCAGATAAATTGTTGAAGGTGTTGTGTTGTGGTTGTGAAACAGTGATGAAGATGGGTAGTTGCAGGGTTTCAATGGAAAAAACTAAAGTGTTGTCTATGGTGACATGCAATGTAGTTTCAAAGCTGAAGGAATCTGTGGAAAAAAGAGTTTATGGAGGTGATGAACTATATGGACAGTGAGGGCGGAGAGGTATGTTTAAGGTTGAAACTGAAGTTTTTGGAGCTGTGTAGTTGATGTTTCAAATGAATTATGTTGTTGTTAGAGAGTAGCAGAAAAATGGTCCCCCCGATTCAAATTCTGAGGTCCTCTTTCTTATGTTATTGCTCCCTCCTTTGTATATCTTGTTATTGACATGTCATTTTCAAAATTGCAGGTCTGCTATTGTTGTTGGCAGCAGGTTTTGGCCTGGTGTGCGTTAAGGAAGTTGCAGGATCTGTGTTTGTAACAGCATTGTGCAAGTTTTGGAGGGTAGTGTTTTTGGTGTAAGTGGCTAGTAGTGCACAGGGCATGGTACAGGTTGGAGTACGATTGTTGCAGAATGTTGTGTTTGGTCATTGTCTTGTTGGTAAGATGGTTTTGGGAAGCCGTGTTTGGCTTGTGTTGGAACTACAATTTTCTTTTCCACTTTTTCTTGCTTTTGAATTTTTGGCTTTTTGTTGTAATGAGATTTTTATTGTAAGACTTTTGTAAATGGAAATGAAATATATGGTTGAGCTTTGTTTTGTAAGATTATTGTATGAATGAAAATGGGGACTACAGTCACTTGATTATTTTCGTGTGATTGAAATGGACATGATGGATTTGAACTTTGAGAAAGGAATAGAACATGGGCTTCTTTGTAGAAAATGGTTGTGATGAAAAAAAAACAATTAGGTTCATGGACCTTGGTAATTTATGTGTGATGACAATTTTGGTGTGAATGGACATGTACAAAATAATGATGGGCTTGAAATTTAGACATGGACATGGAAAGGGGTTGAATTGAAAAAAATGAAATTTGGAAAAAATAGATAGTGAAATAAAATGGAAAATGGATTAATATGAAAAAGATAAATGGAAAACAACAAAAAAAAAAAAGAAAATGGATAATTGGTTGTGAATTGAATTTGAATTGGATTAAGAATGGTTGATGGATATAAGAGGGTTTTAAAATGTGGTTTAAAATGATCGGAGAAATGGATTGGTAAATTGGTTTAGAAAATGGGTAATAATGGATGTGGACCAATACTTCCAACAACACGGCCATGAAATCTCGACTTTCAACTCAAACTCAACCTTGTCTTCTTCCACAAACCTCTAATTAAATGAACATATCTGCCATGAATAACTCGCAACAACCATCTGAATCAATTTGAAACCTTACGGTGATTATTGAATCCGCTCTGAGGAAAGTAATTCCGCAGATGAACCACCAATTAACTGATGAGCCATAATCAATCTTAAATCTCCTTGAAACCCTAATTGCCAGATGAACATGTGATCTTGTTGAGACACTTTGAGGTGTGTAATTTGAGAGGACCACATCCTTGAGAAGATCTTTTTGTTCATTGTCTCGAAAGATCAAGTCTTCCTCCTTGATTGATGATACCCAAGATGCCTTAAAACCAGAGCAAAGTATGAATGATTATGACCTAGAGGGATGCCTATATGATGGAAATGTTATGAAAAGGGTAGGGTGAAAATGAGGGTGTGACACTTACCATTGAGGAAGGCCGTTTTTACAGGGCCAAACAGATCAATGTGAAGAAGTTCCAATGGTCTAGAGGTAGAAACAAAATTTTTAGCTTTGAAAGAGGTTTTTGAAAACTTTCCTTTCTGACATGCTTCACAAAGAGCATCTGACGAATACTTCAGATTTGGCAAGCCTCTAACAAGACCAAGCTTGTTAAGTTGAGAGATTCTTGTCAAACTAACATGACCAAGACGTCTGTGCCAGACCCATTGCTCTTCGTTTACAGAAAGAAGACATTTTACATTTTGATGTTTTAAATCAGATAACTTAATTTTCTAAGTGTTGTTTTTCCTCTTTCCATTGAATAGGACAGATCCATCCTTCTGACTTACAACTTTACAAGACGTTTAATTAAAAATGAGATCATAGCCAATGTCGCTAAGTTGACTTATTGATAACAGATTATGCATTAGGCCTTCTACTAATAAAACATTCTTATTGAAAGGAAGCTTACCATTTCCAACAGTTCCAGAGCCAATGATTCTTCCTTTCTGATTTCCTCCGAAACCGACGACGCCTTCAGGCTTAAGTTTCAGATCTTGGAACATAAGCCTTTCTCCTGTCATGTGTCACGAGCACCCACTGTCCAGATACCATGACTGGTGTTTCAATGGAGCTATTAAGGATATCTGCAACATAGATTATCTTGTTTTTAGGTACCTATTTTGTGGGTCCTTTCACATCAGTTTTTCTAAAGGTTCTGATCCTTTTAGATTTCCTTACGTTAGTGAAATGGTATGGAATTTGTGCATAGTGTTCATTTTTAGGATATTTCTTTAGTGTGTGTGTTTGTGTAATCCCAGTGTTTGAGCCTTTTGGTTCTGAATGCTTAAGGCCAGTACCAGAGGTAATAAACTGTTTGGACAGAGGTATTATTTTGATGTTTTGGTTTCATCATATGGTTGAGATGGTCCTGAATATCCTAGACCTCTACTGCCATTTCTACCGACTCCATAGATTAGTGAAGCCATTTTGCTTCTATCTACGCTTTTGGCAAGAAAATTTTTAAATGCATTATCATATTTGTCTTCTTCACTAGTGTTAGTTGAGTTTGAAACAATTTCTTCTTCTAACTTAGATAGTTTACATTTCAGGACAGTATTTGAGTTTTCTAAGACAAATATTTTCTCATTTTGTTCAGAAATGGTTTTCTTGTTTTTAGCAAGATCTTCTGAAGAAACTATAAAACTCTTTTTCAAGATTTTGAATTTGCTTTGAAGGTTTTGATATCTTTTTATAAGTTCAGTTAATCCTAATTCAAGTTCAGATCGTGGTAAGGAGGAAAGTACCTTTCTTTCATCGTCGGAGTCTGATAGTTCTTCCTCTGACGAGTCGCTTCTGGTTTCTGCCATGAATGCCATGTTGACTCGTTCTTCATCAGCATCATCTTCATATTCTGAGTCATCCCAGGTTGCCATGAGACCCTTTTTGGTTTTCCTAGGTCTTTCTTCTTTCTTAGCCTTTGGACAGTCATTTTTGAGATGTCCAAGTTCTTTGCATTCAAAGCACGTAACATATTTTCCATAGTTTCTTCTTTGACCAGATATAGATTCGAATCTTCTTCTTGGTCCTTTGAGTTTGTTCCTTCTATATCTCCAAAGTTGACTTATCTTTCTTGATATGAGTGATATATCATCTTCTTCTGAATCTTCCTCAGATTCTTCCATTTCTTCTTCTGCCTGATACGCCTTCTTCTTTTCTGGCTTTGCCTTTAGTGAAATGGATTTGTTTTTCTTCTGAGGTTCATCTCCTTGAAGCTCTATTTCATGACTTCTTAAAGAACTGATAAGTTCTTCAAGACTGATACTATTCAAATCCTTTGCAAGTTTCAAGGCAGTCACCATTGGTCTCCATTTGGCCGGAAGACTTCTGATGATTTTCTTGACATGATCAGTAGTAGAATAGCCTTTGTTCAGAACTCTGAGTCTGGCAACAAGCATTTGAAACCTTGAGAACATGGTTTCAACAGACTCATCATCTTCCATTTTGAAGACTTCGTATGTTTGAATTAGCGCAAGAGCCCTCGTCTCCTTGACTTGAGCATTTCCTTCGCGAGTCATACGAAGAGAGTCAAAGATGGACTTTGCAGTTTCTTTGTTTGTGATTTTCTCATACTCGGTATAAGAAATTGCGTTCAACAAAATGGTTTTTGCTTTGTGATGATTTTTGTAAGTTTTCTTCTGAGCATCTGTAAACTCACTTCTTTCAATCTTTTTACCTACAGAATCTACAGGATGACTATAGCCATCAAGTACTAGATCCCATAGATCTAAATCAAATGATAAGAAATAACTTTCAATTCTATCTTTCCAATAATTAAACTTTTTGCCATCAAAGATAGGAGGTTTTGTAGTGTAAGATTCTCTTTCAATAACATTTGTTTCAGAAGTTATTGGTGGTGGTGTAGTCATTGTTTTTCACACTTGGATCGGTACTGAACACTGTTAAGTGCTTGATAAAAATTCAATCTTTTTATCACCTTAGAACCGGAGCTCTGATGCCAATTGAAGGTGTGAAAAACGCAAGAAAGGGGGGGGGGGGGGGTTTGAATTGGTTTTTCAAAATAAATCGTTTCTTTTTAAAATAACTTTCTCTTTGAAACTTTACCCCTTTTCGAAAGAAAAAATAACTTGGTGAAACAAAGAGATATAAACAAGTTATGTTTATACTAGTTCACTTGAGAACCTCTCAAGTTAATCTAGTCCACCCGCCAAGGTGATTTCGCCTCTCTCAACGAGGTCTTAATCCACTATTTCAACAAAATAGTACACTGCACGAGCTTCCACAACTGGTGACTAACAACAACCTCTAGAACTCACACGTTCTAGACTTCTCAAGTAATCCAATCACACAGGTCTTACTTAAGGTATAATCTCTAAGACACACGTCCTAGACTTCTCAAGAGATCTAATCACTAAGACTCTCCTAAGGAATACAACTTAAGTTCAAATGCAATGGGTTTACAGAAAATTGCTTCTTATCAAGCTAATAATGTAAACTAGTTTTTGGATCAAGAATGACTTAAGAAAGAACAGAGTTATAAGATATTGTAGCAGGTTGATGTGTATCTTTCTTTAAGTCTATGAGCTTCCTTTTATAGCCGAGTGAAAAGAGCCGTTGAGATGAAATCATGATAGATAAGTAGGCTTATAGCTAGAAGCGTGAGGACAAGTACAAAGTCTTCTGCATGTTGCGCGTCCTGTCGGTGTCAGTTTGTATTTCGCACAGTCTTCAAGAATTTTAACGTTGTAATGTGGTACAACTATACAGTGTGGCACATTTTCTTGGCTTCTCAACTACAGAGGCGTTTTGTGAGCATGAGTAAGAAGGGAAAACATTGCTCGGTTCTTGAGATTATCAAGTCTTCGAATCATCAGCTCTGCGCTTCCAGAATCTTCAGAACTTGCCTTCAGAACCTTGTTCTTTTAATCTACTTTCTTTGTATCTTTAGAGGCTTCTAATAATATTTGATTGAAGCATGAGAGTCGACTTTTGGGTAGGTCTTCAGAACCTTGATCAGAGAGCATGAGGCTTCAGCATCTGGACTTTGTTCCGTCAGAACCTTTGTCTTTTGATCTTCAGAACTTATTCTCTTTTCCTCATATCAGAGTATGTGAATCTTGTCTTATCTTTGAATTGAGTTCAGCTCTTCGAAGCATCTTTCATTAAGCATTGCGCCAATTCACGAAAGCAGAACCTATTTGCTAGGTTCTTACAAATAACACCATTAGTTGCACAAAATTGTTCATACAAATATTCATCTGTTATCATCAAAACTTAGAGATAATATTGCAGAACCAAATCTTGTTCTCACAGGTGATAATTACCTAGAAAGATGAGGAGTTCCTCATCGGACAAAGGAAGCAGTTCCCGGACTTTCATTATCCAGAAAGTATCCGAAATAGCCAAAGCGTCGAGCTCGGGCTCAGACAATTTGTCATAGTCAAAGCTAGTTATCGCCAGTGGATCTCTGGTCCAATAGTGAGGAAAGCGGGGATGCCCATCCAAAGCATATAGCTCTTGAGGGCACGTCGGCCCACCGCGAACTCGGACGAAGTGATCCTTATAATGTTTGTTGTGGGAAGCATAAGCTTGAAGAAAACCCCGCTTCGAAATTCCGCTTATCTGTATCTAGCTTCGACTATCTACTCCCTTCACCTCGAAATAGGAATAGAAAAAACCTATGTATGGGGTTATGTACAAGACCTCGCATATATGCTCAAAGGCCTTTATGAAACCCCAGCTATTGGGACGTAACTGAGAGGGAGCGATGTTAACAGTCTTAAGTTCGTCAATTTCAAAATTATAGAATGGTATCCGGATGTTGAAGTCCTCTAAAATGCTTGGGTAAAAATAAAAGAATTCCTCCGATATATTCTTTGGGCGATGTCGCAACGCGAAAATCAACCGGCGGGAAACAGAGTCGCCATCGAACATATTTTATCCCAACGGGGAAAGGAAACGCTCGAAGAAACATAAAGGAGGGAGAGGAATGGTCTTACGACCTGAGATCTGGATACGGGAGTCGGTTATGCAAAGGGAAGGTTATCGCACCCCTTCACGTCTGTTGTACTCAACGGGATCCACGCTTGCTTGCCTTGCTCAAAGGGTGTTGTCATTTGCACACTTTACTGCTACATGGAAATGAAAGGAATGAATGAAAGTGGAATTAAGGGAAATAGGGGAGATGGCATGAAAGGGGACTCGCCAAGCATCACGCCTGTGCCTACGTATCTTCACTAATCAGTGGAGAATCAGAGTTTCGTAGTTCGGAAGAAATTGGGGAATTGTGAAAACCTATACTCGCGGAGGATTGTGGCCCTCGTGCCTACGTATCTCGCTCGCACGCGAGAATCAGAGTGTCGTAGTTTGGCTAACTAAGGGTGGCGCTTTTTTTTTGTTTGTGTTTTTTTAAGTTGAATGACACTAATGTTCTAGCATAGGTGTTACAGCTTGCTCATTGGAGACTCGTGCGTATACCGGCTTAGTAGAACACGAAGAAACGCATCCTTATGTATGAATTAGAGTATGAGATGAGAAGAGAAAGACGTGTTTGTTGTTTTATTTGTTTTAGAAATGTTTTGGTTTTGATATGTTTGCGTGAGGCGTCGTGTTAAAGTCTATGACATAGGAGCGAGAACTTTAACGCATCGCCCTAAGACGGGACGAGCATAAAGCATCCTAGGTAAGTTGAGGAAGATCGTCACTCTTACCATTTCCAATGTACTTAAGGCTCGTGTCGCACTGGACTCGCTCTATTTATTAAGTGTTTTTGATTCATTATATTGTGAAGAAGGTGTTTTGATTATTGTCTTTGTAATACACTTCATGCTAAAGTCTACAACATGATGGATGGTTTACAACTCGCCCCAAGATGGAACGTATGTAAGCACACCATGCTCTTAAGGCTCGTGGTACACGAAGCATATGTCTTTTATTAGATGTTTTAGCTTTTGTTTAAGAGAGAGAAGAGAGAAGATAAATGGTTATGAAAAGGAAAAAAACTAGAATAAGGGAGACTAGTTAATACCTAATGTTATCATACATGGTGGATCCTATGGTTGTGTCAGGATAAGAGAACCTAAGTCTAAAGAAGAAGAGAGATAGCACTATCTAATGCTTATCCTACCTCACCTTAATCAAATATTAAGGATGAGCTAGAATCCCAAAGGGGATGTGAAGAAGTTTGCACAACCAAGCATTTTCTCATGTAATCCACAAGCACAAACAAAAGAGAAAGAGAAAGCAAATAAAAGGATTGAGAGATGAAGGAGGAATGAGCATTCTTATGCCCAATTACTTTACCTTTAAGCCCCTACACAAGATGGGTTAGTACCATATGAATTACAAACATTGAAGCACAATTAATGAGAGTAGAAAGCATACAAACCATAGCCTAAACTAGTTAGAGTTTGTTAAGGCTTTAAGCAACAAAGATGAGATGAACAGGTTATAAGTAGTCCTATAGGTTAGAGTACCTATCAAGGTCAATAGGTATGTCTTAATGGTCTCTACTTAGGTTAAGATATCTAATGAAACTAAACTATGCCAATCTAGGTCCTAGAAGTTCATACAAGTTCAAACTATGCACACACTAGATAAAACAAACGAAAAGAAGTCATGTAAGTGAAATGAATCATACATGAGCATCCAATTCAGTAGCATATCACACTTTAAATGAAGTTGAAATCAAAATAAAAGACCTATAATGTTCATACACAACTCATGTCATTACTTGTTAAAGGTTAAGAGCAAAACAAATTCAAAGTTGTCAAGTATGGATGACTTATGAAATGAATGAAGATGGATGAAGTTAGAATGAGTTAAAGGCATGTAAACATATCAAATTCATAGGTTAGATGCATGTTGAATGAAGTTAGAAGTCATACACTTTCATGTTATTTAGAAGTTAGAAGAGAAGTAAGTGCAAAACTAGTTCAAAGAAGTATTCAATCATTAATGTCTTTTGAAGTAAATGAAAGATGAAGTTCAAATGGATCAAATGCATATTAGACATGTCAAGTTTAGAGGTTATTAACCTCTATTAGGTCTCATACAAGTCCTAAAAGAAAGATAAGAAGTAGATCACACAAGGTTCAAACAATCTTAACAAACAAAGTTCACTTTGGAAAAGACAAATCAAGTTCATGTTTTGTGAAGTATGCAAAGAAATTATATGTCATATGGTATGTGCAAGTGAATGTGTATGTTTTAACATATTATAGGTCATGTTTAATGAGATGGTATGTGAATTAGATGCACCACATTGATCGTATCACACAAACAACTCAAGTTAGAACAAGTTGGATCACACAAGCAATGTTTACAAGTCACAGGCTTTCAAACAAGTAAAAATGGAGTTATGAGTCAAGCATGGATGAGTAGAGATGTCTAAAGTCAGAAAGTAAATCATGTATCATTTGGTTTTTTATGACATACAAGTGTTAGTGGGGTTATGACATCAAAGTATGCAAGAAGGAAGTGCAAGTTCATAGGACAATTCAAGTTCAAACAGGTATACACAAGTCATGCAAGATTAGCAACTAATGACCTATAATTGAGCTTTAAGAGACCTATAATCTTCACACAACAAGTGTTCAAATGGTTCAACACATATCACATGGATGGTAGAGAAGTGAACACAAAACCCTAGCACATGATCTCTAATATCCACACAAACAAAGATGTATTTTAACAATCAAAAGGAAATGGTTAGAAGCTCAAAAAAAATTGAGAGAAGTAAACCAAATCAAGTTGAAATCAGTGGCTAGGAAACACCAAAAGATAGGCCTCAAATTCCTTTTCTAACATGCTTAAAATGAACCAAACAAAACATTTGTGGTTACTTAACATATACTCACAAAAGGGCATCAAAAAATCCAATCAAAAGCACTCCTAAAAATCCCTAAAAATTAAACAGTAGTACTCAATATGTGCTAATATCTCACGTCAAGTTCCAGGTAAAAAATCAATACCAAACTTCTTATAGAAAATGATTTGTACACCAAGTATCACAAACTATGATCATTAAAGTACAACACAAAGAGAATTCCAAAACAGGCATCAAAATTAATCAAAAATAAAAATAAAAAAAAAAACAAAAATTAAAAGAGAGGGTTAGGACCAACCATGAATTTTCTTAGAATTTTTAGTGAAAAGGAACTATTTTTAAAAAAATCATTTTGAAACATGTATAAAAAAATAGAAAAAATGAGAAAATGCCATGGGGGTGCGAAAATAGTAAAAAGTCAGTTATTTATTCACGTGGGCCAAGCAAGGGAGGGTGCAAAAATCAATTATAGAAGGCCCACGCGCTATTGGTTCAAGGGTCTATGTCATGCGCTTTAGTCAAAACAGTTGACTCACTGGGAGACGTTGGATCAGAAATCCTGATGATAATTAAAATAAAACTAGATCCTAGGGCTGTTGTTTGAGGGAACATGGAGGTCATCATGGAATCACACAACACATCACGCCATCAGTATCCAATTATTCAGAATCAATAAAAGAGAAAAAGAAGGTCACGTGCGCGAGGGGTGGGCTTTTAATGCGTTGGCGTGATTTCGTGCGTTGGATCAAAATGAGATGGAGGGCCAGGATTATAACATGGATGGTTGCTAGGGTTTGGACCTCTGGCGGCCGGAGAAGACTCCGATCATCTTCTCCGGCGAGTCACCATCGTGAATAGTTAACGAATCGCCCAGAAATTGATTAGGCTTATGTATTCTGACTCGCTTTTCCATGCTGAATCCAAAAATGACATCAGTTTCACCTAATTCTCAACACATTGCTCAAACCGAAGCAAAGAAATCAAACCCTAAAAGTTCAACTAAGCAGCTAAGCTGCATATCAACTAGCCAGATCACATGTTATCCCTAGAGGACCTCAAGAAACAACAAAAACACGTTTTCTAAGCAAAGTTTAGCATAAAAATGCAAGGACAGTTTGAAGCTCTAACCTGGTTCTAATGGAGTCTTCAGTTATTAGAAACCCAAGGATCTTCTTCTCTATTCTTCAGGACAACGGTGTTGGCAAAATAAACGCTTGAATCTCTAGAAATCTTCTGAAAATTGAAGTTGAAGGTGATGCTTTCAAGATTTGGATACCCACACACGATGCTTCCAGGCTCAAACTAACGGAAACAGAAAATCCATTGAAGCTTGTGGATGAAGAAGAGTGAAGAACAATTATGGAGGAATGTATGTGTAGAAGCTTTCGAAGCCAATCGCAAGGGAAGAGATTTTTGAGTGTGAGAGTGAAAAAATGATCTAACTGAAGTTGTTAGAGGTGGTTAGAGGTTAATATGTAGTTGGTTAAGACTATGGTTAAGATCAATTGTGGTTTAGATGTAAGTTAAGTGGAGAGTTGCAAAAAGTGAAGAATGCGGTTAGTTAGAGTTTATGTGTGGTTATATTGTATGGAGGGAGTATGATAATCGTGGTGTATGGCTTTATGATGAATGGTGATGATGTGTATGAAGGGATGTAGTACAGTTAGTACAATAACAACTTGCTGAAGAAGTTTTCTTTTTTAATTTCCTCTTCCTTGGCATAAATGGCAAGCTTATTATGTAATGCACGAGAAGATAAGGTTTTGCATGGTTATTTGTGGCAATGTATATGATTTGTGTGCATGGCTATGGTACAACAACAATGATGCATCTAGAATTTGGGTGAAGATAATGCACCAAAAGAGAGTTTTTGGCAGCAACTTTGACTACACATATCTCATTGGGTAGTGAATCAAATTGGATGATTTTTGTATCTTTGGAAAGATGAGCCATAATACAACACATTTCATGTTGGATGTAATTAAAGTTGAGGTTTGTATCATAGAGAAAATGAGGCTGAAGTCATGGAATCACAAATGCCTTGGCCTGCCCATGTCTGGCTCGCATACATGAAGTTTATGCCTGGCAAATTTCATTCTTGCATCGTCATGACTTTCTCTTGGAATAACTCTTGATATGTTGATCAAATGAGAAAACTTCCAACATGAAAGTCGTAGGGGGGATGAAAATAAGCAACTTTCATGTTGGGAACTTTTTCATATGAAGCTTGTATCACAGTGTAATTGGTCCCTGAACCTGAACCTAGCATGCACATAACATGTTTGATCAATTGCATGCGTATGGCTCGCCCATGACTTGGTCATGCTGGCCAAAATGCAACTCGAAACCTCCAACTTTAAAACATCATAACTTCTTCAATTTTGGTCCAATGGAAGTGTTCTAGCTATGGTCTTGAAGCTGGGAGCATGAACTACAGGATAGGGCTTGGAATTTTTCCATTTGAAGCTTTTATCCTGAAGAAAGAGAGCTCTAAAGATGGTCCATCACCTTGCCAAAACTTACCAAAGAAGGAAACTTTATGAAATCCATTTTTAGCAACTTTTCATATCTTTTGATTTTTAATGAATCACTTGGAATTTCTTGACCAAATTTCACACCATAGACATATTAGACATGAGGAACATGAATTTGACCTCAAAAGTCAGGAGTTGACTTTTACACTGTACAGTTGGCTTTTGCATGATCTGACTGTTATTCAATCAACTGACCAATTAAAAACCATCTGAAAAGAACCAATGGCTAAGACTTTAACCATAGACACTTGGGGTCATATGGAGAGCCTTGAGATCAAGTCTTGGTCAAAAAATCATACTTGCACTGCTTTTTCCCCAAAACCCTAATTTTAGTCCTTTTTGTCAGGAGATGATGTCTGAGCCTCAAAGCCCTAATTGTGCAGGGGAACATGTGGGTCCTTGGGAGCCAATATGTTGTACACAACTATAAGATGATATACCTTCAATGTCTTTGCCTTGAGTGGTCAACAATTTAGGCCTCTTATCACATGCTTTGAAAAGACCAATGATGAAAACCAATAATGCATGTGGATATTCATGACCTGCATGAGATGCAAGGGTATGAAGCACAGGCCATTGATAATTATAAGAGGGTAGGACAAATTTGGGGTATGACAGGTGCATAGCGCATACTCGCTCATTTGGGTTACAAGACTCCAACATCACGTCGTCCTCAGAGCGGGTGGACGATATCCTTCTCAAAGAGTGAACCTTGGCAATGTCTAGGTCATCAGTGACACTATTTTGATAGCCCATGACTTCAGAGTCAAAAGGGGCGGCAGTTTCCATTATGATTTCTACAGAACCTGAAGAATTAGAGTCAGAATCAAAATTGCTTTAAGAAGAAAGCACCTCATTGCAAAACATGTCCATAACCCGCCTATGATCCTCTGCCCCCAAAGGACCGTTCAGAGCTTGCGTATATTCCTCGCACAGTTCCCTCCTCTCTTCCTCGCTCTTATGAATAACTCTCCCAGCATCATCACATTCTCTAAGAGTTACCATTATTTCTAAAGAAAAAGAGAAAATTAGAGAAAAAAATAAGTACCTGAATGAGAATAAGGAGCTGAAAGAGTAGCAGCAAACTTGAGAGGCGTGGGAAGAAGAGAAGGAGAAGAGGTAACTTTAATACAGAGGTCCGACGCTCAAGAATATCTAGGGACTAGGCACTCATGAGACATTAAAGTCATCGTTAGTGCTATATAGGTCTAAAACAGACGTGACCTTTCGGTAACTGCCCCCTGACACGTAGACCTCCATGCAAAGACCGGGTTATGAGACTGATAAAACTTAAATATACGGGTACAAGGTACTACCGAGCACTATACCCGTGAAAGCGGGAACAAAACTCGGGGGGCTTATGTACATACCCAAATATTTAAGATCCGGGTTCTATAGCCGGACAAGGCGAGATGAGAGCTAAAGCCTCCAAAAACAAAAGTAATGCCAATAAACTCCAACAACCCAAGCTAGTCTCACACTAACTGGGCTGGCTACCGCACCACAAATTACCTCCTAGTAGGCCGGGAAAACCATATCCACAGCCCGTCATCTGGGTAATTACTCATTGAGCATCTAAAGGTCATAACGCTTTTCGGTGCATCAATGATAGCCGTTATGAAGCCTTAAAAGCATGCAATGATGATGAAGGTTATGATCATTCATAGCTCTGTAACTGTAGAAGGCCAATGGACTTTCCTTAATGGCTTCTCTTAAAAGCAGACTATGAGGATTACTATATAAGGGGCTCCCGCCAGAGGGATAAGCAAGACACACATATATTGAGACTCGCTTCCATAGCACTGCTCTAGAATCCCCCAACTTATTGCTCAATACAGACGGCGTAACTCTCCTTGGTCATAGAGAGGGGAGCTAGCACCTTTGATGGTCTAACCATTTTTTGCTAGAACAGACATCAAGCTGATGAATATATCATCCCTTGATTGAAGCTAAGGTAAGAAGTACCGTGATTGCAGACATTTTTACCACTGGAGAGAAAGTTTCAAAGTAGTCTAGCCCTTTAGTTTGTATGAAACCTTAAGCCACTAGTCTGGCTTTGTATCTTTAAATTGATCCATCTACATGTCTTTTGTTTTTGAACACCCATTTGCTACTCATAAGTGTTTATCTATGAGATAGTTGAGTGTATTCCCAAGTTTGATTAGCATAGAGATCATCAATATCTGCCTTCAAAACATTCATCCACTTAGGATCTTTGCTAGCAGTGGTATATGAGGATGGTTCACGATCCTTGTTGATAGTTAGAGTGTATATAAGATGTGAAGGGGAAAGGTTTGTGTAGTTGATGTGTGAAGTAATTGGATAGAGAGGTTTTGTGGTGTAATAGAAAACATAGTAATTGAGATAGGTAGGTTTGGAACTGATTTGAGTAGACTGTCTTGTAGTTTGATGAGTATGTTGGTCATTAAATTGAGAGTTGATTTGGTCAGTGGTGTAAGCAGAGTCAACAATCATTTTCGTTGCTCATCTCAATGGTAAGTGTATTATCATCTGTAATAGAACCAGGTTATTTGTGGTTCAATGGGTGAATGTTGGAATTTATGGGTTTTGTGTGGTGTAATGGTTCATGGGTGTGAGTGTTAATATTGCTTATGTAAGGAAACTCAAGTTCATAGAATTTCACATTTCTACAAACTGAGATAGATTTGTTTTGAAAATATAAGGTAATATAACCTTTCATACCTTGTTTGAATCCCAGGAAAATTGACTTATTTGCTCTGGGATCAAATTTTGTCTTTTGAAGCTGAACATTGGATGAGTAACATAGACAACCAAATGTCTTGATCAAGTTGAGATCATGTGCCTCACCAAAAAGTACTTCTTATGAGGACATGTCATTTAAAAGTTTGGTAGGCATTATATTGATAAAAAAGCACTTCTCGACCTCCCGACTCCATCAGCTCTACAGGATTGCTTGGACCATACACTATTCTTCACTTCCATATTACCCGAATCACCACTCCTACTTAAACTTAAAATGAGCTAACTAATTCTCATTACTTTCTAACTCTTGGCTTGAGCCTACCCTTAACACACGAGTTCCACCAACACTCTGGAGTCCTCGTGGTCATGCAAACACGATCCTACCTACCACGAATATAACATTAGGTTGATCAGGTCCAATACTACATAATGTAACATTAAGAATCGTGTTGGCATAACACACATATGAGGCAGGAATAGATTTACTTAAGATGTTTCAAGGCTAGGTCGAGAATTGGCCTACTCTGATATCAACTGTAACAACCCGTATATATCTAGAATAATATCCTACAAGTGTTAATTTTTGGTAATGTCACAACATAAGTGCCTAACGGCATCATTATATACATGTCCATAAAATAAGATACAGCATATGGCACATGTCATACAATAGTGCCCAAATAAGAATCTAAGAACTATGTACAATATCTATAATTGTACAAAATCCACAGTGGAAGAGCACAAAAAAAGCTTCCCTTGAAACATCTATGCACAAATCCTCTTGTATAATGAACCTGCAAACAATACCTAAAAAGCAACAACAATATTGGGGTGAGATGATAATCTCGGTGAGTTCCTTATCTTATCAGTTCACTCGGCTCTACAAGTTTCTAATCAAATCTTAACGCAAGTCTATCTTATCAGTCCACTCGGCTCTACAAGGTTCTAATCAAATCCCAACTCAAGTTTGAAGGGGGGGAAACTTGAGTACAAAAAACTTGCAATGTATGAAAACATGTCTATTGAGTTCATTAATTCAAACAATCACTAATTGAAAACCAAATCAAGGTATATTTCCCCGGTAAGCCCTATGTATAGGGTTATCGACTCAGGTCACAAATCCTTGTATCATACTTCGACTTTCTTGAGCACTTCAAATTCTTCTTTGAGACTCTAACCCATTTGGTTGCACTATGGGACTCTAACCCTTTTGGTTGAACATATGTGACTCTAACCCATTTGGTTGAACATATGGGACTCTAACCCATTTTGTTGAGCATATGGGACTCAAACCCATTTGGTAGATGCGAAGTATCAGTGCATTCATCCCAATCTTACTCTATATAAGTATCATGACTTGGGATGACACAATCAAGGATTGTTTCCGACTACATGATTAGATAAAACACAACATGATTGTATTCGACAATCACCAGATGAACACATCCATCTTAATCATATAACAACACAACATGTTCCATACAAAGCATATTTTTTATCAATCACGCGTCTACTGATCCGTTGTACACACTGCGATACAATCACGTCAAAGCATCACTATCTAAACCATTTTATATCCTAAGTTATGCTACTAATTCATTTACCAAGTAATCTCCTAGGTTTACCTCACTTATAATTTTTACTCATGTTATTAAACAACCAATACAATCACAAGATACAACAATAATTCAAGTATAGGTTATGAAATGCGTCACATAAGCAAAACAACAATTATTCATGACCATTCATAACCAATTCACACAATATCCATGGCATCCTATGGTTCCTTATCATCACTTGATAAGGTATTGCATCTGTTTTCCAATGATTTCAACCTCACAACAATCGGAGGTACGATTTCCATTTTATAGTGGAAACAGGAAATCAGATTTTCTAACCAAATTCAATTTCAACATATTTCACATAACAGTTTATTAACAATATCCTATAAATCATTGACATATAAACATGTTTTTAATTCACCATCCAATAAAGCACTGAGAGAGCTTTCCAACGCATCCGACCATGCATCAATCCGAGTTACGGTTCTCGAGTTATGGTGGAAACAAGAGGCGAAATATTTTTCTCAGCGCATGGAAGTTCGCTTAGAGAACCATACTTTGCTAAGAGAAATAAGTCAGTAGCAAATTCCATTGTTTTCACTAAGCGAGCTGTAGCGAGCCAGAACAACATCTGGACGTATTTGGGTAACAAAAACACCAAAAATCACCATCTTGGTGCATCCAATGACCCAAAACATCATGTAATCCAAGATAGCAGCAATAACAACAATAGGAACAAGAACAACAACAATTTCAATCACATAAGAACATAATAACCATGGAAGGAACATGTTCAACCTCAAGAAATAACAACAACAACATACCATCAAAACATATAGTGTCACAACTTGAACACATAACATGATTCCAACACAATAACATAACTCGTAATTCTTCAATTTCATGTGATATGTTTTCATGTTAGTAACCAAAACATTCAACTATGGTAGAACACCACAACTCTGGAAGATGTAACGCCCCAGTTTTGATTGTTTTATTTAATTGAGTCGTTTTTTATTATTTTATTATTATTCTATTAATCTATTATTTTATTTCTGACTTTTATTTGGAAATATGTTATTTTTCATCGTGAATATATTTTGTCGCGTTTTGGGAACGTTTGCGAGAAGTTTGAGTGTAGGGGTATTTTGGTCTTTTAGGTGGTTAGATATTTTGATTTTTTGTTTAAAATAGAAAAGTAGTAAGAAAGAGAGAAAAGAGAGAGAAAACAGAAAAATAGAGAGAAAGAGGAGAAGAGAAAGAGAAGAAGAAAAAGAGGAAAACTTGGGGATTTAGGAACCGATTCAACCGACTTTTCAAACGCGAATTTATCGGGTAAGGGTGCGAAACTCTATTATACTATATTTGTGTATGATTATGTATGTTTGTGTGGAAATGTTGTTGGTTGTCCAAATATAGGTCGAAATGAGATAAACGATTAAAAATCAATGTTTTTACGGACGAAAGTCAGAGTAAATCGCGTAGTAGAGTCGTGTGATGTTGGGTCATGATTTAGTGTGATCGTTTGATTGAATCGAGTCGAATTTGTATTGCAGAGTTTTTGATGTATATTGATGTTTTTGTGCAATTGATGTTGTGATGGAGTAAAAGTGTTTGGATATGTTTGGTAACATTGGTATAGGTTTATATTTAATCGGGTAAGGATATGAATTAATCGGGAACGGTTATTTGTATGTTTTCAAGTGGTTTTGAGCGAGTTTGGAGTTGGGTTAAATTGATAAAATTATGTTTTAAAATATTTCAAAAATGGAAAATGTATTGGATGGCTTTTTAATGGTGAAAATATTGTAGTATTTCAAATTCTGAGATCGCAGCTTTTTACGGAATTGAAATCGGAGGTCCGGAAGTCATTTAACGATCGAAAACTGATTTTTCAGCAAAAACTGCGCCTCATGCGCTAACCCCTGCAACTGTGCGTCGACCTGTGACTTCCATGCGCTGACCCGGGTGAAAATTGCAGGTTTATACGTCGACCCATGATTCTATGCGTCGACCTCTGATTGCAGAATTTTCCAAATGTCCGATTTTTGTTTTCTTCATAACTTTTGAACCGTAAGTCCGTTTTGACCCCCGTTTGGAGCGTTGGAAAGCTAATGAAAAGCTCTTTCTATTAAAAATGGTTTGGAGAGTAAAATATGAATTAATTAATTCGTGTTTTTGGAAAATTAGTCGGGTTGTCGGGTTTTTATCGCGTACAATATGTGTAATTGATGTGTTATAATGCTCTATGCTCTTGTTATGTAACGTGTAGCTTGTGTGCTGTTATATGATGTGAATATATGTGATGAAATGTTGTGCATGATTGATACATTGGTGATGGAGGTAGGATATTTGAATGGTGTTGTTTTGTCGACTTTTGTCGTTGTGATTATGTGTAATTGATGTGTATTATGCTATGTGCTTTTGATATGGATATCGTATGACTTGTATGACGTTGTATGATGTGAATGCATGTGATGACATGTTATGGTGATGAATTGTGGACGAAAGGCAAATAAATGCAATGTGTTGTATTTGGTTATAGATGCATGTCTGTGACTGCATATATGTGTGATGATGCATTGGTTGTCATGAGTCCTTGTGTGTCAAGTATCATGTTATGCATCATCATCGCGTCCTGAGTGACGGCGGTTCCGGTGGGGAATCAGCTATAACATCGCGTGCCTCGAAAATATGAAAGGTATGAATAGCCTGAGGACCTAAAGCGATGGTTATATGCAATTGCGTCCTGAGTGACGGCGGTTCCGGTGGGGAATCAGCTATAACATCGTGCGCCTCGAAAATATGAAAGGTATGAATAGCCTAAGGACCTAAAGCGATGGCTATATGCAATTGCGTCCTGAGTGACGGTGGTTCCGATGGGGAATCAGCTATAACATCGTGTGCCTCAAAAATATGAAAGGTATGAATAGCCTGAGGACCTAAAGCGATGGTTATATGCAATTGCGTCCTGAGTGACGGCGGTTCCGGTGGGGAATCAGCTATAACATCGTGTGCCTCGAAAATATGAAAGGTATGAATAACCTGAGGACCTAAAGCGATGGTTATATGCAATTGCGTCCTGAGTGACGGCGGTTCCGGTGGGGAATCAGCTATAACATCGTGTGCCTCGAAAATATGAAAGGTATGAATAGCCTGAGGACCTAAAGCGATGGTTATATGCAATTGCGTCCTGAGTGACGGCGATTCCGGTGGGGAATCAGCTATAACATCGTGTGCCTCGAAAATATGAAAGGTATGAATAGCCTGAGGACGTAAAGCGATGGTTATATGCAATTGCGTCCTGAGTGACGGCGGTTCCGGTGGGGAATCAGCTATAACATCGTGTGCCTCGAAAATATGAAAGGTATGAATAGCCAGAGGACCTAAAGCGATGGTTATATGCAATTGCGTCCTGAGTGACGGCGGTTCCGGTGGGGAATCAGCTATAACATCGTGTGCCTCGAAAATATGAAAGGTATGAATAGCCTGAGGACCTAAAGCGATGGTTATATGCAATTGCGTCCTGAGTGACGGCGGTTCCGGTGGGGAATCAGCTATAACATCGTGTGCCTCGAAAATATGAAAGGTATGAATAGCCTGAGGACCTAAAGCGATGGTTATATGCAATTGCGTCATGAGTGACGGCGGTTCCGGTGGGGAATCAGCTATAACATCGTGTGCCTCGAAAATATGAAAGGTATGAATAGCCTGAGGACCTAAAGCGATGGTTATATGCAATTGCGTCTTGAGTGACGGCGGTTCCGGTGGGGAATCAGCTATAACATCGTGTGCCTCGAAAATATGAAAGGTATGAATAGCCTGAGGACCTAAAGCGATGGTTATATGCAATTGCGTCCTGAGTGACGGCGGTTCCGGTGGGGAATCAGCTATAACATCGTGTGCCTCGAAAATATGAAAGGTATGAATAGCCTGAGGACCTAAAGCGATGGTTATATGCAATTGCGTCCTGAGTGACGGCGGTTCCGGTGGGGAATCAGCTATAACATCGTGTGCCTCGAAAATATGAAAGGTATAAATAGCCTGAGGACCTAAAGCGATGATTATAGATGATCGTGTGCCTCGAAAATATGAGGTGAGAAAAGCCTGAGGACTTAAAGCGATCCATAAACGTCGTGTGGCCATGTGGGGACCTAAAGCGACAGGTGAACATCGTATGCCCGACGGGGAGTTACAGTGGTGTAACGAGCGATGGTTCCAGCAGAGTTCCTGAGTGAACTAGTGATGAGATATGAAATCTTTGAGTCGGTACCCGCATTTGCATTTGCATAGAGAGTCGTTGTGTCGGTCTCTTTGCATCTGCATGAATTATGATTGCATTAGTTATATTGTGGAAATCATCATTTGGTGATTAGGTGTGAGACATTGTGTGATTGAACTTGTGATAGCAATTGTGAACTGTCGTGCATTTGTGTTAAATGCATTGAATTATGAATTATATGTTTTGTATATAAACAATATGCATGATGTGTGAATATGTGATTATGTGAATATAATCTGTATATGCCTTATGTGTTGGCATGTGATAACTGTGGTGAGAATACTGGATATGTGTATTTTTATGTTGATATATATAATTATATGCATTTATATTATGGTTGTTTTTCTCACCCTTCTGCTGTTTTATAATGCTCTATGAGGCATTGCAGATTAGAGTTGCTGGAAGTCTTTTGTGAAGATTGTATCTTCATTCTTTTGTCGGTCGACTCTGATATGTGACACCGGGTAGTTAGGAAGGCCGTTTGTGTTTTTGGTGTATTGTGTATATTTATATCTTTAGGTTTGTACTTGTATAACTGATGTATGACCAACTTTTCATTGATATATATATGTGATATTCAATTTTTAGATTTTCCGCTTTTATTCTAAAATCTGATAAAATGTGGGTGTAAGGAACTGAGTTCCTCTGTTGATTGCTACCCCACTGTTGCATATCTTTATGGGCAGGTGTTGTATGTTTTGTTTCAATTGTAATGCGATGCTCCCTATCTATGCCGTGTTTTTAATTATACTCTGATGAAATTTTGAATTTTCTTTTACTGCTTTAATAGTTTGGGGGTATAGATTGGGGGTGTTACATTAAGTGGTATCAGAGCCAGTCCGTGTCAGTTTGTGTCAGTCCTTGTTGGTCTTTGTGGTTCGGCGAGTTGTTTGTTTAACCATAGTTGCTGTTATTGGAAATGAACAGAATATGGCTCGGGCTGTGCAGGGTGTACCGAATGTTACGGGTAATGATGAGTTCAGGAAGAACGAACCACCTATCTTCAACGGAAGATATGATCCTGACGGTGCACAATTTTGGCTTGAGGAGGTTGAAAGAATCTTCCATGTGATGGATTATGCTGAAGAGAATAAGGTGAGACTGGGTACTCACATGCTGGAGGAAGAAGCAGCTGATTGGTGGGTTAGTTTGCGCCACGTGTTGGGAGAGGATGATGCAGAGGCTACTTGGGAATTGTTTAGCCGAGAGTTTCGGAGGAAGTATTATCCTGAGGGTGTGAAGGAAAAGAAAGAGATTGAGTTCTTGGAGTTGAAACAAGGTAATATGTATGTGGTTGATTACACTGCAAGGTTTGTGGAACTTGTGCAGTTCTATCCTCATTATCCGGAAGCGACTGCTGAATTTTCTAAGTGCGTGAAGTACGAGAACAGATTGCGTCCGGAGATTAAAAGGGCAATCGGTTATCAGGGGATTAGAAGGTTTTCTGAATTGGTGGACAGTTGTAGGATTCACGAAGAGGATCGTAAGGTGCGTGCTACTCCCTATGAGAATGTGAATGACAGGAAAGGGAAACAACAGTCTCGTAGTGGGGGAGGAATGTCTAGTCCTCCGAGGTGTTACATTAAGTGTCACAAGTGTGGGGAAGTAGGACATCGTAAGTTGGATTGTATGAGGAATAAACTGAAATGTTCTAATTGTGGAGGTTCGGGACATGTCGCAGCTGATTGTAAGAGAATTAGGATGAAGTTTTTCAACTACGGTGGAATAGGTCATATCAGTACGAGGTGTACGGAACCGAAGGGAGCTCAGACTGGTAGGAAGGTTGTTGCATTGGCAGGAGATGAGACTACTAGTGCGGATCGTCTGACTCAAGGTAGTACGTCTTTATTTGCTATTCTTGGTATTGGAGCGACTCATTCGTTTATTTCGTATGAGTGCGCGAAGCGTTTGAATTGTGTGTCTTCTTGGGGTGATGTGATGGTTATCGATACTTTTGTCTAGGGGTCGGTAATTACTCTTGGGGTTTGTCTAATTGTTCTTTGACTGTTTATGGTAAAGGATTTGTAATGGATTTAGTGTGTTTACAGTTGAAAGGATTAGAATGAGATAAGTGGGGGAGAAGCTGGTACTTCTCCGTGTTGTTTCAGGTGTAGAGCGCTGGCTCAGTGTGTTGTAAATTGCAAGATTATAAGTTTGGTTTCTGGTTCAAGAAGGGGTACGGAGGTAAGGATTATGTCAACTAAGGAATTGTGCCTTAGGTAGTTTTGTGTATAGGATGTAAGGAATGCTATTATCGTTTGGTGGAGACGGTTTATGCCTCATCATGGTTGTCGGCTGTCTATTGACAAATTGAGGAACTGATCACCCTTAATCTCTTGTTGATAGCAGACGGAAATTATGTTGGATGGAATGGACGTGTCTTTCCGGCTTTGATAAGTGGTGCGGAATGGATTATTTGAAATTTAAGGAAATGATTGTGGATTATTTTGTTAAGTTGAGGAAATTTCATATCTGACGGTGAGGCGGAATCAAGACTTTTGGTATGATGGTTAAGTTGGGAAGTTATTGAGATTAAGTGTTCACTTTCAAGATTAGATGATTGGAATGGTTTGGTTGTGTTTGATAGAAATTACAATTGTTTGGAACATTTGGTAAGGATAGTGAATTTTGTGAGTAACCAGTTACCCAGTGGAAAGTTTTGCAAAAGCTTTAAGAGTTGGTATCTTTTGGATTTTGGTTGGGCAGTGATGCCATTTGGTGTTAGTAATGCGTCAGGAATGTTTGTAGAGTAGGTGAAACGTATCTTCTATATTTAATTGAATAAGTCGTAATGGTTTTGATTGAGGATATTCGGATCTATTATAATCTCAGAGGAAGAACAAGTAAAGTGTTTGAGATTTGAATTACAAGTGTTGGAAAGAGACGAAGTTTTAAGCTAAGTTATTCGAGTGAGAATTTTGGTTGAAAAAGGTTAGTTTCTTGGATACGTCATTCGATTGAGAGTCAAGTTATGGATTCATCGGAAGTAGATGCAGTTCTACTATGAGAGGCTCTGAAGTTGGTTAAGGTGATTAGAAACTTTTTGGAGTTTTGTTGGTTATTACCGGAGGATATGGAGGGTTTTTCCAAGTTAGCATTTTCGTTACTTCAATTGACTTGCAAAGGAGAAGTAGATTGTTTAGGAGGCATCTTTGATGAGTATAGTTAGTGTGTTAAGACAAGAGAGTAAAGTCGTGGCTTATGTTTCTCGACATTGGAGGATTCGTGAAAGGATTGGTTGGGGTTATCCTTGGGGAAATGATGTTGTTGTGCCTGATGTGTAAGTCGAAAATCTTTATGCATGTCTGTTTTGATGGTCAGAGAGTTGGAATTATTTGAACAGTTCAGAGGTTTGTGTTTAGTATGGGAGAATCATAGTAGAGAGTGTGGTTGGATATATTGACAGTGATTTTTGGTGAATATGAGAAAAAGTTAGGTTTTGGACGTGAGATTGATAATCTTGATGGTTTCAGGTAATCAGAGTACGCAGCGGAAGCGTGATGTGGCACCTTTTGTATTGAGAGTGAACCTGTGAGTTTGTGCTTGTGTATCCTTTGAGTTGTGAGTTGGTCGGCAAGTGCATTGTATGGGCTTTGCGTCTTGTCGTTGTTGTTGTTGCTGTTAGCAAGGCGGTTGTCAGTTGTGTTATTTGTGGTGTGCTTTTGATTGGTCTAATGTTTGATTGGTTGGATGCGAGGGCCGTGTTTAGAGTTGTTGGCATTGGTTATATTTTCGAGGACGAAAATTTCCAAGTGGGGGAGAGTTGTAACGCCCCAGTTTTGACTGTTTTATTTAATTGAGTCGTTTTTTGTTATTTTATTATTATTCTATTATTATATTATTTTATTTCTGACTTTTATTTGGAAATATGTTATTTTTCATCGTGAATATATTTTGTCGCGTTTTGGGAACGTTTGCGAGAAGTTTGAGTGTAGGGGTATTTTGGTCTTTTGGGTGGTTAGATATTTTGATTTTTTGTTTAAAATAGAAAAGTAGTAAGAAAGAGAGAAAAGAGAGAGAAAACAGAAAAATAGAGAGAAAGAGGAGAAGAAAAGAAGAGAAGAGAAAGAGAAGAAGAAAAAGAGGAAAACTTGGGGATTTAGGAACCGATTCAACCGACTTTTCAAACGCGAATTTATCGGGTAAGGGTGCGAAACTCGATTATACTATATTTGTGTATGATTATGTATGTTTGTGTGGAAATGTTGTTGGTTGTCCAAATATAGGTCGAAATGAGATAAACGATTAGAAATCAATGTTTTTACGGACGAAAGTTGGAGTAAATCGCGTAGTAGAGTCGTGTGATGTTGGGTCATGATTTAGTGTGATCGTTTGATTGAATCGAGTCGAATTTGTACTGCTGAGTTTTTGATGTATATTGATGTTTTTGTGCAATTGATGTTGTGATCGAGTAAAAGTGTTTGGATATGTTTGGTAACATTGGTATAGGTTGATATTTAATCGGGTAAGGATATGAATTAATCGGGAACGGTTATTTGTATGTTTTCAAGTGGTTTTGAGCGAGTTTGGAGTTGGGTTAAATTGATAAAATTATGTTTTAAAATATTTCAAAAATGGAAAATGTATTGGATGGCTTTTTAATGGTAAAAATATTGTAGTATTTCAAATTCTGAGATCGCAGCTTTTTACGGAATTGAAATCGGAGGTCCGGAAGTCATTTAACGATCGAAAACTGATTTTTCAGCAAAAACTGCGCCTCATGCGCTAACCCCTGCAACTGTGCGTCGACCTGTGACTTCCATGCGCTGACCCGGGTGAAAATTGCAGGTTTATGCGTCGATCCATGATTCTATGCGTCGACCTCTGATTGCAGAATTTTCCAAATGTCCAATTTTTGTTTTCTTCATAACTTTTGAACCGTAAGTCCGTTTTGACCCCCCGTTTGGAGCGTTGGAAAGCTAATGAAAAGCTCTTTCTATTAAAAATGGTTTGGAGAGTAAAAGATGAATTAATTAATTTGTGTTTTTGGAAAATTAGTCGGGTTGTCGGGTTTTTATCGCGTACAATGTGTGTAATTGATGTGTTATAATGCTCTATGCTCTTGTTATGTAACGTGTAGCTTGTGTGCTGTTATATGATGTGAACATATGTGATGAAATGTTGTGCATGATTGATACATTGGTGATGGAGGTAGGATATTTGAATGGTGTTGTTTTGTCGACTTTTGTCGTTGTGATTATGTGTAATTGATGTGTATTATGCTATGTGCTTTTGATATGGATATCGTATGACTTGTATGACGTTGTATGATGTGAATGCATGTGATGACATGTTGTGGTGATGAATTGTGGCCGAAAGGCAAATAAATGCAATGTGTTGTATTTGGTTATTGATGTATGTCTGTGACTGCATATATGTGTGATGATGCATTGGTTGTCATGAGTCCTTGTGTGTCAAGCATCATGTTATGCATCATCATTGCATCCTGAGTGACGGCGGTTCCGGTGGGGAATCAGCTATAACATCGTGTGCCTCGAAAATATGAAAGGTATGAATAGCCTGAGGACCTAAAGCGATGGTTATATGCAATTGCGTCCTGAGTGACGGCGGTTCCGGTGGGGAATCAGCTATAACATCGTGTGCCTCGAAAATATGAAAGGTATGAATAGCCTAAGGACCTAAAGCGATGGTTATATGCAATTGCGTCCTGAGTGACGGCGGTTCCGGTGGGGAATCAACTATAACATCGTGTGCCTCGAAAATATGAAAGGTATGAATAGCCTGAGGACCTAAAGCGATGGTTATAAGCAATTGCGTCTTGAGTGACGGCGGTTCCGGTGGGGAATCAGCTATAACATCGTGTGCCTCGAAAATATGAAAGGTATGAATAGCCTGAGGACCTAAAGCGATGGTTATATGCAATTGCGTCCTGAGTGATGGCGGTTCCGGTGGGGAATCAGCTATAATATCGTGTGCCTCGAAAATATGAAAGGTATGAATAGCCTGAGGACCTAAAGCGATGGTTATATGCAATTGCGTCCTGAGTGACGGCGGTTCCGGTGGGGAATCAGCTATAACATCGTGTGCCTCGAAAATATGAAAGGTATGAAAAGCCTGAGGACCTAAAGCGATGGTTATATGCAATTGCGTCCTGAGTAACGGCGGTTCCGGTGGGGAATCAGCTATAACATCGTGTGCCTCGAAAATATGAAAGGTATGAATAGCCTGAGGACCTAAAGCGATGATTATAGACGATCGTGTGCCTCGAAAATTTGAGGTGAGAAAAGCCTGAGGACTTAAAGCGATCCATAAACGTCGTGTGCCCATGTGGGGACCTAAAGCAACGGGTGAACATCGTATGCCCGATGGGGAGTTACAGTGATGTAACGAGCGATGGTTCCAGCAGAGTTCCTGAGTGAACTAGTGATGAGATATGAAATCTTGGAGTCGGTACCCGCATTTGCATTTGCATAGAGAGTCGTTGTGTCGGTCTCTTTGCATCTGCATGAATTATGATTGCATTAGTTATATTGTGGAAATCATGATTTGGTGATTAGGTGTGAGACATTGTGTGATTGAACTTGTGATAGCAATTGTGAACTGTCGTGCATTTGTGTTAAATGCATTGAATTATGAATGATATGTTTTGTATATAAACAATATGCATGATGTGTGAATATGTTATTATGTGAATATAATCTGTATATGCCTTATGTGTTGGCATGTGATAACTGTGGTGAGAATACTGGATATGTGTATTTTTATGTTGATATATATAATTATATGCATTTATATTATGGTTGTTTTTCTCACTCTTCTGCTGTTTTATAATGCTCTATGAGGCATTGCAGATTAGAGTTGCTGGAAGTCTTTTGTGAAGATTGTATCTTCATTCTTTTGTCGGTCGGCTCTGATATGTGACACCGGGTAGTTAGGAAGGCCGTTTGTGTTTTTGGTGTATTGTGTATATTTATATCTTTAGGTTTGTACTTGTATAACTGATGTATGACCAACTTTTCATTGATATATATATGTGATATTCAGTTTTTAGATTTTCCGCTTTTATTCTAAAATCTGATAAAATGTGGGTGTAAGGAACTGAGTTCCTCTGTTGATTGCTACTCCACTGTTGCATATCTTTATGGGCAGGTGTTGTATGTTTTGTTTCAATTGTAATGCGATGCTCCCTGTCTATGCCGTGTTTTTAATTATACTCTGATGAAATTTTGAATTTTCTTTTACTGCTTTAATAGTTTGGGGGTATAGATTGGGGGTGTTACATTAAGTGGTATCAGAGCCAGTCCGTGTCAGTCCTTGTTGGTCTTTGTGGTTCGGCGAGTTGTTTGTTTAACCATAGTTGCTGTTATTGGAAATGAACAGAATATGGCTCGGGCTGTGCAGGGTGTACCGAATGTTACGGGTAATGATGAGTTCAGGAAGAACGAACCACCTATCTTCAAGGGAAGATATGATCCTGACGGTGCACAATTTTGGCTTGAGGAGGTTGAAAGAATCTTCAATGTGATGGATTGTGCTGAAGAGAATAAGGTGAGACTGGGTACTCACATGCTGGAGGAAGAAGCAGCTGATTGGTGGGTTAGTTTGCGCCACGTGTTGGGAGAGGATGATGCAGAGGTTACTTGGGAATTGTTTAGCCGAGTGTTTCGGAGGAAGTATTATCCTGAGGGTGTGAAGGAAAAGAAAGAGATTGAGTTCTTGGAGTTGAAACAAGGTAATATGTATGTGGTTGATTACACTACGAGGTTTGTGGAACTTGTGCAGTTCTATCCTCATTATCTGGAAGCGACTGCTGAATTTTCTAAGTGCGTGAAGTACGAGAACGGATTCCGTCCGGAGATTAAAAGGGCAATCGGTTATCAGAGGAATATAAGGTTTTCTGAATTGGTGGACAGTTGTAGGATTCACGAAGAGGATCGTAAGGTGCGTGCTACTCCCTATGAGAATGTGAATGACATGAAAGGGAAACAACAGTCTCGTAGTGGGGGAGGAATGTCTAGTCCTCCGAGGTGTTACATTAAGTGTCACAAGTGTGGGGAAGTAGGACATCGTAAGTTGGATTGTAGGAGGAATAAACTGAAATGTTCTAATTGTGGAGGTTCGGGACATGTTGCAGCTGATTGTAAGAGAATTAGGATGAAGTTTTTCAACTGCGGTGGAACAGGTCATATCAGTACGAGGTGTACGGAACCGAAGGGAGCTCAGACTGGTAGGAAGGTTGTTGCATTGGCAGGAGATGAGACTACTAGTGCGGATCGTCTGACTCAAGGTACTTGTTTTATTAATAGTACGTCTTTATTTGCTATTCTTTATATTGGAGCGACTCATTCATTTATTTCGTATGAGTGCGCGAAGCGTTTAAATTGTGTGTCTTCTTGGGGTGGTGTGATGGTTATCGATACTTTTGTCTAGGGGTCGGTAATTACTCTTGGGGTTTGTCTAATTGTTCTTTGACTGTTTATGGTAAAGGATTTGTAATGGATTTAGTGTGTTTACAGTTGAAAGGATTAGAATGAGATAAGTGGGGGAGAAGCTGGTACTTCTCCGTGTTGTTTCAGGTGTAGAGCGCTGGCTCAGTGTGTTGTAAATTGCAAGATTATAAGTTTGGTTTCTGGTTCAAGAAGGGGTGCGGAGGTAAGGATTATGTCAACTAAGGAATTGTGCCTTAGGTAGTTTTGTGTAGAGGATGTAAGGAATGCTATTATCGTTTGGTGGAGAGGGTTTATGCCTCATCATGGTTGTCGGCTGTCTATTGACAAATTGAGGAACTGATTACCCTTAATCTCTTGTTGATAGCAGACGGAAATTATGTTGGATGGAATGGACGTGTCTTTCCGGCTTTGATAAGTGGTACGGAATGGATTATTTGAAATTTAAGGAAATGATTGTGGATTATTTTGTTAAGTTGAGGAAATTTCATATCTGATGGTAAGGCGGAATCAAGACTTTTGGTATGATGGTTAAGTTGGGAAGTTATTGAGATTAAGTGTTCACTTTCAAGATTAGATGATTGGAATGGTTTGGTTGAGTTTGATAGAAATTACAATTGTTTGGAACATTTGGTAAGGATAGTGAATTTTGTGAGTAACCAGTTACCCAGTGGAAAGTTTTGCAAAAGCTTTAAGAGTTGGTGTCTTTTGGATTTTGGTTGGGCAGTGATGCCATTTGGTGTTAGTAATGCGTCAGGAATATTTGTAGAGTCGGTGAAACGTATCTTTTATATTTAATTGAATAAGTCGTAATGGTTTTGATTGAGGATATTCGGATCTATTATAATCTCAGAGGAAGAACAAGTAAAGTGTTTGAGATTTGAATTACAAGTGTTGGAAAGAGACGAAGTTTTAAGCTAAGTTATTCGAGTGAGAATTTTGGTTGAAAAAGGTTGGTTTCTTGGATACGCCATTCGGTTGAGAGTCAAGTTATTGATTCATCAGAAGTAGATGCAGTTCTACTATGAGAGGCTCCGAAGTTGGTTAAGGTGATTAGAAACTTTTTGGACTTTTGTTGGTTATTACCGGAGGATATGGAGGGTTTTTCCAAGTTAGCATTTTCGTTACTTCAATTGACTTGCAAAGGAGAAGTCGATTGTTTAGGAGGCATCTTTGATGAGTATAGTTAGTGTGTTAAGACAAGAGAGTAAAGTCGTGGCTTATGTTTCTCGACATTGGAGGATTCGTGAAAGGATTGGTTGGGGTTATCCTTGGGGAAAGGATGTTGTTGTGCCTGATGTGTAAGTCGAAAATCTTTATGCATGTCTGTTTTGATGGTCAGAGAGTTGGAATTATTTGAACAGTTCAGAGGTTTGTGTTTAGTATGGGAGAATCATAGTAGAGAGTGTGGTTGGATATATTGACAGTGATTTTTGGTGAATATGAGAAATAGTTAGGTTTTGGACGTGAGATTGATAGTCTTGATGGTTTCGGGTAATCAGAGTACGTAGCGGAAGCGTGATGTGGCACCTTTTGTATTGAGAGTGAACTTGTGAGTTTGTGCTTGTGTATCCTTTGAGTTGTGAGTTGGTCGGCAAATGCATTGTATGGGCTTTGCGTCTTGTCGTTGTTGTTGTTGCTGTTAGCAAGGAGGTTGTCAGTTGTGTTATTTGTGGTGTGCTTTTGATTGGTCTAATGTTTGATTGGTTGGATGCGAGGGCCGTGTTTGGAGTTGTTGGGATTGGTTATATTTTCGAGGACGAAAATTTCCAAGTGGGGGAGAGTTGTAACGCCCCAGTTTTGATTGTTTTATTTAATTGAGTCGTTTTTTATTATTTTATTATTATTCTATTATTATATTATTTTATTTCTGACTTTTATTTGGAAATATGTTATTTTTCATCGTGAATATATTTTGTCGCGTTTTGGGAACGTTTGCGAGAAGTTTGAGTGTAGGGGTATTTTGGTCTTTTGGGTGGTTAGATATTTTGATTTTTTGTTTAAAATAGAAAAGTAGTAAGAAAGAGAGAAAAGAGAGAGAAAACAGAAAAATAGAGAGAAAGAGGAGAAGAAAAGAAGATAAGAGAAAGAGAAGAAGAAAAAGAGGAAAACTTGGGGATTTAGGAACCGATTCAACCGACTTTTCAAACGCGAATTTATCGGGTAAGGGTGCGAAACTCGATTATACTATATTTGTGTATGATTATGTATGTTTGTGTGGAAATGTTGTTGGTTGTCCAAATATAGGTCGAAATGAGATAAACGATTAGAAATCAATGTTTTTACGGACGAAAGTTGGAGTAAATCGCGTAGTAGAGTCGTGTGATGTTGGGTCATGATTTAGTGTGATCGTTTGATTGAATCGAGTCGAATTTGTACTGCTGAGTTTTTGATGTATATTAATGTTTTTGTGCAATTGATGTTGTGATCGAGTAAAAGTGTTTGGATATGTTTGGTAACATTGGTATAGGTTGATATTTAATCGGGTAAGGATATGAATTAATCGGGAACGGTTATTTGTATGTTTTCAAGTGGTTTTGAGCGAGTTTGGAGTTGGGTTAAATTGATAAAATTATGTTTTAAAATATTTCAAAAATGGAAAATGTATTGGATGGCTTTTTAATGGTGAAAATATTGTAGTATTTCAAATTCTGAGATCGCAGCTTTTTACGGAATTGAAATCGGAGGTCCGGAAGTCATTTAACGATCAAAAACTGATTTTTCAGCAAAAACTGCGCCTCATGAGCTAACCCCTGCAACTGTACGTCGACCTGTTACTTCCATGCGCTGACCCGAGTGAAAATTGCAGGTTTATGCGTCGACCCATGATTCTATGCGTCGACCTCTGATTGCAGAATTTTCCAAATGTCCGATTTTTGTTTTCTTCATAACTTTTGAACCGCAAGTCCGTTTTGACCCCCGTTTGGAGCGTTGGAAAGCTAATGAAAAGCTCTTTCTATTAAAAATGGTTTGGAGAGTAAAAGATGAATTAATTAATTCGTGTTTTTGGAAAATTAGTCGGGTTGTCGGGTTTTAATCGCGTACAATGTGTGTAATTGATGTGTTATAATGCTCTATGCTCTTGTTATGTAACGTGTAGCTTGTGTGCTGTTATATGATGTGAATATATGTGATGAAATGTTGTGCATGATTGATACATTGGTGATGGAGGTATGCTATTTGAATGGTGTTGTTTTGTCGACTTTTGTCGTTGTGATTATGTGTAATTGATGTGTATTATGCTATGTGCTTTTGATATGGATATCGTATGACTTGTATGACGTTGTATGATGTGAATGCATGTGATGACATGTTGTGGTGATGAATTGTGGCCGAAAGGCAAATAAATGCAATGTGTTGTATTTGGTTATAGATGCATGTCTGTGACTGCATATATGTGTGATGATGCATTGGTTGTCATGAGTCCTTGTGTGTCAAGCATCATGTTATGCATCATCATTGCGTCCTGAGTGACGGCGGTTCCAGTGGGGAATCAGCTATAACATCGTGTGCCTCGAAAATATGAAAGGTATGAATAGCCTGAGGACCTAAAGCGATGGTTATATGCAATTGCGTCCTGAGTAACGGCGGTTCCGGTGGGGAATCAGCTATAACATCGTGTGCCTCGAAAATATGAAAGGTATGAATAGCCTAAGGACCTAAAGCGATGGCTATATGCAATTGCGTCCTGAGTGACGGCGGTTCCGGTGGAGAATCAGCTATAACATCGTGTGCCTCGAAAATATGAAAGGTATGAATAGCCTGAGGACCTAAAGCGATGGTTATATGCAATTGCGTCTTGAGTGACGGCGGTTCCGGTGGGGAATCAGCTATAACATCGTGTGCCTCGAAAATATGAAAGGTATGAATAGCCTGAGGACCTAAAGCGATGGTTATATGCAATTGCGTCCTGAGTGACGGCGGTTCCGGTGGGGAATCATCTATAACATCGTGTGCCTCGAAAATATGAAAGGTATGAATAGCCTAAGGACCTAAAGCGATGGTTATATGCAATTGCGTCCTGAGTGACGGCGGTTCCGGTGGGGAATCAGCTATAACATCGTGTGCCTCGAAAATATGAAAGGTATGAATAGCCTGAGGACCTAAAGCGATGGTTATATGCAATTGCGTCCTGAGTGACGGCGGTTCCGGTGGGGAATCAGCTATAACATCGTGTGCCTCGAAAATATGAAAGGTATGAATAGCCTGAGGACCTAAAGCGATGATTATAGACGATCGTGTGCCTCGAAAATATGAGGTGAGAAAAGCCTGAGGACTTAAAGCGATCCATAAACGTCGTGTGCCCATGTGGGGACCTAAAGCGACGGGTGAACATCGTATGCCCGACGGGGAGTTACAGTGATGTAACGAGCGATGGTTCCAGCCGAGTTCCTGAGTGAACTAGTGATGAGATATGAAATCTTGGAGTCGGTACCCGCATTTGCATTTGCATAGAGAGTCGTTGTGTCGGTCTCTTTGCATCTGCATGAATTATGATTGCATTAGTTATATTGTGGAAATCATGATTTGGTGATTAGGTGTGAGACATTGTGTGATTGAACTTGTGATAGCAATTGTGAACTGTCGTGCATTTGTGTTAAATGCATTGAATTATGAATTATATGTTTTGTATATAAAAAATATGCATGATGTGTGAATAAGTGATTATGTGAATATAATATGTATATGCCTTATGTGTTGGCATGTGATAACTGTGGTGAGAATACTGGATATGTGTATTTTTATGTTGATATATATAATTATATGCATTTATATTATGGTTGTTTTTCTCACCCTTCTGCTGTTTTATAATGCTCTATGAGGCATTGCAGATTAGAGTTGCTGGAAGTCTTTTGTGAAGATTGTATCTTCATTCTTTTGTCGGTCGGCTCTGATATGTGATACCGGGTAGTTAGGAAGGCCGTTTGTGTTTTTGGTGTATTGTGTATATTTATATCTTTAGGTTTGTACTTGTATAACTGATGTATGACCAACTTTTCATTGATATATATATGTGATATTCAGTTTTTAGATTTTCCGCTTTTATTCTAAAATCTGATAAAATGTGGGTGTAAGGAACTGAGTTCCTCTGTTGATTGCTACCCCACTGTTGCATATCTTTATGGGCAGGTGTTGTATGTTTTGTTTCAATTGTAATGTGATGCTCCCTGTCTATGCCGTGTTTTTAATTATACTCTGATGAAATTTTGAATTTTCTTTTACTACTTTAATAGTTTGGGGGTATAGATTAGGGGTGTTACATTAAGTGGTATCAGAGCCAGTCCGTGTCAGTTGTGTCAGTCCTTGTTGGTCTTTGTGGTTCGGCGAGTTGTTTGTTTAACCATAGTTGCTGCTATTGGAAATGAACAGAATATGGCTCGGGCTGTGCAGGGTGTACCGAATGTCACGGGTAATGATGAGTTCAGGAAGAACGAACCACCTATCTTGAAGGGAAGATATGATCCTGACGGTGCACAATTTTGGCTTGAGGAGGTTGAAAGAATCTTCCATGTGATGGATTGTGCTGAAGAGAATAAGGTGAGACTGGGTACTCACATGCTGGAGGAAGAAGCAGCTGATTGGTGGGTTAGTTTGCACCACATGTTGGGAGAGGATGATGCAGAGGTTACTTGGGAATTGTTTAGCCGAGAGTTTCGGAGGAAGTATTATCCTGAGGGTGTGAAGGAAAAGAAAGAGATTGAGTTCTTGGAGTTGAAACAAGGTAATATGTATGTGGTTGATTACACTACAAGGTTTGTGGAACTTGTGCAGTTCTATCCTCATTATCCGGAAGCGACTGCTGAATTTTCTAAGTGCATGAAGCACGAGAACGGATTGCGTCTGGAGATTAAAAGGGCAATCAGTTATCAGAGGATTAGAAGGTTTTCTGAATTGGTGGACAGTTGTAGGATTCACAAAGAGGATCGTAAGGTGCGTGCTACTCCCTTTGAGAATGTGAATGACAGGAAAGGGAAACATCAGTCTCGTAGTGGGGGAGGAATGTCTAGTCCTCCGAGGTGTTACATTAAGTGTCACAAGTGTGGGGAAGTAAGACATCGTAAGTTGGATTGTAGGAGGAATAAACTGAAATGTTCTAATTGTGGAGGTTCGGGACATGTCGCAGCTGATTGTAAGAGAATTAGGATGAAGTTTTTCAACTGCGGTGGAACAGGTCATATCAGTACGAGGTGTACGGAACCGAAGGGAGCTCAGACTGGTAGGAAGGTTGTTGCATTGGCAGGAGATGAGACTACTAGTGCGGATCGTCTGACTCAAGGTACTTGTTTTATTAATAGTACGTCTTTATTTGCTATTCTTGATATTGGAGTGACTCATTCGTTTATTTCGTATGAGTGCGCGAAGCGTTTGAATTGTGTGTCTTCTTGGGGTGGTGTGATGGTTATCGATACTTTTGTCTAGGGGTCGGTAATTACTCTTGGGGTTTGTCTAATTGTTCTTTGACTGTTTATGGTAAAGGATTTGTAATGGATTTAGTGTGTTTACAGTTGAAAGGATTAGTATGAGATAAGTGGGGGAGAAGCTGGTACTTCTCCGTGTTGTTTCAGGTGTAGAGCGCTGGCTCAGTGTGTTGTAAATTGCAAGATTATAAGTTTGGTTTCTGGTTCAAGAAGGGGTGCGGAGGTAAGGATTATGTCAAATAAGGAATTGTGCCTTAGGTAGTTTTGTGTATAGGATGTAAGGAATGCTATTATCATTTGGTGGAGACGGTTTATGCCTCATCATGGTTGTCGGCTGTCTATTGACAAATTGAGGAACTGGTCACCCTTAATCTCTTATTGATAGCAGACGGAAATTATGTTGGATGGAATGGACGTGTCTTTCCGGCTTTGATAAGTGGTGCGGAATGGATTATTTGAAATTTAAGGAAATGATTGTGGATTATTTTGTTAAGTTGAGGAAATTTCATATCTGACGGTGAGGCGGAATCAAGACTTTTGGTATGATGGTTAAGTTGGGAAGTTATTGAGATTAAGTGTTCACTTTCAAGATTAGATGATTGGAATGGTTTGGTTGAGTTTGATAGAAATTACAATTGTTTGGAACATTTGGTAAGGATAGTGAATTTTGTGAGTAACCAGTTACCCAGTGGAAAGTTTTGCAAAAGCTTTAAGAGTTGGTGTCTTTTGGATTTTGGTTGGGCAGTTATGCCATTTGGTGTTAGTAATGCGTCGGGAATGTTTGTAGAGTAGGTGAAACGTATATTCTATATTTAATTGAATAAGTCGTAATGGTTTTGATTGAGGATATTCGGATCTATTATAATCTCAGAGGAAGAACAAGTAAAGTGTTTGAGATTTGAATTACAAGTGTTGGAAAGAGACGAAGTTTTAAGCTAAGTTATTCGAGTGAGAATTTTGGTTGAAAAAGGTTAGTTTCTTGGATACGCCATTCGATTGAGAGTCAAGTTATGGATTCATCGGAAGTAGATGCAGTTCTACTATGAGAGGCTCCGAAGTTGGTTAAGGTGATTAGAAACTTTTTGGACTTTTGTTGGTTATTACCGGAGGATATGGAGGGTTTTTCCAAGTTAGCATTTTCGTTACTTCAATTGACTTGCAAAGGAGAAGTCGATTGTTTAGGAGGCATCTTTGATGAGTATAGTTAGTGTGTTAAGACAAGAGAGTAAAGTCGTGGCTTATGTTTCTCGACATTGGAGGATTCGTGAAAGGATTGGTTGGGGTTATCCTTGGGGAAAGGATGTTGTTGTGCCTGATGTGTAAGTCGAAAATCTTTATGCATGTCTGTTTTGATGGTCAGAGAGTTGGAATTATTTGAACAGTTCAGAGGTTTGTGTTTAGTATGGGAGAATCATAGTAGAGAGTGTGGTTGGATATATTGACAGTGATTTTTGGTGAATATGAGAAAGAGTTAGGTTTTGGACGTGAGATTGATAGTCTTGATGGTTTCGGGTAATCAGAGTACGCAGCGGAAGCGTGATGTGGCACCTTTTGTATTGAGAGTGAACCTGTGAGTTTGTGCTTGTGTATCCTTTGAGTTGTGAGTTGGTCGGCAAGTGCATTGTATGGGCTTTGCGTCTTGTCGTTGTTGTTGTTGCTGTTAGCAAGGCGGTTGTCAGTTGTGTTATTTGTGGTGTGCTTTTGATTGGTCTAATGTTTGATTGGTTGGATGCGAGGGTCGTGTTTGGAGTTGTTGGGATTGGTTATATTTTCGAGGACGAAAATTTCCAAGTGGGGGAGAGTTGTAACGCCCCAGTTTTGATTGTTTTATTTAATTGAGTCGTTTTTGATTATTTTATTATTATTCTATTATTATATTATTTTATTTCTGACTTTTATTTGGAAATATGTTATTTTTCATCGTGAATATATTTTGTCGCGTTTTGGGAACGTTTGCGAGAAGTTTGAGTGTAGGGGTATTTTGGTCTTTTGGGTGGTTAGATATTTTGATTTTTTGTTTAAAATAGAAAAGTAGTAAGAAAGAGAGAAAAAAGAGAGAAAACAGAAAAATAGAGAGAAAGAGGAGAAGAAAAGAAGAGAAGAGAAAGAGAAGAAGAAAAAGAGGAAAACTTGGGGATTTAGGAACCGATTCAACCGACTTTTCAAACGCGAATTTATCGGGTAAGGGTGCGAAACTCGATTATACTATATTTGTGTATGATTATGTATGTTTGTGTGGAAATGTTGTTGGTAGTCCAAATATAGGTCGAAATGAGATAAACGATTAGAAATCAATGTTTTTACGGACGAAAGTTGGAGTAAATCGCGTAGTAGAGTCGTGTGATGTTGGGTCATGATTTAGTGTGATCGTTTGATTGAATCGAGTCGAATTTGTACTGCTTAGTTTTTGATGTATATTGATGTTTTTGTGCAATTGATGTTGTGATCGAGTAAAAGTGTTTGGATATGTTTGGTAACATTGGTATAGGTTGATATTTAATCGGGTAAGGATATGAATTAATCGGGAACGGTTATTTGTATGTTTTCAAGTGGTTTTGAGCGAGTTTGGAGTTGGGTTAAATTGATAAAATTATGTTTTAAAATATTTTAAAAATGGAAAATGTATTGGATGGCTTTTTAATGGTGAAAATATTGTAGTATTTCAAAATCTGAGATCGCAGCTTTTTACGGAATTGAAATCGGAGGTCCAGAAGTCATTTAACGATCGAAAACTGATTTTTCAGCAAAAACTGCGCCTCATGCGCTAACCCCTGCAACTGTGCGTCGACCTGTGACTTCCATGCACTGACCCGGGTGAAATTGCAGGTTTATGCGTCGACCCATGATTCTATGCGTCGACCTCTGATTGCAGAATTTTCCAAATGTCCGATTTTTGTTTTCTTCATAACTTTTGAACCGTAAGTCCGTTTTGACCCCCGTTTGGAGCGTTGGAAAGCTAATGAAAAGCTCTTTCTATTAAAAATGGTTTGGAGAGTAAAAGATGAATTAATTAATTCGTGTTTTTGGAAAATTAGTCGGGTTGTCGGGTTTTTATCGCGTACAATGTGTGTAATTGATGTGTTATAATGCTCTATGCTCTTATTATGTAACGTGTAGCTTGTGTGCTGTTATATGATGTGAATATATGTGATGAAATGTTGTGCATGATTGATACATTGGTGATGGAGGTATGCTATTTGAATGGTGTTGTTTTGTCGACTTTTGTCGTTGTGATTATGTGTAATTGATGTGTATTATGCTATGTGCTTTTGATATGGATATCGTATGACTTGTATGACGTTGTATGATGTGAATGCATGTGATGACATGTTGTGGTGATGAATTGTGGCCGAAAGGCAAATAAATGCAATGTGTTATATTTGGTTATAGATGCATGTCTGTGACTGCATATATGTGTGATGATGCATTGGTTGTCATGAGTCCTTGTGTGTCAAGCATCATGTTATGCATCATCATTGCGTCCAGAGTGACGGCGGTTCCGGTGGGGAATCAGCTATAACATCGTGTGCCTCGAAAATATGAAAGGTATGAATAACCTGAGGACCTAAAGCGATGGTTATATGCAATTGCGTCCTGAGTGACGGCGGTTCCGGTGGGGAATCAGCTATAACATCGTGTGCCTCGAAAATATGAAAGGTATGAATAACCTAAGGACCTAAAGCGATGGTTATATGCAATTGCGTCCTGAGTGACGGCGGTTCCGGTGGGGAATCAGCTATAACATCGTGTGCCTCGAAAATATGAAAGGTATGAATAGCCTGAGGACCTAAAGCGATGGTTATATGCAATTGCGTCTTGAGTGACGGCGGTTCCGGTGGGGAATCAGCTATAAGATCGTGTGCCTCGAAAATATGAAAGGTATGAATAGCCTGAGGACCTAAAGCGATGGTTATATGCAATTGCGTCCTGAGTGACGGCGGTTCCGGTGGGGAATCAGCTATAACATCGTGTGCCTCGAAAATATGAAAGGTATGAATAGCTTGAGGACCTAAAGCGATGGTTATATGTAATTGCGTCCTGAGTGACGGCGGTTCCGGTGGGGAATCAGCTATAACATCGTGTGCCTCGAAAATATGAAAGGTATGAATAGCCTGAGGACCTAAAGTGATGATTATAGACGATCGTGTGCCTCAAAAATATGAGGTGAGAAAAGCCTGAGGACTTAAAGCGATCCATAAACGTCGTGTGCCCATGTGGGGACCTAAAGCGACGGGTGAACATCGTATGCCCGACGAGGAGTTACAGTGATGTAACGAGCGATGGTTCCAGCAGAGTTCCTGAGTGAACTAGTGATGAGATATGAAATCTTGGAGTCGGTACCGCATTTGCATTTGCATAGAGAGTCATTGTGTCGGTCTCTTTGCATCTGCATGAATTATGATTGCATTAGTTATATTGTGGAAATCATGATTTGGTGATTAGGTGTGAGACATTGTGTGATTGAACTTGTGATAGCAATTGTGAACTGTCGTGCATTTGTGTTAAATGCATTGAATTATGAATTATATGTTTTGTATATAAACAATATGCATGATGTGTGACAACTGTCGTGCCGTGTATTTAATTATACTCTGATGAAAATTTGAATTTTCTTTTACTGCTTTAATAGTTTGGGGGTATAGATTGGGGGTGTTACAGAAGACATAAGTAAACCATGAATTCGTGACAACTTCTAAATTCAAGATAAAACTCACCACATGCTATTATAAATCATTTGAAATTCTCATATGCTTTCAATATCAAAACCTTAACTTTTAATTCATGAAAGTTCCAATTAGAACTCACATAGATTCAAGAAGAAGATGATGGAATTTGGTAAAGAAGATGATGAATGATGATGATGAAGATGTGATTAATTCATAAGTCTTTCCATTCTTCTTCCTTCCTCTTCTTTCTCTCTCTCTCTCTCTCTCTCTTTATCTTCTTCTCTTCTCCTATTTTCTTTCTCTTTTTCCTCTTACACCTTTCTCACGTTTTCCCTTCTTTTCTTTCCTGATAACTTTCTCTATCTCTCTTATTCTTATCTCTTTCAATTTCCTCTTATCCATATATTTCTCTTTCATTTCCCACGACATTATATATATATATATATATATATATATATATATATATATATATATATATATATTACTACCTCCGTCCCTATTTATAAGATTCTGTTGAGTTTTTTTCTTATCACTTTTTATAAGACCCTCTTCAATTTTCAAAGTGCATTAATTATTCTTTTCCACACATAGCCCTAATTATATTACATATTTTTTTGCACTAAGTAATATATACAGTTACATACACATTAACTATTTCTCTCTCCTAAGGATAAATTTGTAAAATTATACAGAATAGTCAATAAATTTAATACTCTAACCAACTATCTTAATTCCAATCATTTTCTCAATGGGGTCTTATATTTATGGACAGAGGTAGTAATATTAATATTAGGTAGTAACACAAAATATCTCAATTGATATTTTGTCTTCTAGTACTAATTGATCATTATTAATGTTACCTAAATGCCCCTCTTGTACTTATTAATAAATGTCAGTCTCTTTTAGTAATAATTGATTTCTTCAGAACCCACTGATTACTTTATTGGTCCCAACTAACAATACTTAGAGAACATAGGATCTCAAATTGTTCCAATTGTTAAGAGATATAGTACATAGGAACTCAGTTGGTCTCAACTGACAGTAATTTGAGCATTTAAAGGTTTATGCGATATTACAAATAATTCATGGGAACAATTAATTATTCGATCGATTGTGTCTTTATTCCAATCGATTAGATGACCTAAATAATCAATTATTTGAGCCTATTTTGAAAAGATTTGATAGAGATCTCTTACCCTTCATTAAGACACTGTCATAATCGGATATAAACTCATTTTTACCTTACCCAATCGATTTGGTATATGGTCCAATCGATTGGGTAGTTCAAAAACATTTCATAATCATTTTGTCGGTTTCTAATTCATCTGACTATGCTCTAAAACATATTTAGGTTATTTTGTTTGAGAAATAGAGGCTTTAAAAGAGTTTTAGTGAGTGTGTGATTTAGCCATATTATTTTACAAAAATGCCCTTGTATTTTTACGGAACACTAATCACTCAAACATGATCAGACGAGCTTTCATAATTCCTCTCTTTCACATTATAAAGCTTCAAAGCTTTTTCCAAATCTAGAGCTTTGGCAGGATCGTCGGAAGACTATAATGGCTCCCTATGGAAAGGCATCTAGCATTTTCATCTCCCTAATGTTGCGTAGAATTTCCTATGGCGTCTGGTGAAGGGTATTCTTCCCTTAAAATCTAATCACTGCAAGAAAGGTATGAACATTGATCCTAACGACCCTATTTGTTACTCTGAGATAGATACGTAGGACCACTTGTTTCTCTGCTACCACATGGCTAAGAAGGTCTCGTTTGTGCCTCCTTTAGGATTTCATGTTCCAAACAACATTGATGTTAGTAAATGATTACTTATTTGGTTTCAATGTAAAAATCAGAGAGGTGCCCCAAAGGTTTGTGCAGCGTTATGGAAAACTTGGCAAGGAATAAATCTCCTCATTTTCTAAAAGAAAACCTTCAACCCTTTGGAGGTTGCGAAGGATGTAAATTCTTTGATTTAGGATTTCAATCTTGTTACCAAGTATCTCTACATTGAAGAACTTTGTGGATCTAAAACCTAGCAGAGGGGCGACTCTGAGGTGGAATTTCTGGAAGTAGTTGATGCATAATGCTTCCTTCGTAGACAAATAGCTTGGGGTTGTATTGTTAAAGATAGAGAGGGTGCTACAATCATGCGTGCTTGCAAGAAGGCGACTATGTCAGTGGATCCTTGTGTTGCTGAGGACCTGGGGGTTATATGGTGCTTGGAATAGTTGGGACAACATCCTGATAAGGATTGATGCACTAATGATAGTAAATTTTATTCAAGGTCACTGTGTGATGGCAGCAATTGCCCTTATTGTTGGAAACTATTTAAGTCTTATGTCTAGTTTCAATTCTGTTGTTTTTGGTTTTATTAGTCGTGTAAACCTTGATGCTCATGAACTTGTCGGCATAACCTATTTTGGAAGCTCTAGGACTTGGTTTGTAGGGGCTAATTAGTCACAAAATTCCTTAACTTAATTTCAAATTTCACTTTAGTCCCTTATTTAATAAAGGTATCCCTTAAAAACTATTCGGTTAGCCAAATTAATCCTTTCTGTTAAATGTTAAGAAAAAACATTAAGGGACTTGGCTGATGTGGCATGACAGCGTGACAAAAATCTAAATAATGAGTCAGCAATTTCGTTAAGGGACTAAATTAAAACCTTATAATTAGTTAAGGGACCAAACTTGTACGATAACCAAATTGTCATTAAAGTGATCAGAATAAAATTTTATAACATTTTATCAGATCATAATATGTTATTTAACATACCAAAATTTCATATCATCTTGTATAAATCTAAAAATTAAGTCTCTTCTCTAAAAAATGAAGAGAGAGAGAAAAAGAAACTTCTCTCTAAACTTTCTTAGGTAAGTCTTTGTCTATGCCGCTTTTTTGGATTCTATGGAGTGGAAGACGGTAAATCGAAGAGGACGCGAACGCAGCAAGGGTTTCAAGAAGAATATTTATCCTAGAGGAACCGGAGCATCAAGAGTGGATAAGGGTTCGGCAATTTCCATCTATTTCTCTGAAATACCTGATAGGGTTGGAGCTGAGGAAATCTATCATCTTTTTGGTGACTATGGTGTTATCAAGGAAGTGGTAATACCGCAGAAGAGGAACAAAATAGGTAAACGATTTAGATTCGCGCGGTGTGCGGGTGAGGAAGATGAGAGAGGATTGGCATTGAATCTAGACAACTTGTTCTTAGACAATGTGAAAATTCACGCAAATGTCCCAAGATTTGGGAGAGCAATCAAAAACATCAATGCGCCATCCTTCAAGACATTTAGAGCTAGGCACATGAAGTTCAAGAATGGTGCAGGTGCTAGTGCTGCAGTCAAAAACAACATTCAGTTGCATTCTATAATAGGGGGACAACATGATGTAGTATGGTTGCAGAAGGGATTGTTAGGTCTGCTGCAGCCCTTGAAAAGGTTTCAGTCCCTGACTTAAACAAGGAGTTGGTAACTGAGCCAAGGATAATAGGAGAGCATTATTTAAATCAGAAGAAAGTCAAATTGAGGAAAATGGTGGATTTGAGTGGGCATGTTCGGGTTAGTAAAGTTAACACCAAGAAAAGAGTTATGGAATGTGCCTTTCCTAGGTCCAGCAACTCGGAAGACCCAATTGAGATTGTTTCTCAAGCATCCTATTTTGAAGCGCTGAAGGCAAGAAATATTCATAATTTTAATGCTAAACCTTTGGCCCAAGAAATAAAGGTGGACCCGGTGAAAAATTCTGCAGGAGCTGGAGTTTGCACTGAGCCTTTATCAGATGGAGATGTACGTCTCTGCAACTCCAAATTTATGGAGAAAATTGAGTCTAACGTTGGAACTAAAATCTGGAGTGCTATGAAGAAATTTGGGGTGGTAGCCAGTGAGGGGAAGAAGAACCTGTCTAGCAAAATTGATGAATTGGAAGCCATTGATAAAGCTTTATTTAATGGTAATAAGGTGATTGAAAACGGTTTCTGATGATTGTGGGATCTTTAAACATCAGAGGTGGAGGTAATTTTTCCAAACCTAAAAGGCTTAATTGCCTCATTAGATCTGAACAGGCTGAAAATTTTCTTATCCAAGAAACTAAACTCTCTGTCATTGATGAGAAAATGGTGTTTAGCTTGTGGAATAACCAAGATGTAGGCTGGTCTTTTTGTAGTTCATTGGGTCGTTTTGGTGGGATGCTCACTTTCTGGAATTCGAATACATTTTCCTCTGAATTCTCTTTCAAGGGAGAGGGTTTTCTAGGGACTAAACTGAAGTGGAAGGAAGAATTTTTCTATGTTGTCAACGTTTACTCGGGATGTTTGATTCGCTCCAAAAGAAAATTGTGGGAGGATATTGAAGTTTTGAAAAAGAAGTGGGTTGATGGTATGTGGATCATAGGCGGAGGTTTTAATGCGATCTCGAATCTAGCTGAAAGGAAAGGTGTCCAAATTCATTCTAGAAGTCGGGAAATAGCGGAATTCAACAGATTTATTGACAAGCTTGAGTTGGTGGATCTTCCTGAATTGGGTAATCGATTATCTTGGTTTGGAGGAGATGGTAAATCTATGAGTTGGTTGGATAGGTTCTTAGTGGATTCTAACTTCATCAATAGGCGGGGATTGATCGATCAAAGTATAGGAAAAAGGATTTGTCGAATCATTGTTCTATGTGACTAAAGATTAGGAGAAGAGATTGGGGCCCGAAGCCTTTCAAAACCAACGAAAGTTGGTTCGAAAAAATTCAGTTTATCAGCTTTGTCGAACATCAATGGAACGATTTCAAGGTGTCGGGAAGAAGTGACTATGTTTTGAAAGAAAAACTGAAGTTACTTAGAGGGAGTTTGAGACAATGGAACAGAGAAGTTTTTGGTTGCCACGATCTTAATATCGAAGGAAACGTGGAGGTCTTGAATAATATGGATCAAGCTTTGATCTCAGAAGCATCATATGATGTGGGTGAATTGGTGCGTATTAGATCCGAGGCTTTTAATTCTATGTGGAAGAACCTGCAGATAAAGGACAATATGATCCTCCAAAAGTCGCGCGTTAGTTGAATCAAAGACGGTGAGGCAAATTCAAAATTTTTCCATAATTTTATGAAAGGGAGGGCGAAAAACAGGTTTATTGGAGAAGTCCAAACTGAAAGTGGCATTGTCGACTCAGTGGCGGATATTAAGGCAGCTGTTACAGATTATTTTGTGAATAAATTTGATGAGATAAATGATGACAGGATGCTAATTTATTGGAAGTCCAGTTTAAAGAGGAGGAAGTGAAGGAAGCTTTGTGGAGCTGCGACGGGTCCAAAAGTCCGGGGCCGGACGGGTTTAACTTTCTGTTTCTGAAAAACTGTTGGCATTTCATGAAAAATGACATTTGCGAATTTGTTAAGGATTTTCACCGGCATGCTTATCTTTCGAAGGCGGTTTGTTCCTCGTTCTTGACTTTAATTCCAAAGGTGACACAAATCCTATTCTTCTTAGTGATTTTCGTCCTATATGTTTGGTGAGTAGTTTGTATAAAATCCTGGCTAAATTGCTTGCGGAGAGGCTTAAGAGGGTCATTGGAGGGTTGGTATCTCACAATCAATCGGCTTTAGTGTCGGGAAGAAACTTCTTGGATGGAGTGGTGGTGGTCAATGAAGTATATGACTTAGCAGTGAAGGAAAAGAAGGAATGTGTCATGTTTAAAGTAGATTTTGAGAAAGCTTACGATTGTGTAAATTGGAATTTCCTCAGATTGTTACTGATCAAGATGGGTTTTAGAGAGCGTTGGCGTAAATGGATGGAAGCGTGCATTTTCTCGGGGCATTTATCTATCTTAGTTAACGGAAGTCTCACTCGAGATTTCGAAATTAAGATAGGCTTAATGTAGGGAGATCCGCTATCCCCTTTTCTTTTTGTGCTAGTTGCTGAGGGGTTGACGAGAATGGTTGAAAGGGCTACTCTTACTGGTGATTTTGTCGGTTTTAAGGTGGGTGATGATATGGTTGTTGACGTAATCCAGTTTGCAGACGATACATTGATTATGGGCAGCGGAGGATGGAGTAATATCTGGGAAATTAAAGCTATCTTGCGTGGTTTCGAACTTGTTTTCGGTTTGAAAGTGAATTATCATAAGAGTCTGCTAATTGGTTTGAATGTAAGTCTTCATTTTTTGTTGGCAGCATCTACTTTCCTTGGCTGTAAAATAGAAGTTGGAGGATTTAAATTCTTGGGTCTTCCTGTTGGATGTAATCCAAGGAGAGTGGACTCATGGAAGTGTTTGATTGAGAAATTCAAAGTAAAGTTATCTTTGTGGAAGGGCCGATTATTTTCATTGGCGGGTAAAGTTGCTTTGATTAATTCCACACTTTCGAGTCTCCCTATTTTTTCTATCTTTTTACAAAGCCCCTGTATCGTTGTGGAAGAAGGTTGACCAAATTATAAGAAATTTCTTATGGGGGCAACAATGGCGTTACCTCCAAGATTCATTGGTTGGGATGGGATTCGGTGTGTCGAGATAAAGCGTCGGGTGGTCATTGCATTAAATGTATCAAGGTGTTAATTTAGCTTTGTTAGCTAAATGGAACTAGAGGATCCTTTTTAAGGATCATGGTCTTTGGAGAAGGGTGTTAACTGCTAGATACAGGAATGTCGCATCCTGGGTGTTGAGAGCGAAAGCTGGCCGAATTCGTTCTGCATCTTCTTGGTGGGAAGACATCCTTAAGTGTAATAAAGTCGCAACTAACGGTCCCTTTAATTTTTCTGGTTCTGTTTCATTTGTTGTAGGAAATAGCATTCTAACTCCCTTTTGGGATGCTGCCTGGCTAGGTTCCGAACCGTTAGCCAGCATTTTTCCGGAGCTTTACAATTTAAGCAAGATGAAAACTGCGATGGTGGCAGATATGGGGGAGTGGCGGAATGGCGTTTGGAGTTGGGGTGACTTGGGGCTGGCAGTTTTGCAGCAGCATGTTTTGTGGGATAACTTCCATATATTGCATTGCCTTTTGCAGGAGGTTAGCTTGGTTTTAGATCAGATTGATCTTTTTAGATGGAACGGCGCTGCAACAACTATTTTCTCGGTCAAAGAAGTCTATGCAACTATGATTTCTCAGTCGGCTTCCTTTATTATCTTGGAGGAGGAAAATAGAAAAGCTTTCTCTTGGCTTTGGAAAGTTAAATTTCCGGCAAAAATTAAAATTTTTTGATGGAAATTTTTGTGGAATAGGCTCCCAACAAAAGATCAGCTTATTTCTAGAGGAATAGGATTGGATCATGGATGTGTTCTTTGTGAAGCTGTGAACGAAAACTTGTTGCATCTGTTCTTCTGTTGGGGCATTTCGAGTAGGGTGTGGGAAATCATTAGCAGTTGGTGTGGGATAAATATTTTATTTTTTTGAGATGTTGTAGAGCATTTTCTGGGCTGGTGTGGTGGGGGAGCGAATTCAAATCGTAAATTTTCTAAAGCAGTGATTTGGTTGACTGTTTTGTGGTCTATTTGGTTGGAGAGAAATGAATGTATTTTTAACAAAGGTGAATGTAGTGTAGATAATATTTGTTGGAGAGCTAAATTATTGGCCTGGAAATGGGTAGGTGTTGGGAGATTTCTTATTCCAACTCTTTTTTTTTTTTAGTATTGTATGAATCCTTTCTAGTAGTCAGAGTGGTGTTGGTGAGGAATTTTCTATCTTTTTTTCTTTAAGGATTTGAATACTCCTAGTATTCTTTTATATATATATATATATATATATAACATAATCTTGAATTTAATGACATTAAATTAGAATTTTGTTACATTCTTTGATTCAAACCAAAGTCATTAAACTAAAATGATATTAAACATGTTCAAAATGACATAAGATATACACAAACACAATTACAAAATGTGTATACAAACACCACTATAAATTTTAATCCTTTTTGAAGTCTTCTTTTCTTCTTTGAAATTGACTGAGGTAAAAAGAGTGTCGGCGTAAATTGAATTGATATTTCCGACTTGATAGTGTAAACTCAATTTGTTTTAATCTTCTTAACCTGTTCATAAGTTGAAAATATTATATCAATGGAAATCCCTCTCTCAAACAACCTATACAAATAAAATTAGATACACATTTGGTTACCGTCAATCTTTCATCATGACATAAATTAATAGGGACATTAATAGATAAATGTTTCTCATGATAGTAACAAGTAGCTTATTTGCATCTATAACTGCTTCAAACCTTAAACCTTAGTAGTAATAAATTCAATGTCGCATAAACTTGTATATTAGTCATGAATCACAGGCTTCCCATTAAGTCAAAATATAGGCACGATATGCCACAACACAAGGAAACATGCAAGTTGCAATTTTGGACTAATCTTCAAAGTAGCATCCATATGTGTACATTAATATGGTTATAATATCTAATCCATTTTCCAAGTAGAAGGCATTACATAATCGTTTCATGTTTCCTTTCATTCTTTGGCAATAATGTAGTCTAGGAAATGCAGTCTGGTACAGTGGATTTGTAAGCCAAAATACTTCTATAGATTTAACAATCCAAGTTATGTTTTACTAATTATGTTCTAATAATCTCCATAGTTCTAAGTATAACATACTTTTGTTATGATGCAGTCACATGCTCCTGTTATATCTCAAATTTGTCCTACCTATAAATAACGGCAGTTGTGTTTATGTCAATTATTCAAAAATCCAAAAAAATATATAAAATTGCTGTCATTTTTTTGTTGTTTGAGTTCATAGTGTTGCAAGGATGAGTTGAGGCTTATTTGAGGTGTAGGTAGGGCGTGTGTGCAGTAATGTTTCAAGTACAAGTGTTTGGTAATCATCAAAATCCAGTTCATTTCTAATCACGGTTGTATGCAGTGCAATTCATGTCAATCAAGTTATCTGTTTTCCTTAAACCTAAGTCCATTTTCATTTTAATATTTATCCATATTTTTCAGTCAGCCATTTTCATCCTTAGCCATATTCCATATTTTATCCATTTATTCATATCGTCTTATCTAAATGCCAATTCAATATCCATTATCCATTTTTTTAAATTTAAATTCATAAACTTTTTTTCTCTAATCCATATTTCCCACCAAATTCATCACCATAATACCAATATGCCCATCTACAAATTCCTCTTTTTAAAAAAAAAAAACAATGTTCCAATAAATTTCATTCACAAAACACCAAAAAATGAGTCAAGAGCCCATGTATCATATAGCCCATTTGCATTCACTACAACAAAATTCAGCATTCAAAATTATTGCATTCAGGGCCGGCCCTAGGGGTAGGCCACCAAGGCTACCGCCTAGGGCCTCACTTTTTTATATGTTTTTAATTAATTGAATTTTTTTAAAATAATTTTTTAAATTATATCATATAACACCTATTTAAAATATATAATAATAACAATTATTTATAATGTTATAATATGTATTATTTGATTTGATAATTTAAAAATTATATGTATAAATGATAAGTTTTTGACTTCTTTAACATAATAGAAAACTCGATATCTAAGTTTTTTTTTTTTTTTTAATTTTTTCATTGTTTTTCAATTATATATATATTTTAAATAAGGGTTAATACCCCTTTTGGACCCTGCCATATAGGCCAAATCCCAAAAACAACCCTGTAAAAAAAAAAACACAGATTCCATCCCTGCCATTTGTAGATTCCCTCGTTTTGCCCCCTGAGTGGATTTGGTCAACCATATTGATGACATGGCGCTGTTTAGTTGGAATTTTATTTATTTTTTATTTATTTAATTACACGCGTGGCATTTTTATTAATATTTTAATATTTATTTATTTATTTTTTTTTTTTAAATTTTTTTTTTTTTTTTTTTTTTTAAATTTTTTTTTTTTTTTTTTAATTTTATTTTAATTTTTTGTTTTATTTTTTTAATTTGTTTTTATTATAATTTTTTTAATTTTATTCTTTTTTTTTTATTTTTTTTCGTTTTTATTTATATATTTTATATATATATATATATATATATATATATATATATATATATATATATATATATATATATATTTTTTTTTTCGTTTTTGGACCTAATTTTTATTTTTAATTCTATTTTAAACAAATTGTTCTTTTAAAAATTAGTTTCATTATACTAATCCATTTATTTCAATTTATTACCATACTAATCCATTTATTCTCATACTAATTTCAATTCAACAATACTTATGAGTGATTTATTACCATTATAACTCCACTCATCAACCATCTTTATAACCTCTCTCCACTTCTTTTTTTTCGTTACAATATTGTTTCATTTCTTCTCCATTGTTTTCAATACTCATCAACCATCCAAAACTCAATACAAAGCATACTCACAACACAACAATACCACACACCCTAATAAACAAGAATCTCAAGCTCTCATCACTCTCCACATCCTCATGAAAATGGTAACTTGTTACTGCCATGTTCACACCATAAGTTGGTAACTTACTATATCATTATCCTTTGGTATGAACAATTTTTTGTACAAAGAACATATGAATGTGCATGTAAGGGGAGGGTAAGGATGTTGTATCTCAAAACAGTTATATGATTGACAAGTAACATATATAAGTACATATGAATGTAATGTAAGGTAATAGCAGACTGTGTGTGTGCCCTATTATCTCGTCGGTAATAGCAGACTGTGTGTGTGTGCCCTATTATCGCGTCGGTAATAGCAACCCTAACTGGGAAGTGACCTGGTGGTGCGCGCGTTCGATGGTTCTAAGAGGTCCGTTTTTCGAGAAATTGTATTGCCGATCAAAGTTGGTCCTGAAATTTTTGAAGCCACTTTCTATATCATGGACATTCAGCCTGCCTATAGTTGTTTATTGGATAGTCTGTGGATCCATGGTGCTGGGGCAGTGACGTCCACTCCAAGAGTGATCAGTCAGCCTGAGGTGGTTAATCAACCCGAGGTGGTAAATCAGCCAGAAGTTTCAATGTCTTCTTTCAAAGATGCACGCGCTGTAGTTGAAGTTGGTGATTCCCAGAAGTGGGGCCAAGTCATTAATGTTCAGGTGAAGCAGAATACTTATGGACTGGGATATAAGCCACCCCGACGAGCTCAAGAGCCTCTTAAGTTTTATGGTCCAGTCCAGTTCACAAGTGCTGGTGTCTTCTTTAATCAGGTTATATAAGCCAAGTCATATCAGTATTTTAAAATTAAATGTGTGACTTGGTGGGATACACGTCCGTGATTGGTTGACAGTGTAAAAATATTTTACACTATCAGTGCATATTCTTTTTTCTCTAATTATATTACCAATTGAAATAAAATACTAAATAAAATTGATTATAGTACCTTATTTATTTTGCATAATAAAATACTTAAAATATAATAATTAAAAAAATATTTTTATTATATTAAAAATGTTTAATTTTAAATTTCGTCTCAGGCCTCGAAACGTGTTGGGTCGGCCCTGATTGCATTACAAGCCCATCTTATTATTCTCATTACAGTATTTTGATTTACAAAAATTCCAACAAAAATAACAATTAAAAGATGCTACATAACTCCAAGCCATACGCAGTGACCTCAACCTTGTTTAAGTTTGCGACATCCGTACCATATTCTGCTGCCACAAGGCTCCAAGCCATATGACTCCAAAACCTGTCTTGCTACTATACCAAGTCAAACGCAACTAGGGATGACAATGGGCAGGGTATGGGTAGGGTACTATAGTACCCGTCCCTGTTGGTGATTTTAGTATCATCAATGTATTTTAGTAGTAATGTGATTTACTATAGGCCGATGCAATTATGCGTTAAGCTTGGAAACGAGTTAGGGTAGTGCGGAGTGCACGCTCGTCGAGCCAACGTTTAATTGAATGCGAATAATTGAAACGGGGTTCCAAGGGGCGAAGCCCCTGGCGGGGTGCGGGGCAGCGCCCCGTTGGGGTTCCAAGGGACAGAGCCCCTGGCTGGGGTCCTGCTGACATAACCGTTTTCTGAACAGTTGTGTCTTTTCGGTTTCTGTTATTGATTTCCTATATAAGGAGTCATTTGGCCTAGGTTTCGGTTACAGGAAAAACCATACTTTCTCTCTACATTCCTGATCAGTTCTCTTTTGCCAGAAACAGATTGTTCTTCAAGAATTATCCCCACAAAGATTTCGTGAACCCAGGCAAGAATAGGGTCGAAATACTTTGTTCGGAAAGTGTACTAACACGATTCTTCGAAGTTATCCAGGATTATCATACCCGAATTTCTAACAGTCCCCATACCCACAGTTGAAAAAAATCCTCGTATCCGAGCCCATACCTGCTTGGGTATCAAAATAAGCACTCATTCCCGTACCCTATGGGTATATAAGTGTCCGTACGCGTACCCGTTACCCGCATTTCTAATAAAAATAAATATATCAAGTATAAAATATCATAATTTTTTAAGTTTTTAAAAATATTAAAAAGTTTTTAAAAATTTTATTGTTGAATTATGAAATAAATGATCACGTACATTAAATATGTAGTAGTTTAAAATTGATGTTTTTTTTTAAAATTTTATAAATATTTATTTTTATATAATAATATAAATTAAAATATATAAATATATATTGTGCGGGTATGGGGCGGGCTGGGTACTAAGGTGCCCATCCCCGCACTCATCCCCGCTTATTTAAGTGGGTAATTATCCGAGCCCGTACCCGTACCCATTTTTACGGATTTTTACCCTACCCGTTGTGGGTAATTTTCTGGGTACCCAGTGGGGATGAGCCAAATTGCCATTTCTAAACGCAGCAAACCAAACCTTTGCACATCACAACAGCGATACCACAGAGCAAGCACACCAACCAATAACACACTGCATTGACATACCTGCAATTGAAAAGGACCATTCACTACAATACGAGACAAATCTGAAAAAAAAAGCTTAATGAACGAGTTCATTTGTTTTAAAAGGGGAACAGAGAGAGCAATTGAGGGGAAGAAATTCAAAAACACAAAATTCTCTCTAAAAAATAACAGTGAACAACAAACCTTTTCACATATCCTCTTCATCAACGCAAACCACAAGACCCTTTGAACCTCCCTCCATCACAATCGCATCAGCCTCATCTTCAAACACAAACCATCTCTAACACCTTCAAATCTCTAAGAGTGTGTTTGGTTCAGAGTAGATGGAGGGGAGGGGAGGGGAAATTTTTAATTAAATATGTTTGATTCAAATTTTAGGATGGGAGGGGAGCAAAATCCCTCAAAAACACATTTTTTGATTCCCTCCGAATTGGGGGGTTTGGAGGGGAGGGGAGGGAAAGTGAGTTTTGATAATTAAAAAATTATTATATTTACTAAAATATCCTCAATTTAATTTTATTATTTCACAATTATTCATTTTTTTCGTGTTACTATTTCTCTTCTGTGTGATTTTTTCGATTGCTTCCATCAATTTATTATAATTATTCTCCAACTTCAAATTATTTATAGTTTTTAACTTAATATAAATCATAATCATTAATTTTTTTTTGTTTTTTTATAAAAAAAATTATGTTTAGTTATATTCGTTTTTTTCTTCTAATTTTATTATGTATCATATCATATTTTCTTTTATATCAAATTTTAAACCATTTATTTTATTAAACATTTTAAACCATTAATATTTAATAATAATTTATTTTATGTATTTGTTTTGTTATAAGATTCATCACATTTTAAACGTTGTTATTAGCATATGGTTTTATTTATGTTAGAGAGTTATATTCTGAATTAAGTGTACTCAATTTTTTAATGTTATGGGATAAATAAATAATTTTTTAGTCAATCAATATTAGAAATTTTATCACAAAAAAAAGTATGAATGAATTTTTCACATTTGAATATCATATCTCTTATATAAGATTATAAGGATACAAATGTAAATTATTAATAAAATCCCTCCTCTCCCCCTCCTGAACCAAACACATTTTTAATTAAAATCCCTCATTTCCCCTCCCTCCCCTCTTTTGAACTAAACACTTATCTGATTAAAAAAACCCTCCTCTTTCCTCCTCCCCCCTCCATTAAAATCCCTCTCCTCCCCTCCCCCTCATTTGAACCAAACAGACCCTAAATCACAGACAAAATAACAACTCATGCACAACCAGAAAAAAGCCTTTCAATCGTCTTCACCTCATTCCTCACAAAACTTCATACAGACCAAACACAACCGTAAATTACAAACCACCCACCACCATACCAAACCACAATAAAACCCTCTCCCTTCCGAAGCCACGTAAACACACGTTCATCCATTTTTGCTTCACCCTACTACCACAAACACAACCTGTAACTGCAAATAACAACACAAAAGAATCCACCTTCAAATCCTAACCCACAACAACCTAAATCCAAAATCCACAAGAGAGAAATCGAGAGAGACAAAAGAGTGATTCACGAAACAACGAGAAGAAGAGAGGTTGAATCGAATTGAGAGAGAGACGGATACGCGTGTGGAAACACAATTTTGAGATAAGAAGCTTGATCTGGTTTTGGGTATACCGCATGCGTATTTGAGAAGAAAAGGAACTGAGTGTTGTTCCTGAGGTTGTTTTTACCTCTTAATTTTAATCATGTTTTGGGAATGTTGTAGTTGATTTATTTTTAAAAACCCTTGTTTCTGTTAGAGAGATGTTGGGCTTGTAGGCCCATGAGATCTTGCTATTCTCACCTGCATATAGCCCAACGATGCCTCCATCTCTTTTATTGATTTATTTTCGTTTCTTTTTTTATTTAAATGTTCTTTTAGTGTTTTTGTTGTTTTGTTTTTTAGATTCTTTCAACATTTTTGGCTTTAGATTGTATTAGGATTTCATTTTAAATTGTGTGGTTCTTTTTTTATTTTTATTTTTGGTCAATGATATATCAAAAGGTCATAGATGGATTGTTGATTATTCAACGTCAAATCTAGATCAAGATGAGACCGTTTTTTTATTTCATTTATTTTTCTCTCTTAGATCTTTTATTCTCATTTTTTGGTCATTCAGATCTTAAGAATCATAGATTGTCGATTTATTGATGAAAATCTTGGTTAAAGATGAGACCACTATCCTACACTATTCCATCGTTTACACTTTTATTATTCTCTTATCATCATCATCATCATCATCATCATATGATTCTCATACATTCTTATCATTATTGTTAACTAACCATTTATTGTTTCTTGTCTTATTGAAAAATACCAAAAAATATGATAAAACAAAAAACCCTAAAAAATATCTATGCACTTCTTTTATGTTTATCGTTTAGTTTAGGACACTTGCACACATATCTATGCACTTCTTTTATTTCTCCCAATCCCGTGTATTTTTCATGTACCCCGCTCCCTTTTGAATGTACTTTCTTTACTCACTTTTATTTGGTTGTGGATCGTTTACTAGGAGCACCCTTAGGGACTAGGATCGATCTCACATTATTTCACTTTGCACACACTTGCACCTTTCGTTATGGTTTCTTTTACTAGGAGTACCTTTATGGACTTGGATTCGATTTAGCCTTTCGCTAACCCTTAACCAATTACACTCCATTTGCATTTTACATTTGTAAGTCGAGCATCTTTTGCCTCGTCGTCTAACCTTTAACCAAGACGTTTCCTTAGATCCAAACCCTTGATCCAACGTCAAGTGGTCTTAGGTAATTTAAAACACTTTAAAATACGAGAATAATTATGCGCCACGAGCCTTAAGTGGTAGAGAAAGGGGACACTACTACAAAACGCGCATTTAACGACGCCAGGTGTACAACGGATTGGTATCCAACCGTTGTAATAGGTTAAAATTTATGCAACTGAATTATAACGCCATCTTTTACGACGGTTGTACTAAAACACCGTTGTAATACATGATGTGTAACAAGGTTCGATTCCCAGCTACTACATTTTTTTTCCATATTTTTACATTTTAAACCTATATTTTATTTCTTTTTGTTAGTGTTACGGGGACTTTTAAACTCAAAACACAAAATTTATCTTTGTTTTTATTTTATTTTTAAGTGCAAGAAAATAGATTGAATTAAATATTTGATCAAAACTTATTAAAAAAAGAAAGTGAAAGACAAGAGATTATACAAAATAAAAATTCATTTATTGTTAATATAGGGGAGAGTACATTGATAATATATTGATTATTACATATATTTTTCAATGTCTGAGTCCAAACCAGCAAATGAATCTTCATAATCATAGCATCTTTACTCACTCCCCTCATCAGAATCATAGTAGAACATCCTCTTCGGCGCCTTTGTCTTTTTCTTCTTCAGTTTCTTCTTCTTCTTCTTCTTCTTCTTCTTGTCCCTCCGGACCCTTAATGCATCCCTGACATTGGCCGACGCTGGTTGGACCTCCTCATTTGGCCGGGGAGGTTGTTCGTTCGTACCCTCAATGGTGACGATGGCATTCTCATTTGTTGAACTCATTTTACAAAGAATATATTATGAAAAAAAAAATGTAAAACTGTCTATTTATAAATGAGGTTGAAGATGAAAAGTCTGAAAGTTTAATGCTTGCAATGATGATAACTTGTAAATGGTTGATATTCTCGAACGATATTTTTTGAAAAACGGAGAAAATTATACTTGGGCGCAGAGTGTTTCTCTCTTCCGGGAAGAGTAAGGGTTGTAATATAACAACGGTTAATATTATTCACCGTAGCGATACCCCTTATAATCATGTAAAATAGAAAAATATTGTTGCCAGGAATCGAACCTTGTACTAAGTATAATGGTTATCGCAACGGTTAATATTACTAACCGTTGTGATATATTTAAAATAATTATATACGTATCACTAAAATAAATAAATAAATTTTAAATAAATATATACTTATCATATCGGTTCCTCTAGATAACCATTGTGAAATATTTACTTATATAAGGGAATTAACTTTCCTTATTGACATTAGCGCCGTTTCATTCACATCAAAACCCTAGCACCCATTTTTTCTCTACATTTTTGGCAGAAAGCCTTCATTTTTTTTTAGAATCTCCAAAAAGGAATATAAGAAGTATGAAGCTTTTGATTTAGGCTTCTTCATCCTTGTATTCCTTCTTGAAGAGTCTAAAACTAGATGAACATGGTGATGATGCTGGCGGTAGCAAGCGTAATGTACATATTGTTTATGGAAAATAAGGTATTCTTCTACTTCAATCTTTTTGTTAGATAGTTCCCGTTATCTCGTTTGCTTCATGTTGTTTTTGTTGATTGTTCTTATTTTTTGCAGATTCGACTTCAATGCTTCACAAGCTAGGTGAACTTCATTGTAATGGTACAGTCCCACTTCTTAGGGTTTTGTTTCAACTTTTGCTTGTTATGTTTTGAATACTAACTAATTTTCTTCATTTCTTTCCATTTCCTAGGGTTTTGTTTAAACTTTTGCATGTTTTGTTTTGTTTTGAATACTAACTAATTTTCTTCATTGCTTCCCACACCTTAGGGTTTTGTTTCACATGGTGATGATGATGGTGGTACATATATATGAATTCATTCAGATAAGGTATATATATATATATATATATATATATATATATTAATATATGAATTCATTCTGATATTGTATATGAAATTTAGTTTATTATATACTATGTATATTGTTTGTTTCACTATCCTTTTATTGAAAATACAATCAGTTAAATTGATATAGAAACTTATAATCTGAAAATTAAGATGTATTTGAAAACCAACCTTTATCATGTCAATGTTTTTCGAATTGCATCCATTTTATTCATCACATTTTATGTTCCTTAACATAAAATTTATGGTTTAATGGTCTATTTGCTTCAATTCATCGATACCTACTATTATACTATACCGCATCATCGTCACTAATCATCGTGGTTGTTAAGATCATGATTCTTATGATGTGAAAATCGCGATGATTTTTGGCGATGATGAGGTAAACTATAATAAAAGATCATATCGATGGATTGAAGGAAACCGACCATTGAACCATAAATTTTATGCTAAGGAACTTAAAATGCGATGAATGAAATGGATTCAATTCGGAAAACAGTGGTGTGTTTAAGTTGGTTTTCAAGAACAGTTTAATTTTCTGATTATATAGTTCTTTACCAATTTTAATGGTTGTATTTCTTTAATTAGGTGGATGGTAAAACAAGCAATATACATTTTTATATAATAAACTAGAGGTACATTCCACAACGGTTGAGACTCATAACCGTTCTGATAGTTAGTATATATTACAACGGTGGAAATACTTAACCGTTGCAATATAACGCGCGTTTTCCAGAATACAACAACGGACCCTCGTCCGCAATAATAGGTAGCGTACTTACGACGACACTCTACTTAACAACGCCCTGATCTGCGTTATTATATGTAGTTTCCAACCGTTTTGGTCAACGATATATCAAAAGGTCATAGATGGATTGTTGATTATTCAACGTCAAATCTTGATCAAGATGAGACTGTTTTTTTATTTCATTTATTTTTCTTTCTTAGATCTTTTATTTTCATTTTTTGGTCAATGAGATCTTAAGAATCATAGATTGTCGATTTATCGATGAAAATCTTGGTTAAAGATGAGACCACTATCCTACACTATTTCATCATTTACACTTTTATTATTCTCTTATCATCATCATCATATGATTATCATACATTCTTATCATTATTTTTAACTAACCATTTTATTATTTCTTGTCTTATTGAAAAATACCAAAAAACATGATAAAACAAAAACCCTAAAAAATATCTATGCACTTCTTTTATGTTTATCGTTTATTTTAGGACACTTGCACACATATCTATGCACTTCTTTTATTTCTCCCAATCCCGTGTATTTTTCATGTACCCCGCTCCCTTTTGGATGTACTTTCTTTACTCACTTTTATTTGGTTGTGGATCGTTTACTAGGAGCACCCTTAGGGACTAGGATCGATCTCACATTATTTCACTTTGCACACACTTGCACCTTTCGTTATGGTTTCGTTTACTAGGAGTACCTTTAGGGACTAGGATTCGATTTAGCCTTTCGCTAACCCTTAACCAATTACACTCCATTTGCATTTTACCTTTGTAAGTCGAGCGTCTTTTGCCTCGCCATCTAACCTTTAACCAATACGTTTCCTTAGATCCAAACCCTTGATCCAACGTCAAGTGGTCTTAGGTAATTTAAAACACTTTAAAATACGAGAATAATTGTGCGCCACGAGCCTTAAGTGGTAGAGAAGGGGGAGAAGGGGTATCCCTACACTCATTTTGATTATTCCAACGCAAGACGTTTGGCTTGATGATTGTAATAATCACCTTTACCCATAGTCTTTAGTGCAATTCAACTCATAAATCCTTTTTTGAAAGAAAGGTAATAAAACCAACCAACCGTAGGCCGAACTACGAGGCTCTGACTTTTCCATCGCACGAGGGAATGCGTAGGCATAAGGAAATTCAATCCTTGGCGAGCACCTTAATAAAAACTAATCATTTCTCCGGAATAAATCATACTAATAAAATCAATCTGTTTTCCTTTAGCAAGCAATCTTTAGACATAGACACCCTTTCAAGCGTAGGCAACCTAGATGGTTCCCATCGAGTACGATGAACTTAAGGGGGTGCGATAACCTTCCTCTTACATAACCGACTTTCGAACCCCGACAATGGTTGCGATGACTTTGTCTTTTCCTTTTTCAAATTAGTGGGGTTTATCGATATTTTCCCCTTTCCTCTTTTAGGAATAAAATAAAATTCGGTGGCAAATATTCTTTTCTAGAGCCATCCGCGGTCTTTTATCGCGATGTCGTATTTTTTGAGGTACGACAGATGGCGACTCTGCTGGGGAAATCCTAAGTGAATCGAGCCTAGTCTAGGCTTCTTCATTTGTTTGGATGTATGTCTTTATTTATTGCTTGCTTTTATTTATTGTCTTTTGCTTTAAATATTTATATCTTGTCTTGTGAGTCCTTGGTTATTTAAACCATGTGTGAAAGGCTTTCTACCGGAGCTTAGAGTGTTAAAACATGAGATAGGAGAGGTTGAGTAGTATGGGCTCCCGAGAAATTTCTCTCGTGGATTGTCCATATGATAACCTCGCTTGGAGTATATTCTAATGATAATGTTGACGACCGTCAAGTTTTTTGCGTGGACGATCAATGTTCTTATAAGGATCCATAACTATAAGAACCTTTTAGAACCTTGAACCATTTGGCCAAAACTAGGATTGATAGTCACGTAGTATGGGCCACCGAGGGGTTTACTCTCGTGTAGTTCGATACGCAGATCTCACTCAAAGTAGATTTTCTTGATGAAGTTGATTGCCTGGAAATGACTGACACACGCAGCAAACAATCAAGAAAGTCAATGACTCAAAGACCCTTGTCTAGAATCCGATGTCGATGGTCGCGTAGTATGGGGGCACCGAGAGGTTCCTCTCGTGTAGTTCGATACGAAGATCTCACCCAAAATAGATTCATATGATGGAGTCAATCAACCGTCATGTTTATGCCGTGTATGATGAATAATTATATGATTCATAACTTTGGGGTTCCTTTAAAACTCTAGATCCTACATGGTGAGATCCTTGTAAGGAGAGTGGTCAGCTTTATCCTTCATCTGTACCTCAGATTTATGAAATCACGTGATCAAAGATATTGGTTATTATCTGGATTGGCTTGAGACTATGATCCTGTGATCCTGGATTATGACATTGCATCCATGCATATCATTTCATTTCATGTGCATCAACTCTTTGTATCTTCAAAAAATAAAAACTCATTTCATTTTCCCTCATCTCCAGAAATTAATCATGCCAACTCCTCGACATTCGTACGCTACTCGATCCAATATCAGACGATTGATGGATCAGACTCAACAAGACCATGCCACCGCATGTGGCTCGCCAGTGAATACTATTGAAAGAGTTGCCGAAGACAAACAGAATAGTCTCCAAATCTGAAGAAGCAATTAATCAAAAGAAGTTCAATTCCTCAAATTACGGCGGTCATTAAGCTGTTTATCATTTTGCATCCTTGTATTTTGTTCTTGTTTGTTTAAGTACTGTTTGCTTTAAACATTGTCAATTATACTTGGTTTGATTAATGAAATGATTATGCATGTTTTGAATTAGTCTTTTCGCATTCACTCACCTTTTCTCATTTATCACAAAAATCACAAGAATATTTCTCCACTTCACTTTCTTCATCAAACTGTTGTTCTAGCAAATATTGGAAGGAGGATAATGAAAACATAATACCCATGACTGTTGTGGTATGCTTTTGGATAAAATCTTGTCGATGATGTATATGCATTGTTTCAAAATCCCCAAACACTAGAGAGATAATGAGTTAATCCATAGTCAACCACTTTGAGCCTAGAAGTAGGAGTTTCTTTCGGATACAAACCCTTACGCTTAACCTGGGGCAGGGTAGTTGTTCAGTTAATTTGACTCGCATTCAAATTACAAGATGAAACATCCCATCTGGGATCTACCATAGCCAATGACTTGACAGTCACTACTCTCACCAAAATAAAAAATAAAAAAATAAAAAAAAGAAGCCCGCTAAGTCGAACACCCAAAGAAGAGGCTTAGGCAAAAATCAGGGATCAAACACAAGTCAATTAAAAGAGGCCCTCAAATCCTCAACCGAAAACAAAACAAGAATTAGTGGCCACCATATCTAAATCAAAGGGTCACTAACATCCATCCAAAACGAAATAAGATGACTGCCATTTCAAGTGTACCTTGAATAATCATCTTCATCCTTGCATCGTTAATCCCTTTTAGAAGACGTGTGTAGATTTAACTAAATGTAGGACTGGAGAACATCACGAAGAGGGGTGGGTACAAATCAAACTTTGAGCCTTATATCCTTTGTTTCCAATAACCGTGAACCAGGCCATGTTACAACCCTTAAAAGACCTAATTGAGGCAGGATTTATTCTGAAAGCATGCATCGATGTTGCGTAAACTGACTCCTAGAGATTTGCTAATCTTTAGTGTTGATGGCATATTCTTCTTGCGGTATCTTTCACACACTAGCTAAATCAGCACCATGTTTGGACTAATGGTCCACTCGTCTCACACTTTCATATCATTCCAATAAATGACTTTTTCAAAACTTGCATGAGCGTTGCATTAAAACTACCATTTGTGAATGCACAACTTTAAATGCAAATCAGTGTTTGACATCAAGGCAACCCCAACAAGGGGCAATCAAAGAGGAACTCGAACTTTCATTGGTGCTGACCGGAATCAAGACCCTCAAAACCCTATGAAGCAAGGGCAAATCATCTTCAACAGCTTAATCAGGGGCAAGTCATGTTATGGTATCTCCTAAAGGTTTCCTTTCAAGGAGAATTATTTCAAGAACACTACAGGTTGGGGGAAAACAAGTTGCAAAGAGGCAGATCCTCCATACACTTTCAAATATGGATGAGCAAATTTTGCCAGACATTAGCAAACCATTCAGTTCAAAATCCATCTTCAGGCATTGATCACGTCGCTCCGCTCATCAACAAGCGATCAAACTGAGAGCATCCAGATCCATCTTTTGATCATGTCATCATCAAAGACCGAGTGTCGGGGAATCACATCCTTCCACCCGCCCAAAGTCCAATCAACATTGGCAACTACCAAAAGTCTACCGTGTTGGCACCTTCACAAATCTAATCACCTATTTGCATTCAAACACGCATCATAGGGATCAATGCATTAGTATGCATCATATGCATCATACGCATCATTTCATAAATGAACCAGAACTTTCATATCTCCAGCATTTACATTGTTACTTGCAATTCACTGCATAAGCATTTGCGTTGTATTTCCATCATAATGGAATACCTTTACAAAATCAAACATGCATACATGCATAAGTTAAGATCCAGGATCATTCGCAAGATCCCAAACCGATCCTCAACTATCCAGTGGGCGTTCCCCATGGAATTATTCTCTCCAACCTTTTGTTGATGTAGTCATTATCTTCAGCTTATCCAGTTCATTATTATTTCTCCAAGCAGAGTTCTTACCAAGCGTTGTTCAGTGGGTGTTCCCCATTGAGTTTTTCTTATCAACCTTTCATGGATGAAGTTGTTATCTTCAGAATAGTCAACGATATTTATTCAGATGAATTTCTACTTGTTGGGTGTTCCCCGGTGAGGTGGTTTCCTTTCAACCTTTTGTTGTCAAGGATGGTGTTCCTCAATGATTTCTTTTTATTCAACCTTTTTTTGATCTCTCAGAAGCAAGTCTTACTCATTGTACCAATATTCCTCCATCAAGTTTGTACTATCATCCTTTTGGTGATAGCCTATTATCAGATTAAGTTTTTTAGCCTTCATCCTTTTGGTGTCGGTGTCCATTACAGTTGGGAATTTACTATCATCCTTTTGGTGGTAGCGAATTATGTCATTTTGGTTAACCTTCATCCTTTTGGTGTCTGGAATTATTTATCATCCTTTTGGTGGTAGAAAATTATGTTTTTAGCCTTCATCCTTTTGGTGTTGGTGACCATTTAAGTCAGAGAGTTTACTATCATCCTTTTGGTGATAGCGAGTTGAGTTTACCTTCATCCTTTTGGTGTTGAGGATTTACTATCATCCTTTTGGTGGTAGCAAATTATATTAATTTCAGTTTACCTTCATCCTTTTGGTGGTAGCGAATATGTTGTTAATCCTTGTCGTCGTCCTTTTGGTGATGTCCATCATCATTATGGTGTTGGAAATTCTTTATCAATTGTGTCATTACCTTCATCCTTTTGGTGTTGGAAAATCTTTACAGTCGCGTGTGTCTACTATCATCCTTTTGGTGATAGATTCGTCATCCTTTTGGTGTCGAAAATTTTTGTATACTTACTATCATTCTTTTGGTGGTAGCGAGTTGTGTGTGTTCATCATCCTTTTGGTGTTGGAAAATCTTTACAGTCATGTGTGTTTACTATCATCCTTTTGGTGATAGATCTGTCATCCTTTTGGTGTCGATGTTTTTTGCAGTTGTGATCTCACCATTGTCCTTTTGTCAATGACGATCCTTGCAATTAGTGGCCTTCTTGTCATCCTTTTGGTGATAGCAAGTGTCCTTGTGATCCAACCATCATCCTTTTGGTGATGACGATCTTTGTCAGTCAGATTTAACCTTCATCCTTTTGGTGATGGAAATTATTGAAGACGTTTGAGTTAACTGTCATCTTTTTGGTGGTAGCAAACTTTGTGTAATGATCTTCCTATTATCCTTTTGGTAATAGCAAGTTCCAATGTGATAACTATCATCCTTTTAGTGGTAGTGATCTTTTTATATTGAGTTATTTATCATCCTTTTGGTGATGACAGTTGTTGAAGTTTGATTTAGTCTTCATCCTTTTGGTGTTGACAAATCTTTAAAGTCTTTGTATGCTCGCTATTATCCTTTTGGTGATAGCCACCTTTATTTATCAGAAGTCTTTACAGTTTTGATCTTACTGTCATCCTTTTGGTGTCGTCAACTTCTGTCATTGTCTTGCTCAGTGTCCATTCTAGGGTCGACATTGATCTTTCATCATACTTTCTTTCTTTTCAAGACAAATTCGGAGTCTTCTTCGTATCTAACTGACTTCTACCTTGAAAGTAAGAATGCATGTCAGTTCATCCTTACTAGGTTTAAGCCACTTAGATAGGGACAACTGTCATACCCCAAATTTGTCCTACCTGTAAATAACGTCAGTTGTGTTTATGTCAATTATTCAAAAATCCAAAAAAAAATATATAAAATTGCTGTCATTTTCTTGTTGTCTGAGTTCATAGTGTTGCAAGGATGAGTCGAGGCTCATTTGAGGTTTAGGTCATGCGTGTGTGCAGTAATGTTTCAAGTGCAAATGTTTGGTAATCATCAAAATCCAATTCATTTCCAATCAAGGTTATGTGCAGTGCAATTCATGTCAATCTAGTTATCCATTTTCCTTAAACCTAAGTCCATTTCCATTTTAATATTTATCCATATTTTTCAGTCATCCATTTTCATCCTTAGCCATATTCCATATTTTATCCATTTATTCATATCTGCTTATCTAAATGCCAATTCAATATCCATTATCTATTTTTTTAATTTAAATTCATAAACTTTTTTTCTCTAATCCATATTTCCCACCAAATTCATCACCATAATACCAATATGCCCATCTACAAATTCCTCTTTAAAAAAAAACAATGTTCCAATAAATTTCATTCACAAAACACCAAAAAATATGAGTCAAGAGCCCATGTATCATATAACCCATTTGCATTCACTACAATAAAATTCAACATTCAAAATAATTGCATTACAAGCCCATCTTATTATTCTCATTAAAGTATTTTGATTTACAAAAATTCCAACAAAAATAACAATTAAAAGATGCTACATAACTCCAAACCATGCGCAGTGACCTCACCCTTGTTTAAGTCTGCGACATCCGTACCATATTCTGCTGCCATAAGGCTCCAAGCCATAGATATGACTCCAAAACTTTTCTTGCTACTATACCAAGTCAAACGCAGCAAGCCAAACCTCTGCACATCACAACAGCGACACCACAGAGCAAGCACACCAACCAATAACACACTGCATGGACAGACTTACAATTGAAAGGACCCTTCACTACAATACGAGACAAATCTGAAAAAAAGCTTAATGAACGAGTTCATTTGTTTTAAAAGGGGAGCAGAGAGAGAAATTGAGGGGAAGAAATTCAAAAACACAAAATTCTCTCTAAAAAATAACAGTGAACAATAAACCTTTTCACATATCCTCTTAATCAACACAAACCATAAGACCCTTTGAACCTCCCTCCATCACAATCGCATCAGCCTCATCTTCAAACACAAACCATCTCTAACACCTTCAAATCTCTAAATCACTGCCCAAACAACAACTCATACACAACCAGAAAAAGCCTTTCAATCGTCTTCACCTCATTCCTCACAAACCTTCATACAGACCAAACATAACCGTAAATCACAAACCGACCACCACCATACCGAACCACAATAAAAACCTCCCCATTCCGAAGCCACGTAAAAACACGTTCATCCACTTTTGCTTCACCCTACTACCACAAACACAACCTGTAACCGCAAATAACAACACAAAAGAATCCACCTTAAAATCCTAACCCTCAACAACCTAAATCCAAAGTCGACATAAGAGAAACCGAGAGAGACAGAGGAGTGATTCGCGAAACAACGAGAAGAAGAGAGGCTGAATCGAATTGAGAGAGAGACGGATCCGCGTGTGGAAATGCAATTTTGAGATGAGAAGCTTGATCTGGTTTTGTGTATACCGCATGCGTATTTGAGAAGAAGAGGAACAGAGTGTTGTTCCTGAGGTTGTTTTTACCTCTTAATTTTAAGAAAATTCTACCTCATACCCTATTATTTATTCCCTTACCCCTACATTATATATTTTTTTTATCAAAATGTCCTCATATAAATAATTTATTTAAAAGTTGGAAAATATTATAAAAATTGACTACTGAAACTCTTTTGCAAAGTCTTCTGGTACACAAAATAAAAGTTAAAAATATTTGAAAAATGACTACCGAAACTCTTTTGCAAAGTCTTCCGGTACACAAAAAAATATAAAAAAAATGTTTGAAAAATGACTACCGAAACTCTTTTGCAAAGTCTTCCGATAAACAAAAATTGACTACCGAAACTCTTTTACAAAGTCTTCCGATACACACAAAAAAGTTAAAAAAAAATGCTTGAAAAATGACTACCAGAACTCTTTTACATAGTCTTCCGTAACACAAAAATTGACTACCGAAACTCTTTTGCGAAGTCTTCCGGTACACAAATTTTTTTTTTAAAAAAATGACTACCGGAACTCTTTTGCAAAGTCTTCCGGCACACAAAAAACAGTTATTTTTTTTTTTGAAAATGACTATAGAAACTCTTTTGCAAAGTCTTCCGGAACACAAAAATTGACTACCAGAACTCTTTTCCAAAGTCTTCCGGTACACAAACAAAAAGTTAAAAAATGCTTGAAAAATGACCATCGAAACTCTTTTCCAAAGTCTTCCGGTGCGCAAAATAAAATTTAAAAAATAAAATAATCAATTAGTTAAAAATATATAAGGACAAAATTGATATTTTTTTATAAAATGTAGGGGTATAGGGATAAAGGTAGGGGTATGAGGTAAAATTTTCTAATTTTAATCGTGTTTTGGGAATGTAGTAGTTGATTTCTTTTTAAAAACCCTTGTTTCTGTTAGAGAGATGTTGGGCTTGTAGGCCCATGAGATCTTGCTATTCTCACCTGCATATAGCCCAACGATGCCTCCATCTCTTTTATTGATTTATTTTTGTTTCTTTTTTATTTAAATGTTCTTTTAGTATTTTTGTTGTTTTGTTTTTTAGATTCTTTCAACATTTTTGGTTTTAGATTGTATTAAGATTTAATTTTAAATTGTGTGGTTCTTTTTTATTTTTATTTTTGGTCAATGATATATCAAAAGGTCATAGATGGATTGTTGATTATTCAACGTCAAATCTTGATCAATATGAGACAGTTTTTTTATTTAATTTATTTTTCACTTTTAGATCTTTTATTTTCATTTTTTGGTCAATGAGATCTTAAGAATCATAGATTGTCGATTTATCGATGAAAATCTTGGTTAAACATGAAACCACTATCCTACATTATTCCATCGTTTACACTTTTATTATTCTCTTATCATCATCATCATATGATTCTCATACATTCTCATCATTATTGTCAACTAACCATTTTATTGTTTCTTGTCTTATTGAAAAATACCAAAAAACATGATAAAACAAAAACCCTAAAAAATATCTATGCACTTCTTTTATGTTTATCGTTTAGTTTAGGACACTTGCACACATATCTGTACACTTTGTTATTTCTCCCAATCCCGTGTATTTTTCATGTGCCACGCTCCCTTTTGGATGTACTTTCTTTACTCGTTTTTATTTGGTTGTGGATCGTTTACCAGGAGCACCCTAAGGGACTAGGATCGATCTCACATTATTTCACTTTGCACACACTTGCACCTTTCATTAGGGTTTCATTTACTAGGAGTACCTTTAGGGACTAGGATTCGATTTAGCCTTTCGCTAATCCTTAACCAATTACACTCTATTTGCATTTTACCTTTGTTAGTCGAGCGTCTTTTACCTCGTTATCTAACCTTTAACCAAGATGTTTCCTTATATCCAAACCCTTGATCCAACGTCAAGTGGTCTTAGGTAATTTAAAACACTTTAAAATATGAGAAGAATTGTGTGCCACGAGCCTTAAGTGGTAGAGAAGGAGGAGAAGGGGTATCCCTACACTCACTCTGATTATTCCAACGCAAGACGTTTCGCTTGATGATTGGAATAATCACCTTTACCCATAGTCTTTAGTGCAATTCAACTCATAAATCCTTTTTTGAAAGAAATGTAATAAAACCAACCAACCGTAGGCCGAACTACGAGTCTCTGACTTTCCCATTGCACGAGGGAATACGTAGGCACAAGGACCTTCAATCCTTGGTGAGCACCCTAATAAAAAACCAATAATTTATCCGGAATAAATCACACTAATAAAATCAATTTGTTTTCCTTTAGCAAACAATCTTTAGACATAGACACCCTTTCAAGCGTAGAAAACCTAGATGGTTCCCATCGAGTATGATGGTGTAAGGGGGTGCGATAATCTTCCTCTTACATAACTGACTCCCGAACCCCGACAATGGTTACAATGACCTTGTCTTTTCCTTTTACAAATTAGTGGGGTTTATAGATATTTTCCCCTTTCCTCTTTTAGGAATAAAATAAAATTCGGTGGCGACTCTTCTATTCTAGAGCCATCTGCGGTCTTTTATCGCGAGGTCGTATTTTTTGAGGTACGACAACTCCCATCCATTTGGCCATTGTCGTCTCAAACCCTCTAACCTACACAAACAAATAAACAACTTTTCAGTGATTGTGCTACTACCATGATTACATGCAATTAAGTATTTACTTATTAGTTATATTACCTTTACTGGAATTTTCAATGGCCACCCTTTATACTCATTCCAAACATCTTTAACAAATATCTGAAATTTAAAAATCAATATACAAATATTAACTACATAAACTTTATGTTGAAACAAAAGCTATCACAGATCCAAGACAATGTTTGAACAAATTAAGAAACACAAACACCTCAAGAAAACAATATGTGTCGCAGCGGAGCTGAATCGAAGAAAACAAATTTAGTTGTTGTTGAAGAATTGTTGCAAAGTTGTTGTTGAAGAGTGAGAAACAGAGTGAACATGTGATATGGTTGCAAGGTGCTGGTAGCCGTTATGAGAGCATCGGCGAGTAGTAGAAAGTGGTTTGTTGCGTTTGGTGGAGGCCGGCGCAGGTTTGGTGGTGATATGTTTGGACGTGGTCAGAGATTAAGGTTTGAAGGGTGGTTTCAGTCACATTGGAGAAGAAGAAGTTGTTACGAAGGTTGGGGTAACAATTTGAGGTTTGTGTTTTGGTAGTGGTTTGGATTGGAAATGGAGTGGGAATTGATGGAGAAAACGATGAAGATGAGGGCCGCTGCGTGGAAGAGAAAACCCTAGAAATCATAAACAAGGAAAAGGGGGCAAATTATTCTGGTGGTTTTGTGGAGGTAAATAAGTTAAAGAAAGGCTTCGTGTAATCTAATAAATGCCACTCGGAGTGCCACGCATGCATTGGTTAACATAAGTTCAAAATAAAATTAAATGCAAATTGCATTTAATTTGATTTTTTTTATAAACAACTATTATTAAATAAAATATTTTATACCTAAAATCCAATCTTTTATTTTCAAAACAAATATTACATAATAAATTAATTATTCCTTAAAATTTATTTATATATGTATATTAAAATTTTTAAAATGACTAGTGGTCTGGTTTTAATTTTTTTACTTATGAATATATAAATAATATTTTAGGGAATAATTTACTTAAGTAAAATTTTAGATATAAAATATTTGATTTTGGAAATATAAATTTTAATTTTTAATGTAATACATATAATCAATCAAGTGGTTGATTATAGGAGGACAAGAAAAATAGAAAAAAAAATTGAAAACAATAAATTAGTGAAAAAAATATTTTTTTTTATTTAATTTGTGATTTTTTTTTTAAAATGACACATTTTTTCAAAAAAATTTCCAAAAAAACTAAATTTTCAGATTAATTACAGAAGTGACGGGGTTTGGAGGCCCATTACAAGAGTGGCGCCATTTGGAATGACGCCTCAGTTGGAGGCCTCAAGCCAAACTAAATGGCGCCTCAGGCCATTGATTTGTGCCCTAGAAATGTGCCTGAGGTTAAGCCATATGAAATGGCGCCTCAGGCCATTTCCTTTTTTTTTTTTTTTATAAATTTTTTTTATGTTTAATTTATATTTTTCTAATATAATAAAAATTATATTATTTTATATGTTATGTTGTGCCTATAAATAAGGGCTCTCCCTCACTTGTTTTTGCACAACAATTATCAGCCAAACCCTAATTGCTCCCCTTCCCTCACCAATATCCCAAACTCTCCCAAACTCTCCCTTACTCAACACGATGTCTTCATCCTCAAATAGCCGGTCCTCGTCGTCAGCAGCAACGGAGGAAAAGTGGCCAGAGTTTCCACTGACGAAACAGAATGCCCTAGTTATATATTCAGTTGTCAAGCCTCCGTTGGAGATGCTACTCTGGAACACCCAGACGCTGGAGCATTTGCACAGGGAACTTCGCCGATGGCTACCAGAAGAATTTCAGGCAGGTGAAAAGATCAGGAAGATAGAGAGGCTGGTTGAGAAGTCTGGTCCAGACGGAGTCACCCGGACTTGGAGGAAAGTGGAAAATGATGCTGGTGTCCTCATGATGATGATGTTACAAGATGAAATTAAGTTGATGGTTGTAATTGCCTAGATAAGCTGCTTTTATGTGTTGTTATTGTTATTGTTATTGTTATTTTATGATTTGGTAATAGGTTTCGTTAAGTTATGCTTCGTTTAGGTTTGTTACGTTGTTGTATTGAGTTATGTAGGCCATCAATGAAATGAAATTTGTTCTTATTATAAATAGACAAGATTACATAAGTAATTATGCCGCTGTGCTAGGACCTAATACATTTGGACACTTAGTGCGATTGTGGCCCGGCTGGCGGCACAAACTACACAACCTCACCATTTTTTCACCAGTATCCATCTCCGCTTGAATCCGGCTGCTGATAGGGCGACCCTTTTTATTTCTTCGCATCAAGTCGTTATGCCACACAATTTCGCCTTCGTATGTAGGCCAGTAGTCCTCCTTTGCGACTACTTGAAAGCTTTTACGGTACACATTACATAGAGTACTGACTTGGTGAAGAACATGGAGATAGTTGGTTGGGTCTAGTCGGACCTTGGAACAGGCTGCTATGACATGGGAGCAAGGCATACGAAATGCCTGGAACTTTCCACAGTCACACCAACTCCTATCTAGTTCCACTCGGTAAGATCCCCTAGGCAATCCTTCGCTGTGATCAATAGACTCTGCAATACTGAAGTGTCCTGCAAAACGGTCGAAGACCGTGACGACGTGTGTGTTAGCCTTTGCAGCCTCGTCCTTCATGAATGCCATGGAATAGTCACTAAACAGATGCCCAGATTGTATCACCGAAACCCACCTAGTACGTCTGGTATCAAAGAGCACAGCGAGCCTAAAATAAGTTGATCTCACAAGAGCGGTTATCGGCAGGTTCCGGATGCCTTTGAATACTGAGTTCATAGACTCAACGAGGTTTGTTGTCATATGGCCCCATCGCCGCCCATTGTCATACGCCCTTGTCCACTTCTCCCGTGGTATGTTATCAATCTAACTCAATGCTTCTGGGTTTGTTTGTCTGATCTCGTCCCGGTAGTATCTGACCGTAGGGTCTGTTAATGCATATCCCGCGTTAGTAACCAGCTGCTTTAGGCCCTTGTCTTTGAACGCCCGCAAGACATTTTGCCCAATGTGTCTAATGCAATACACGTGGGTCGATGGAGGATCCTGCCAGCCGTTATCAGGATTGTTGTAAGCACTATCGATTGAGGGATGCCTATCGGAGATCAGACATATGTCAGGTTAGGGAGCAACATATTGTCGGAGATTTTTTAAGAAAAAACTCCAACCTCCAGCAGTCTCCCCTTCAACAAGAGCGAAGGCGATAGGGAAAATGTTGTTGTTGCCATCTTGTGCCACAGCCATTAGTAGCGTGCCCTTATATTTTCCGTACAACCATGTTCCATCAATTTGAATTATAGGTTTACAAAAAGTAAATCCTTTGATGCATGGTTCAAAAGCCCAGAAGAGTCTGTGGAAAATGCCATTTCCACTTACACAATTCCCGTCAGGCGTGTATGCCGGCAACGTCTATAACAAGACAACAGTACCTGGAGCATATTGTTTTAGGGCCACGAGGTATCTTGGGAGTTCTTTGTAAGAGTCCTCCCAATTTCCAAAAATCCTTTCAACTGCCTTCGTCCTAGCAATCCACGCCTTCCTGTACGAGGGAGTATAGTTGTATCTTTGCACCATATGAGTTATGATGGTACTGACTTTCACAGAAGGGTTGTCGCTCACGATTGAAAGAATTTCGTTGCAGATCAGCTGAGAGCCGAGCTTGCGATGATCCTGACTTGGATTGGTTAGTATGCAAGTGTGCTCCGGACCCATTGACCCTATCTTCCAGGAATCGCTTCGCTTCCTGAAAGATGCCATTAGTCTAAAAGGGCAGGCCTCGTTGCGGCAGTAGATCTTGTATAGAGTCAGATTTGTTCGATCGACTCTATAATCTGCAGCCAAGGTCATATGGTATTGTTTAATTGCTCGAACACAATCTTCTTTTGTACGAAAATTATCTCCCACTTTTAATACTCCATCAGTCTGCTTGTATGGGTCGTAAAAAATATCTGTTGATGGTTGATCGTCGCCTAGGCTCAGTGTTGTCATGTGTTGGGGTGGGCAATAAACATGATTGTCTGGCAATTGGTCTGCCTCGTCGCCGTTTATCATTTCGTCAACAACGTCCTCTGCTTCTTCTTCCTCCTCGTCAACTGCATCCACCTCAGCTTGTTCGTTGTCTGAATCGTTGAAAACCTGCGATACCTCAAGTTGTTGAGACAATGGTTGATTTTGTAACGTAACATATAACTCAACCTCATTGAAACCGGAATGCTCATGGCTGAGAAACATATTACGCACATCTTCATCATCCCGTATTTTCATCTGAAAAAATTTGCACACATCATGCCCCTCAAAAAAGATAGGGTTTTTGTATTTAATTTGCCCAACTGGACCGCACTGCAATTTCTTCTCTAACCGGGCTTTCAAATGATAGAAATTTGTTCTTCTATCAATTAAAAACCTAGTCACTTCTGTATCCCTAAAATTGAAACCACTCATTGGACAATCAAATATCTCACCAAGGATATGTGCAATTATCAAGTATTGTGGTCTTTGAGCCATGTTTGAAAATTTGGAAGATAAATAGTTTGCAGATTGTAACTGGTTTGAAGGTAAGTGATGATAGGATGTATAATGCATCAGTATTAATAGGCAGAAAAATATTTGATTGTTACTTGCTTCAGAAAAGCATTGCAAAAGAGCCATGTGCTGCTCTGCATGCCTACACACTATCCTTGACATGACCACACAAGACTGCATGCCTACACTAAGCTTGACAAGACCACACAACTCTGCATGGCTATACTATTGATAAGATCACACTCTGCAATGCATGCCTACACTCTTTTCCTACTGTTGATACCCATACCTCTGCACAAAATTAAAAACAAATATTAAACATAAAAAAAAATTAAAAAAAAAAAGGGACATGGCCTGAGGCGCCATTTCATATGGCTTGACCTTAGGCCTTTTATTTCTGAATAATATTTTGCCTGAGGCGCCATTTGGTTTGGCTTGAGGCCTCCAACTGAGGCGCCATACCAAATGGCGCCACCCTTATAATAGCCCTCCAAACCCCGTCACTTCTGTAATTAATCTGAAAAATTAGTTTTTTTGGAAACTTTTTTGAAAAAACGTGTTATTTTTAAAAAAAATTCTTAATTTGTCTAATCTATTATTCTTTGGTTTTGTACGGTTTTTTACACCATTTTTTATTAGTATATTATTGTTTTGTTTTACAAATAAAATAGAGTAGTTAAAAAATTGAAAACGAGAACACTAGACATTTTTTTTTCAATAACCAAAATATCATTAATAACGAGAATAAAGGGTTCTCGAACCACTTACAGAAAAGGAGCGAGACGAGGCTCGACAAAGAAAATTACACATCAATTAAGCTTTAGGATAAATATAATAGAGGAAACTTGCTAAACTCATAAAAACTATAATTGGATCGAGTAATATTCCTGATAAAAGACCACCTCCACACCAATGTTTTGATATTCCACACCATATCCAAAACATTCCAAATATACCAAGAGGTTGCCAACCAAATACTTCCTTCCTTCCCTTTCACCACCCTATTCCGTTTGCAAAACTTTGACCACTTTAAGAATCTATCTTTAATATTCCTAGTGTCAAAATTCAAAAAACTAATCCAATCGGCCACTTCCTTCCACACCTATTTTAATATGCATGTATAAATATGCATATTAAAAATATACAGTTAAGGAATAATTGATTTATGTAAAAATTAAAATAAAAAGAAAAATACAATTTTTAAATAAATATAAACAAAATTTATCATTGTTAGGAATCGAAACATATATTCTGAACTAGTTTACTCTTCGGTTTATTATCAAACCGACATAATAAATTGTTATTTTTAGAAAGAAAAATAAGACATGACGCGTACATGTATTGTATCTCAGCTTTTTCTTACATGAGATAAAATCGTTGTTTTAAAAAATAAATATTTATAGTACTGTTCCTCCGTAACGGTTTATAAGAAGAAAAAAAATTATTAATATTTTGATCAATAATAAGAAAAAATAACTTTCTTTCAATTAAATATTTTTTCTAAAAATTACATCTTTTTAAAAATAAAATAAAATACATATTACATTTAATTTGATTTCTCTCTTTTTTTTTTTCCATAAATAACCATCCATCAAAATTGTTTTGTATATTAAAATTTTGATTTTGGGTAAATCAAATCAAATCTTTTATTTCCAAAACAAATCTTGTATAATAAATTAATTATTCCTTAAAACCTATATATAAATATGTATCTTAAAAATTTAAAAATGACTAGTGGTCTGGTTTTCAATTTTTTTTACTTATGAATATATAAATAATCTTCTAGGGAATAATTGACTTAAATAAAATATTTATTTTAGATATAAAATATTTGATTTTGGATGTATAAAATTTTAATTTCTATTATACTGCCTATAATCAATCAAGTAGTTGATTATAGGAGGACAAGAAAATCAATCAAAATTGTTTTGTACATAAAAGATTTGATTTTGGGTATATATTTTTATACCTAAAATCAAATGAAGTGGTTATTTGTAAAAGAAAATAATATTTCAATTTTTTAACTATTCTATTTTATTTGGGTAAATATTTCAATTTTTTAACTACTCTATTTTATTTGTAAAACAATATAATAATATACTAGTAAAAAAATGGTGTAAAAAATAATAAAAAACCAAAGAATAATAGATCAAACAAATTAAATACAAAAATTTAATTTTTTCACAAATTTACTATTTTCTTTATTTTTTTTTCTATTTTTCTTGTCCTCCTATAATCAACCATTTCATTGATTATATGTATTACAATAGAAATTAGAAATTTATATATCCAAAATCAAATACTTTAAATCTAAAATAAACATTTTACTTAAGTCAATGTTTATAAAAATATTTTTAATATGCATATATAAATATACTGTTAAGGAAGTAATTGATTTACGTAAAAGATTTGTTTTAGAAACAAAATATTTGATTTTGGATATAAAATATTTAATTTCTAATCTAATAGCTATATAGCTAATGAAATACCTATATATAAGTACGCCCCGTCCTAATTGCGTCTTCATACTCCGCTATTGGATTCAAGGTAAGTCACCGTTTTCAATCTATTCTTCTTCAATTCAGACTATTCTTTTGCTTAGGGTTTGTGTTGTGATTTGTTGTGTTGTACAGATGGAAATCTTTGTGAAGTTTTTAAGAGGAAAAACTATGGAAACTATGAGTTTGGAGGTTGAGAGTTCAGATACAGTTGATAGTTTGAGAGGTAAGATTGAGGATAAGGCGCGTTATCCAGGATATCGACAAAGGCTTATATTTGCAGGGAAAGAGCTTAAAGATGGAAAGACCTTGGCTGATTATCACATCCAGAAGGAATTCACTCTCTATCTGTCTTTGTCGCATTCTTGGCGTATGGAGATTCTTGTTAAGATCTGTACTGGCAAAACTGTCGAAACAATGAGTTTGGAGGTTGAGAGTTCGGATAAAATTGATAATGTGAAAGGTGAGATTGAGGATAAGAAGGGTATTCCACGAGATCAACAAAGGCTTATCTGTGCAGGGAGAACACTTGAAGATGGAAGGACCCTGAATGATTATTACTTCGAGAAGGAATGCACTCTCCATCTGGTTGTGGGGCATGGTGAGGCTATGGAGATTGTTGTTAGGACCATTACTAAAAAGACCATAACTTTGGAGGTAGAAAGTTCTGATACAATTGAGAAAGTGAAGGCGAAAATTCAGGATAAAGAGGGAATTCCCTCTTACAAACAGAAACTAATTCTCCGTGGGACGGAAATGAAGGATGATCGCACTCTGGCTGATTATAATATCCAGACGAATAACCCTTTTCGTCCGGGGTTGAATTCTCCTCTGATACTAGGTATAAGCCAGGATACATGATAAGGAGGGTATTCCCCCAGATTTATTTATCTGTCCCTTTAGTCTTTGTTGCTGTGTGTTTAAAATTGGTGTAGTATGTTGGAAACAATTCCTATATGTCACGTCTTTTATTTTCTCGTTAGTTTTATTTCATATATGAAGATACTTTTGACATTTTTTTAATAAAATTACAATTCTGTTTTGAAATTTCAAATTTGTATGTGCGCTTTTTTACGACTTATTATATTTTGTTCTAAGTTTTAATTGGTAACTTAACAATTGCGATTTGCCGGCGACCTAATTGTGGAATCTTTCTTATATACATGTAAGCCCTCCAAAATTTTGTATGTTATCTTGTATCATGTAAGCCCTCCAAAATTTTGTTTTTTGAATCGTAACTATACATAAAATTTTAATTAAAATTTTGTTATTACTATTTTAATTCTATTGTTATTACCTTTTGAGACAATAAAGCCAATTAACTTTACTAAGATATATCAAAATTTGCATATATTTTAATTAAGATGGTGTTTACTGCATCAAATATACATAATCACACATCCTATAAAAAACTAAAAATGTTCTTCATAGTATAGTAAATTAAATTGCTTATAAAAAAAAATTGAATTTTGATCACGTTTATTGTACAACAAATCATTTTATAAAAGAGAGACATTTTTATCATCCGTTTAAAAAATACCACCAAACACCCGAAATTGCCCATTCATTCACTGTTTTAAAATTACACGTGTCATTGTTCATTTTTGTAGTTAACTAATTAAACCTAAAATCATTCACAAACCCCTCTAAATCACTTACCTATCAATATCATAGTGGTACACTTACTTATATGTCTCACTTTCTTTTCAAATTTTGAATCTAAATTCTCTCTCTCTAAAAAGGTCCATAGAGTCATAGTGGTACATAGGGGTGGAAATAGGCTGAGCCGAGCTAGGTTTTGTCAAGTCTAAATCTGATCTGCCAAAAAATTTGAAGCCTAAGTCTGACCTGTAGTCTGTCATAGGCTTATTTTTAGGCATAAGTCTGACATTTTCTAAGGCCTGGTTAGCCTTTTACCCTATATAAAAGCCTATTAATTTATACATAGGTAAATAAACAATTAAAATAATGTTTAAATAGACTAACAAACTAAAAAGTAGTGCTACATTGACTTATTTTAACTTACTTATTAGCTTAAGTTTTGTGATACTATTTGTTTAAGATATTTTATGAAAACAACTTATATCATTGTTCATAAGGTGTTTTCATCTTATTTTCATAAGTTCTCTAAGATAACCAATTTTTATTTATGTATTTTAATTCAAAGTACAAAACATAACATAATAATAAAAAAAATTATTCATTTTTATTTAAATAAGTCGGCCTGTTAGGTAGGTTTAAAAGGCTTTTTCATGGCCTGGGGCCTAACCTTTTTAACTAAATAGGCTTATAAAAAAATCTAGGCCTTTTCTATTTAATAAAAAAGCTTGGTCGAGTCTGAGCCTTTATAGGCTAGGCCGTAGGCCCCTGTTATCGGTCTGGCCTATTTCCACCTCCGATGGTACACTTATCAATATCATTGTGGTACACTTACTTATCAATATCCTTGGTGCAATCTCCATAGTACTAGTTCACCCACATTCAATAGATTCCATTTTTGTTTTTCAATTTATACATGCCAAATAGCCCTACCCAAAAACAAAACACAGATGTTATATCATCTACATGTATATTCTTAGCCTTGGTTTCTACCTCAGGTAGATCTTGAAAGAATAACGTCATCACCAGAATATTGCAGCAAATTTGTTACGAAGACAAAGACAAATAGAACAACTGGATATGTTTGATAACAAGGAAAGTACCACCCAATACCAGTCAACATCATGCATCCACAAAGTTCTAAAGTCGCCCTTTCAGTTTTCATTGTTTTTTAAAACATAATGATTCAGTTGGTTTATTGTTGCCTTCATTGTCTCGCCTGTCGCGTTTGAAATATCTGGATTTAAGCTTCTGCAATCAGTTTCAAACCCCTAATGCTATTGGGTTGTTACATTCCTTAGAAATGCTAAATTTGGGGGGAAACAACTTTGTGACACTACCTTCTACCATCAAGGAACTTTCCAAACTTAGACAATTGAACTTGAAGCATCATAAGAACTTGAAGCATTGTAAGAAGCTAAAATTATTTCCTGGACCCTACTCTTTTAACCAATACCTACCAAGTTGTGAGCATCAGTATTAAGACTTCTACTAATGTAAATAACAACAGCTTCCTTGAAATTTTTAAGGAGCACTCTACAATCTACCACAATGGAATCTAGAATAGTGGAGAATTGGACAAAATAATACTGTAAACCACATTTAAAGCATCAGATTGAACAAGGACATGATCCAACTTCAGCTCCCAAGCTATTTGTAATCCCCATTTGATAGCAAGCACTTCTGCTATGCACGCCTCTGTCAGCATATGGTCTTTTTTGCTTGCAACGGTGGTTATCTACTTCAGTTGGTCTCGAATCACACACCCTATTGTGGTGACACCCTCAGAGAAGCATCCAACATCTACTTGAATAGTAGGAAAACCCTAGTATTGGGCATCTTATAGACCTGTGATATTTGGCTTTTTCTTTGCCCGGATATGGGGTAGGCTAAGTTGAACTCCAAGACACCTCTTGTGCCACAAACTGTTTCTTCTAGAATAAGCAATTATTCCTAGCACTCTAAATCTTCCAGACAGTCGTACAAGATAGTTGAAAGCCAAAAGCCTAAACAAGACTTACACCGTCGCTTTTAAAATAAAGTGCTGCCTAAAGTGAACTTAAGCCAACACTTTTACGTTGAAAAAAACACTGTACATACCTACAACAACGCCATAATAGAGAACCCTTGAAAGCACTACCTAAGGTAAAAAAAAAGCGCTGACTAAAGTATTTTTTTGGCATAGTGAACGATAACGATGTTATGGCAGAAATGTGTGCTGCCATAAACAACTTATGCTGCCAGAATTAAACTTCGGAGGATAATTTCCTCCACATCCAACAATTCTAGTTGAACCAAAAGTGATTGAAATTCTAGATCCCCCAACCTCTCTCAAATGAGATAGGGGGAGCACCGATGCTAGAGAATTTCAAGTCGCCCTCGTTGACTAAGTTTGATGGGTCCAACAATCCATATGAGCATGTCACCTTCATCAATACACATATGTTATTATTGGAGCCTCTGATTCCCTAAAATACAAACTTTTCTTTGTCACCTTCAAAGATGCAACATGAAGGTGGTAAATATGTTGAACATATGACTCCACACACAAAAGTGTTAAGGAAAAATATTTTTGATATTTTGAAGATAACAAACTTTTGTATAAATAGAATTATGATTACGATCTTTTATTTGATGTGTTCTTTTAAGTGAAAATAAATAAGACATATATTGATCTGCTGTCGCGCACGGATCAAAACGAGTAATTTTAAAAACGGTAGTTTAGCGACAATGACTCGAGTCATATCACAAGGATTCTTGTATTGAATTAACCAACACAAGTAATGGTTTATGGGGGTTTAGATTTTGATTTCAAGAAAAAGCAATTAAAATAAAAAGTGATTATCAAATAAGCTAAAATAATTAATCCTACTAATTCGGGTTCCGACTTATCCTCGACTACTATAACACCAATCCCTAAACGACTTCGATCCTATTCGATTATGAGATCAATCAGACAAGCGCTTATCAAAATCATATAGATTATGTTCCTGTTTACCGAATTAAGCAAACAGGTAAAAATATGATGAGTTAACGAATTAAGCAAACGATAACAAGCAATTAAATTTAGGAACATGCATACAACCAAATTTAATCAATTATATCCTATGAACACAATCGAATTAAACAAACGATTGCAATCAAATTAAGCAAATGACTTCATAGAAAAGAATTGAACATATATCGAATTAAATTGGTATTAGAATAACCTCAAAGTGATGGAATCCATAAGCAATAGGATTTGCCTTGAGAATTAGTTCTTCATTCTAATCGTACAAAGCAATGTAAAATCGTACAAAAAACAAAAAATGAAATTCGTGAAGAAAAGGTTTTTTTGAAAAGTAAAGCACGATAGCTGGGTATAGGGAACACAAGCATCATTAGGGTTATAACCCAACTGGGTCGAAAAACATAAAACCCGACCCAAACTAAATAATTCTAAAGTCTGAAACTTCAACAAATTATTCAATACCGTTTCTGATCTGGGAGGATCAGAGAGGATCGTTGTGGTCTTCAACGTTGGACAACTGCTCTTCAGATGGAGGAGGAGAGGAGGAGGTGTACCTGCAAGGTACTCCGACGTTCAAGTAAGAAAGGAGCAGAGTTATGCAAGTACAAAGAATTTAGAAAAGGTTAGAATGATTTGTGATATTTGACCCTCTCAAGAGAGAGGGTATTTATAATGATCCCCCAATGCGGGGCAAAGATCTCTCATGTGGCCGAAATATCTAGTCGACCAATGAGGGACCTGCCAAATGGAAGATCACGCGCGTGAATCGTTAGACTTGGTTTGATTTGTTCCCCGGAAGTTTCGGGAAGGTAGTTAGGTTGCGTGAGCTGACCGCGGCGTGTATGGGACGTGCTCAACGGCTATATTGTGCCCAACGGCTATATTTCTTATTGGGTTGCCCCTCACACTAATGTTGGATTGGGCTGGAAATCTGTAGGTCAGCAGTCCAAAGGTCCAGAACAAGAGCCCCCCAAGTCGTTGCCTCTTGGTCGAGGAGGCAATGACTTAAGACATATATTTTGGTCGACCGTTTGATAATACCTTTGGTTGGTGGTGTGGCCTCTTATAAGTCGGTGTAAACACCCCCAAAATTTGCCTTCTTGCTTTTAGCTAACTGGCTTATGTTTCTTTGCATTTCTTGCATTAGCATTTGTGCATAGCATTGTTTCTTAACATGGGATCAAGGTACTTGGTTCACCTCAATGGAGTCTCAAGCCTCAAGGTGGTTTGAGGGGTTCATCACATCTTCATAAGATCAAGATTGGCAAGAGATTTCAAATGAATCTTTCTCTCCTAATCAGATGGTCCAAATTAGGGTTTTGGTTCCAAAAGGCTTCTTGATGGGTTTTGCTTGCTCAAATACATTCTCATGAGGTTCTATATGCTTACAAGTACTCATGGAGGAAAGACTTGGCTAGTGTTTCATTGTGAAAGATGTTCAGTGGGTCAATTGCTTGTAGACCAAGAAAAGTCAACAGTGAGAGGGGAAGTCAACTGTGGAATTTTGAGGTTCTCTTCAGGGTTTTCAAGGTCTCACATCCTCATATGGTCTTCAAGGGTCAAGTTTCATACCATTTATCAAGAATCAAGGGTTTGTACAAAAGTTACTAAATTTGGAAAATGACCTATAATGAGAATTTTCCATTTTTGGCAGTTTTTCCACCACATTCAACTTGACTTTTCATCATCAAATAAGTTTCAAATGAATTTTCCTCAAACATGAAAGTTGAAGATCTTTCTCTCCCATTTCCAAAAAGTACTAGTTTGTCTCCATATCATTTGTGAAACTCAAGTTATGATCAAAAGACTCAAGGTTGGTTTTTAAGGTTTTCACATGGTTCATTTTTTCCACCTTTGGCATTTTGGTTCAAAATGACTTGTAATGACCTCTAATGCTTCAAGTCACATTACAACATCCAAGTACACCTCATGAGGATCATTTTTGACCCTTGAACCAAGTGAAATCGTGCCATGTTTCTCACTTATTTCATAAAATGCATTTTTGCAAGGTGGATCAAAACTCACAAACCAAGCATCCACAAAGCCCAAGTACAATTCATTTGTGATCAGCAGAAGAAATGTGAGTGAATCATGCTTATTTCGTGGCCTTTGCACGTGTGTATTAGTGGTGGCATCACAAAGTGCATTTTGGCATAAACCATCCAATTTCATTAACCAAGGGATTAATCAAGTTTTAATTGTGATCAGAGCTCTAATGGGATGTATATAAGCTTACTCATGCCTTCACAATTAGGGCATGCACTCTATTTTGTTCAGAATCTCATTTTTCTCACCCAAACTTTCTCTCTTCGAAACTCATTCATTACAAGGGTTTCTGAAGAAATTTTTTTCATATTTGTGACCTACACACTTGGTAGAGTAAGAATCGATCATTGTTTTGAGCTGAGAGTGAGGTTTTCCATAAGTGCATTTCAAGTTGGTTCAAGTTCAAAGTCTTAGATCCAGCCTATTTCAGGTCTCTATTTGCATTTATTTTGCAAATAGAGCTCAAAAGAGGAAGATCTGCAGCTTTTGGAAGGAGTTCTTGGTGTATTTCGAGCTCTACAAGTTTCAGGTTAGTGTGATTTTCACCATCGTAGAACTCATTTTTTGGTGTGCAAAATGATCCTCATGCTTCACTGATGATGCTGATGTATTTTATTATGAGTTTGGACGTGTAACATGTGTGTATTTTGGAGTTGAAGTTTTAGATCCATTTATGTTTTCCTTCAATTTGCACTGTGTGTTGGTTATTTGATGAAATGGGTTTGATATTCATGATCCTTGTTGAATTCTGGTTCGAATGGTATACTTGTTTGTGATTTTTGGAAAATATTTGGTGGATCTCCGTTTGGTGTTGCCGGAGAAGACGACCAGAGCTAGGGCTCCGGGGTCTGGTTCATTTGCAGGTGAGGAAGGAGGAAGACGTAATCTGGACCGTTGGTGGTCCAGATCTGATGGTTCAGATCTTGCCACGTCTTTTAAAATTTGTTTCTATTTTATTTTTTGTGTGTTTTTAATCCACGTTTATTACCATGCACACTCAGATCTGGCCTTTAATCTTGTTTACTTGTGGTTTTGATTGACTAATCCTCGTGCGTTGATTTGATCTGATGGTGATGATTCAGCCAACACATTAAAATTCCATGTGTTGTTCACGTGTTTCGTTTTTGATTTCTGAATGGTGTGGTGTATGCGCGTGTATCATTGTTATTGTGTGCCTTGTGATCTGATGCGTTAATCATGATTACTTTGATTTTGGTTAACTGAATATCATGCGTTGGATTGATCTTGTGGCTGGTATGAGTTGACTGAGTCCTTTTTTTTTTGGTACGCGCTGATGGATTATTTGACTTGGGCTTGCTTTCCCCACCCCCCTGTTCAGCCCATTTGTTATTTTCAACGTGTTTCCATTGCTGTTTGCACCCCCTGGGTTTATTTCTTTCTTTTTATTTTCTTAATTGTTGCATTTTCATTTTTAATTTTTAAAAATAGTTTAATACATTCAAAAATCCCAAAAATATTCATGAAGCATATTTATGGTTTTATAAAATTTTGGAAAATTTTATTTTTCATTTTTATTTTATTTTGTGCCTCTGATTTAATTTTTTAATTAATTTCTTTTTGGATTGTTTCATATATGCACACCTTGCCTTGTTGATTTTTGTTCTCATCATATATACATGATCTGCATCTCATTCGTTTTGCATTTGGTAGAGGACATGTTGAGGTTCCTAAAAATATTTTTCTCATATTTTTAAACTCTTTGCATATTGCATTTTAGTCCCTCTCTTTTGCATATTGAGTCATGTTTCTTGTGTGATCTTTGCTCATTTGTTTGAGGTGCTTAACTTGTGAATTTTTGTGAGATCTTTTGACATGTGAATGGCTTTTGACTTAGGTCATTTGAGTTTTAATTTCACAATTTTTTAATTTCATTTGATATATGTTTGTTTATTTGTGCTTAAATGACTTATGCATGATTATATCTTGACATCTCTTTACACAAGTTGACTTGCCATGCCTATTTGCTTAAGTTTCTTCTTGATTATTTGCATGTACATTTGATATGATGTTTACCCCTGGTTGAGGTCCCTTGTGACCAAGTTTTTCCATTTATGGATCATGTTTGAATCATGTTTGAGTATGCTTAAGTGTTGGAACTTTGTCCTCTTTTTGTAGCTTTCTTTGGTGCATAATGTTTCATGCTTTGATTTCATTTTGCACATGAGAATTGTTGATGATAATATGATCTTGGTTCTGACTTGCTTTCATCTTCATCTTGTTTTTCTCATTTCATCTTGATATGAAGTTCATTGGTGCTTAATTGTGCATTCCATACAAGTGTGCTTGCCTTTTTTCATGTTTATCTTTGCATGCTTACTTGAGATTATTTTGTATTGATCTTTGAAACATTTTGATGATTTGAGTTGGATATTTATGATGTGATGTGTTTGCTGCCATTTATTGTATATCATCTTCTCCTTCTCTTTCTCTTTCTTCTCTTTCACTCTCTTCCTCCCATGAATCTCAAGACTTGTTTAAGTCTTGGATTCTCTCCCTTTAGAGCTACCTAGTCTAACTTAATTTTTGATTAAGCTTGGAGTAGGATTAGCATTAGGTTTTAGGTAGTTGTCTCTCCTAAGCCTCACTAACCATAGGTCATCCGTACATAATAACATTAGGACTCTTAGTTTCCCTTGAGTTTCCTTTTGGGTCTTCTCTCTTCTCATCTCAAAACTTCTTGAAAACACTTAATAAAATATAACGTATATTGCGCTCGAGCCTTAAGTGTAGGAAATGAAGAACGAGGGGTCTCCCCTCCTCTTCTAGGGTGTTTAGCATACATCCCATTTGGGGGCGACCATGCGATTCACTCGTTCCTGCATGGTAGACTTTGGTTCAATGTAAGTTACAAACTAACTTAAAACACTTCTGTCTTAAAAAACACCAAACAAATTCAAATATTTTTATCCTTCGGGATTGTTGGGTTTCAAACTTCTTTTTTTTTCAGAAAAGAGCTCGTCGCTCACGTAAAAAACACTTACCCATTCGTGGTCGTACCCACGAACTACATTAGCTCTGATTCCTCTCTCTCGTCCGATTGAGGATATGTAGGCACAAGACAGTGATTGTCTTGGCGAGCAACCTTCCCCCACAGTTCTCGTCCGAACTACGTTGACTCTGACTTTCTCATTGCACTGAGGGAGTACGTAGGCCTAGGACAACGATAACGTCCTATCGAGTCACTTCTTTTTTTCTTTTCTTCTTCGTTTCTCCGTTCTTTCCGTTCTCGTTTCTTCTCCGGTCCAGTAGCAGTGGAGCTCCAGACGACGACACCCTTTGATGCAGACAACAAGCGTGGATCCCATCGAGTACGATGGACGTGTTGGGTGCTAACACCTTCCCTTCGCGTAACCGACTCCCGTACCCGTTTCTCTTGGTCGTGAGACCATGTTCTTCCTCTTCCCTCAGGTTTATGCAGTGTTTCCTTTCCCTCTCTCGGGATAAATACACATTGCTGGCGACTCTGTGTTTTTCCGCGCCACTCTCGCGTTTGTACCGTTGGATGCGAATCTTTCGGGAGCGACAACTGGGGACAGGTTGGCCTCTTGCTGATCCACCCCCTTTAGCGAGTCTATCCTAGCGCTTGTCTGTTTGTATTTCATTGGATGTTTATTATGGTGCTTTATTTTGCTGTGTATTACTGTATTGCTGTTTTATTTGTTTTACTGTATTTACATCTTTTATTGCATCGCATTTCATTTTATTACTGTCATACTGGATATTGCTGTACTGTTCTGCTGTTGGATTTTCTGTTTGTAGGGTGGGTTGGATTCATGAGAGAAAAGCCTAATACCCAGGCTTGAGCATACACCTATGATTAGCGTGGAAAGTAGTGTGACTTGTTTGGCATTTGGCCAGACTTAGTATACATGAAAACTCCACATCCAGACGAGGTTTCCTTGGTAATGTTCTATCCTGCTCATTTGGGGCAGATGATGGAATATAACCTAGAAAACTGTCGACTCTGGCCACCGTCTCCCGAGGACTCAGCAACGCCTCTCCTCCCGAGATGTGACAGTGGCAGACCACGTTCAGTGGCAAACCCATTGCACATTCTCGATCCGAGGACCCAATGCTGGGAACTTACTATAGGTTGACCTTATTTTTTAGGGGAATCAGTTGAGGCCTCCTCGATTGGTGATGATGCCAAACCAGAAATGGTGAACGTATCATCATTTCTCGACCTGAGAGCCCGTGATATTGAAGATCCTTGGCTTTCTAGAACCCACATGTGCGAAGGGATGGGTGTTTGCAGGTTTACAGGTAACCGAAGCCTTCAACCTACCCGGTTTTCTAGATTTCTCATCAGTGTACTGTTATTATCCTAATATTCTGGCAGTTTGATTGGGCCGTTATTCTGGATTTCTGGTATTCAGGGTCATATTCAGTCAGCAGAACAACAACAATTTTAAGCATCATGGATACCTTGATCCCATGTTTGCATTTCGCATCATCATTTTGCATTCTAACATGTTTGTTCATTTGTAGGGTTGCATCCTAACTTTGATTCCGGTTGTTCGAAGACTGTCCATGATGAGTATTAGCACTGGAGAGAGAAAGAATATCATCCTGTACAAGTTCCCAGAGCTTCATTTAGATGTTGTGCACAAGATCTCGGCTATGGCAAAACCTGGGGTATTGGCAGATTTTAGAGGAGAATATGGGAGGATTCTAAGTTTCGCCCGGAATGTTACCAACTTTGAGTTCAGGGCCCTGCACACTCTGGCTATGACCCTCACCTTCAGTGTTTTCTATTTGCGGATTATCTTTTGGCTCCGACGTTGGAAGAGTATGCTCTCATTTTGGATGTTTCCGTCAAAGAAGAAGCTCCCTTCTATCCTTCTAAGGAATTTCCTGATCTGGAAAGGGTTGCTGCTGCTTTACGTTTGGATCAGTCTTTGTTGAAGAGAAATATTGCTAGTAAAAGAGGTTGTCAAGGCTTTCACACGAAGTTTTTGATCGAGCAGGCTGCTACTTGTGCTAAGGCTAAGTGTTGGCCGGTGTTCAATGCCATCCTGGCTATGTGTGTTTATGGAACGGCGTTGTTCCCTAATGTGAAGGATTTTGTAGACGTGCACGCTGTCCGGATATTCACCATGAAGAATCTGGTACCTACCTTTCTTGGGGATCTGTATTATTCAATGCACTATAAGAATGAGAAGAGGAGAGGCGAACCTCTTTACTTTTGTGCTCCAATTTTCTATAAGTGGTTTGCTGATCTCCTTCCCAAATCTGGGGCATTCGAAGACACTAAAGAAACATTGGATTGGTCAAGAAGATTGATGGGATTAAGGGCTGATAACTTGATTTGGATCCATCGTGATTTGCTGGGCCAGGAGATCCTAATTAGTTGCGGAGGTTACCCAAATGTACCTTTAATAGGAAGAAAGGGGGGAATTAATTACAACCTCATTCTTGCTATTAGGCAATTTGGGTATGCTTTGAAAGAGCCGCCAAAGGGCCAAGATGTTCGAGAGTCTCTATTTGTGAGTGAAGAAGCCAATCTGGGGGTGTTGAAAGAAGCTGCAAATGCTTGGAAAGATCGCCACAAGAGAGGAAAGACTTCTTTTGGAAAGTGTAACAACAAAGCCTTCCCTGCGTACGAAGACTGGATTCAGAGAAGAGTAGAAAATGTACTTTTACCGTTCTGCAGAGAACCTCCATCTTAACCCTTGCTGATTGAATCTCCGACCACGATTGAGATAGAGAAGTATAACAAACTGTGGGCTGAAAAGGAGAAACTTCGAGAGGAGAACGGTGAGTTGCAAAAGGAAATTTACCAGTTGAAACATGAGCGAGGTGAAGCTGTTCATATTGCCAAGTTAAAGACGGAGCTTCTCGCTAAGAAAGAAAAGGAGCTAGCTGAAGAGGTCGCAGCTAAGCAAAAGGTAGGGCAATCTCTAAGAGGTGTTAGTAAGATTCTCAAATCCAAGAAGGAAGACCTAGCCAAGGCTTGGTCGAAGATTCACAAGTTCAATGTTTACCGAGATACTGCAATCACAGCCAACAAGCAGAAGGAGGATAAGTATTTGGAGCAGATTGAGAGTCTGAAGTTGAAGCTCGGGAAGAAAGACGAGGAGATCTTGTCAGGGACGTTCCAAAGACACGCAGTCGAGGAACGACTCAATGAAGCCATAGCAACCATAGAAGAGCTGAAGATACAAGCGGAGGTGAAGAGGTCTAAGTGGGAAAAGCTCTAGCTCAGGCAGTGGTCCTCAAAGGGTGCAAGATCATGATGATTGAAGAGAACTCTACTATGTAGTTTGTAGTTTGTTCTTTCTTTGTATTTTGGGTCACCACCAGAATTGTTGGCTGGGACCTTTGCTTATTTTGTTTCAGGCTCTTTATGGTACCTTGGGTTGTAATTTCTGACAGTGATTTTCTCTGATTTATATATGAGCAGCAGTTTCATCCTATCTTATCTTTAAACTGGAATCAAGGGGTGGATCGCCCTGCGAATATACAAACATGTTTGCATTTGCATTTGCATAATCATAATCATTTTTGCATAGCAGGTTATCTCAGATTCTCTGGTTTTCTTATGCTCTCTCTTTTTGACAGTCAGGATTGATCAACCAACTCATCGGTATTCTACCAGGCTTAATCAAAGTAGAGTGATGGACAAAGTTTAGGCAAACATGGCAGCTATGCAAGCTCGCATTGATCAATTCATGGAGATGATGCAAGGTGTGGTACAAAGTCAGAATGAATTCAGAACTCTAGTTCATCCTTTGGTGTCACAGGTTGATGAAAATGGTATCTTACACAGTGGTCTTCTTAATCGTGTTATTCCTCCGGGCGGAGGTGGCGCTGGTATCAACATTCATATCCCTGGTGCTGGTGGACAGGGTGGGATTCCTTCAGTGGTGGGAGAAGGAAGTAATGTTCGAGCTATCCATGGCCATCGTTTTGATGATCAACAGGATGATGTTTTTTCAGTCAGAAGCTTGGACGATGGCCTACCTGTGGTCAGTGATGAGAGGATCCGTTTAATTGAGGCGCAATTGAAGGGGGTTGTGAAACAGGATGATCTGGGAATAGATTTGGACGACCTAGGGTTGGTCCCTGATATTGTCATTCCGCACAAGATTCAGATTCCTACACTGGGGAAGTATGATGGTTCTACCTGCCCGAGAACTCACGTAAAGGCTTATACCAGGAAGATGGCTTCCCATGCCAAGGACGAAAAGCTAATGATGCACTTTTTCCAAGACAGCCTGTCTGGCGCGTCTTTGGAATGGTATATGGCGCTGGAGAGTAGAGATGTCCGTACTTGGAGAGAGCTAGCTGCAGCCTTTATTAAGCATTACCAATACAACACAGACATGGCTCCCAACAAAACTCAGCTGTTGAGCATGTCCCAGAAAAGTGATGAAAGTTTCAAAGAATACGCGCAAAGGTGGCGTGAATTGGCGGCTAGGGTACAGCCACCAATGCTGGAAAAAGAGATGTTGGATATGTTTATGGACACACTGCCTAAGCACTATTATGAGAAGCTATTGCCTTGTTCTCTAGGCAAGTTTGCAGATGTGATTGCTATCGGACAGAAGGTAGAGGTTGGAATTAAGGCTGGAAAAGTTTCTAGTGGTGACGGATCGTCCTCCGGGCATGGAAAGAAGCCATTTAATAGTTATAAGAAGAAAGGAGAGGCCAACGCTGTATCATCTCACAGGGGAAAAGGGAAACAACGTCAAAGCAATAATCAACAAGTAGCATCGGTAACTATCCCAGCAACGTTACCTCCACCACAGCAACAGAGGAATAATGCTAATCAGAACAGGTAACAGGGCCAGTATCAGAGCAGATAAAGAAATGCAGAGAGGCATTTTGATCAACCCCCAATGTCGTATGCACAGTTATTGCAACATTTACTGCAGTTGCGTATAGTTGAGCTCCGTACCCTGGCTCCACCAACAGGGGAACTCCCACGAGGCTACGATGCTAACGCACACTGCGATTTTCACTCTGGTGCTCCGGGGCACACTATGGAGAAGTGTAGGGCGTTTCATCATAAGGTGCAAGACCTTGTAGACTCCAAGGCTATCAATTTCTCGAATTTTGGGCCCAATGTTATTCAAAACCCGATGCCTGATCATAATGGGCCGAGGGTGAATGCGGTAATTGAGGAAGGTGAAGCTTTGAATTTGATCATGGATGTTGAGGAATTAAAGACTCTGTTGGCTGTGGTTAAGAACAGGTTATTGAAGGGTGGCGTCTATCCGGGTTGTGATGAGAACTGCTCAAATTGTTTGACGAAGGATAATGGTTGTGATTCATTGAAGATGGGTATTCAGAATCTGATTAATGAGGGTTGCTTACAGTTTGATAGAGGTAATCAGCAAGAAGAGGTTGTTAGTGAGAAGGTTGCTACTATCACTATTTCGTTCAGAACAATTACTATTTCTGGTCCGGCAAGGCCACCTCCAGTTATTATCACAAGGGCTGGACCCATTCCGTATGAAAGCACTAAGGTTATTCCCTGGAATTACGGCGCAGAGGTGTTTGTCAATGGACAAAAGCAGGAATTATTGACTACTTCACTAGTGAGTGCTAGTCCTGAAGTTAAGGTTGAAGCTGATGCTATAACAAGAAGTGGTAGAGTGCTTACTCCTGTTAATGATCAACCCATTACTTCTAGGCAAGATAGGGGAAAACAGGCAATGGATGGTTCTGTTCAGCCTCCAGTGGTTATTGATTCTACAGTAAAGCCGGTTGATGATGCTTTTTCTGAAAATGTAGAGGAGTTTATGAGACTCATTTGGAAAAGTGATTACAAGATCGTGGACCAGTTACATCAAACCCCGTCCAAGATCTCTATTCTGTCTTTGTTGTTATGCTCTGAAGCTCATAGGAATGCTCTTCTGAAAGTTTTGAATGCGGCGTATGTGCCCCAAGAGATTTCTGTTAATCAGCTGGAAGGGGTTGTGGCGCACGTGAATGCGGGTAATGGCTTAGGCTTTACAGATCTTGATTTGACTCCTGCTGGTAGGAATCACAATAATGCCCTGCATATTTCGATTGAGTGTCGTGGTTCACTGATGTCTCATGTGCTGGTAGACACCGGATCTTCGTTGAATGTATTACCCAAGAAAGCATTAATGAAGTTAGATACCAGGGGACTTATTTGTACACCAAGTGACTTGGTGGTGCGAGCTTTTGATGGCTCGAAGAGGTTTGTTTTTGGTGATATTGTGCTTCCGATCAAGGTTGGGCCAGAAATTTTTGATGCAACATTCTATATAATGGATATTCAGCCAGCATACAACTGTCTGTTGGGTCGTCCTTGGATCCATGGTGCAGGCGTTGTAACCTCCACTTTGCATCAAAAGCTAAAATACATGGTAGACGGCCACGTAGTGACAGTGTGCGGAGAAGAAGACATAATGATTAGTCAGTTGTCAACCTTCAAATACGTGTAAGTGGATGGTGAAATCCATGAGACGTTGTGTCAAGAGTTTTAGAAGGTGAAGGTTTCTGAAGAGGTTGTTTAGTCTGAAGCTACAGAGCAGCCTGCAGTGGCAGATCAACCTGAGGTTTCTATATCTTCGTTTAAAGACGCCAAAGCCGTGGTTGAAGCTGGTGGCTCACAGAGGTGGGGCCAAGTGGTTGAAGTTCAGGAGAAGAGGGATACCTATGGATTAGGGTACAAACCACCTAGGCGTCAGGAAGAGCCTCCGAAGTTCTATGGCCCGGTCCGTTTCACCAGTGTCGGTGTTTTCTTCAACAGAGTTAATGCCATTGAGGAAGAAGGGGACAGTGATTGTGACATGGATAGCTGGATCCGCCCTTGCGTCCCAAGAGAAAGTTTGTGCAACTGGTCTTCCGAGAAAGTCATTCAAGTGACTGGCTTTGAGTAATTGCTTTGTTTTTCTATTATGTTAATCATGCGTTCTGCCCAAGACGTAATGATTTTATTTGTAGGGCTTTTAACTGTTGCATGTTTTGCTTTATCATCAATAAAGGACTTTTCACACTCAAATATTTTGATCTCTGTCTTTCTGTTTTATTTTTATGCATTAAAAACCCACATCAAAATGGCAATGTGTTTCTTGTTGTTGCATACATAATAAGACATACCTCATCAATCATGCAGGTCTTTTTGTTCAGATGACACCGATCATGACTCAGCTATAGCTTGGTATGACTTTGACAATCCAATCTATCAGGCTGAAGAAGAGACTGATGAAGACTGTGAACTGCCCGAAGAGTTGGCCAGATTGTTGAGGCAAGAGGAGAAAGTCATCCTACCTCGTCAGGAGGAAATTGAGATTGTGAATCTTGGAACTGAGGACGCCATAAAGGAAGTAAGGATAGGGGCTGCATTGGAAGACAGCGTCAAGGGAAGATTGATTGAAATGCTCCGTGAGTATGTGGATATCTTCGCCTGGTCTTACCAAGACATGCCTGGGCTCGATACTGATATTGTTGTACACCGGCTACCACTTAAAGAAGGTTGTGCTCCGGTCAAGCAAAAGTTGAGAAGAACTAAACTAGAGATGTCTGTCAAAATCAAGGAAGAGGTTCAGAAACAGCTAGATGCCGGTTTTCTGGCCGTGACAAATTATCCTCCATGGGTTGCTAACATCGTGCATCTACCTAAGAAGGATGGGAAGGTCGGGATGTGTGTTGATTACAGGGATTTGAACAGAGCAAGCCCAAAGGATGATTTCTTGCTCCCTCACATTGATGTGTTAGTTGACAATACTGCTCAGTATTCTGTGTTTTCCTTCATGGATGGCTTCTCTGGGTATAACCAAATCAAGATGTCCCCAGAGGACATGGAGAAGACAACATTCATAACACCTTGGGGAACTTTCTGCTACAAAGTGATGCCCTTTGGATTGAAAAATGCAGGGGCAACTTACCAGCGGGCGATGGTGACTCTCTTTCATGATATGATTCACAAAGAGATTGAGGTCTATGTTGATGACATGATTGCGAAGTCACAGATGGAGGAAGAACATCTGGTGAATCTTCAGAAGTTATTTGAAAGGTTAAGAAAATTCAGACTGAGGTTGAATCCAAACAAATGCACCTTCGGGGTGAGATCAGGAAAATTGTTGGGGTTCATTGTTAGTGAAAAGGGTATCGAGGTTTGAAATTCTGGTACCAGACGTGTGATGTTAAGGTGCGATGTCACAACAACACACTCTGCATAATGGACATCAATAACAGTAAATCAACACAATGATTTGTTCACCCAGTTCGGTCTAACTACCTACGTCTGGGGGCTACCAAGCCAGGGATGAATTTCACTACTTATAGAATTAAATTACAGACTCAACAACCCAGTTGACAATCTCCTAATCTTAATTCCTACTAGTGACTTTCTACCTAAGAAACCACTTAGATATGAGAACACTACTCAATCCCTAAAACCACTCAAAGAACAACCTCTTTGAGAAACCTTGATCTTGCTTCCTAGCTTCGATCAAGTCACACAACTCTCTTTGCTTCACAGCTTTAGAGAGGACAGAAAATGACACAGCAATTCACCCTAGAATTCTGGTTATACACCTCGTACAAAATACTCAAGACACTCAGCCTCTGCTCTTGATCTTCTCTCCGTATTTCTGTACTTTTTCCTTTGGTCTTGTGCGCTTTATATAGCTCCTGAATTGGGCTTAGACTTGTCACAATATTTGATCAGATTTGTTAATTAAAACTGAATCTTCAAAACAGATTTTATCCCCAAAATCTTTTTAAATCTTCAACCTTTTAATTCTCCAACAGATCTGCAATCAAATCTCCCATGTAACAGAAAATATCTATCCCAAGATATTCTCATCCAATGAGTCAACCACTCTCCACAATTCCAGCTAATACGCGTGCCCTAATAACATGTCCTTCTGTTATTAATTCTGCAGGTCTGATGTTACAACATCACCTGTGTGACATCAGACATCCAACTTCAGCACTTAACTACTTAACACAACCCAGTGTTAAGACTTCAATGTTACAACATCAGCACCTTGACATCAACATTGAATATCCTTTATTTTACCAAAATTCCAGCCAATCCAGGAACTATCAATCTCCCTCTTTGGCTAATTTTGGCTAAAACAATCTCTGCACTCTGCAAACAACTTCTGCACTCTGCACCTTCAGAGATTTCAGCAGCGGAATAATCTTCAATCATTTGAACTCATTAGCAGCAGTTTGACAATCTTCAAAGTCTTCATCACTTGATCTGCTGCAGCACCATCTTCATTATTGACAACAGCCAATTTGTACTCCCCCTCTAAAATATGAACCAGCATCACAGCTGTTTAGTAGCTCACAATATGCAGCACTTCTCCCCCTTGATGTCTGCCTGGCTGCACTCTTCAAATGCTATGATATCTTCACTAGCAGCTCAGTCTAAACTCCCCCTCAATTACTGTACTTCTGCATCACAACTAGCAGCACTTGACCTTCTTTGATACTCTTGACTCTCTTGGCTATTTCTCCCCCTTTTTAGCCACAATTTGACAAACCTCAACAAGTAAGTCCTATGACACCCTTTGCTGCAAAATCCATGGACAAGTACTCCCCCTGTCATGATTAACAAATGCTCTAGATGAATATGAACATTTGAGCACACTTGCTGAGCACATTCATTTTGGTACCACTGTCCCTTTTTCCACAGACAGTCATTCCCTATCATAATCTTCATCTTCAGACTTCCTGATCAACTTCAGTCTTCTCTACATTCTCCATCCAAGGCAAACCTTCTACTTCATCATTCTCCCATATGACTATGTAGATGCTCCTTAGATATAATGTAAGCACTAAGCTTCAGATCCAGAACAAAGACATCCTTCACCAAGGATACTCTTGACACTCTTGACACCAGGGTATTACATATGCTCCACTACTGGATTTACTATCACTGTGTCACAAATTCTCAGCTTACTTATAAGCTTTACTGAGATCCAGTCTCTTCAAGAGATCACACTTCCTCTTTCCTTACATCCACCAGTAGTTGTTGAAACTGGTGATGCTTAAACACATGACCATAATCTCCACTTCTTCTGACCAAAATGCTAGAGCATTCAACTCCACATGTCCAATCTTAATCATCTTCCAGATCTAACCACCAGCAAACATGATGTTATAACATCTTTTGGGACATCAGCTTTTCATCACCATTCAAAGGACTCATTGCACAAAGAAGTCCTTCAAGAAGCTCCCAATAAAACACAGTCAGAGCAACTTATTCATACACACCTGAATACCATAAGTTCCCACACCCTCTCTGAACCATATCCTAGCAAACTCAACCATATCCAGAGTATCTATACCAAATTCTTTTTCCAGAACATACTTCCACCATTTTATGAAAAACACAGGAATGTTATCTAGTATGGCCTTTTGAATTTTCTCAGAAGTTCTAACACCAACGACTTCCTTTATTTGAGAGATATCCTGGACATTTTCATCACACTTATCTCTGATCTTCCTATTTCTGGAAGAGATGAACACTTTACTCCTGGATTTTGTAGTACCATCCATATAGATCTTCTGCTTATCAGTTCTCATCTTTGGAGGTGACTCAATAGCTTTCCTCTTCCTTGATTTCAGTCGTTTAGTAACCCTACGGATTGTCAACTTGTGAAATTTTTCTTCTGAACTATAGGAGTCATTAGTCAGGTTGTCATCTTTCTTGGCCTTGTAAGTATTCAGCTCCCAACACTTCCTAAGGCCACAGCTTTTGATCCTTCCATCAGCATTGTTGACTCCTTCATCTTGCTCATATAACTGACTACTCAAGTTGGCTTTTAACACATCATCAATCTTAGGAGTACCAGCACCATAAGTCATTAACCCAGATTGACTTTTCACCATACTTTCACACTTGATGTCACCATCTAATGTTACATCATTGACTTCATCATCACCAGACTGGCTTTCAGTTTGAGGAATCCACTGATAGCAATTGTCTTTAGATCCTTCCCCAGTCATTACAGCCTCACCCTTCTCATTAGTTACAACACATTTATCTTTGGTATAGCTGACTAAGTAACCATCATCACATAATTGGCTGATGCTTATCAAATTTGCATTCAAACCATTGACAAGATAGACATTGTCAAGTTCAGGTCCTTGTACTTTTCCAATACCTTCAACAACTCCTTTATTCCCCTTACCAAAAATAACTCCAAGAGAGGGGCAAGGGCTAAATTCAGCAAACATGGATCTATATCCAGACATGTGTTTGGAACACCCACTGTCAAAATACCATGTTCCTTCTTTAAACTCTTTGTCAGCCATGGGAGCCAATAAGCACTTCACCTTCTCCTTAGGTACCCATTGTTTAACAACTTTGGGCCTGTACTCTCTCCATCTGTTTTGAGGCTGAGGGTATCCATGCAGCTTGTAGCAAGAGTACTGCATATGTCCAAACCTTCCACAATAAAAGCATCTCACCTTTTCATCTCTGAATCTTCTGCCATGATGAGATTGCTTAGGCTGCCATCCATAATGTGGTCTCCTCCTACCATAACTGGCCTGCCTTCTATTATGCTGGTATCTTCTTCCATAAGGAGGCTGAGAATGCTGTTTCCTGGATTGTCTCCCATGATGGCGTGGCTTTCTTCTTCCATAGATGTGAGGAACAACATTGGTGTAACCATACCCCTGATGTTGAGACACCTGATAAGACATGTGCTGTTTGAACTGAGCAGCTTGCATGCTCTTGTGGTGTTGTGGGGGCATATACTGACTAGCTCCTTGTGGCTGCTTTCTCTTCTGATTAGGACCAGTCTTCTTCTCAATCTTCTTAGGTTGTGAAACATCAGCTTTCTTAGGTGTAGGATCCTGCTTCTTTGGCTGATGTTGAGACAAAGGTTGTGACACTTCCTTCTTTGAACCTGAAGTGCTTGCTTCTGAAGTTCCCTTATCCTCAGCCACATAACCTATCCCAGCTTTGTCTCCAGCAGCTTTTTCTGACTGTAGTATCTTGTCAAGAGTGGTTGTCCCACTGTTCAACATTCTAACCGATTTAGTCATATGATTAAGATGAGCTTTGACACATAAGGCTTCTTTTTCCAATTCAGCTTTGTCATTCTCTAGCTGAGCAATCTGTTTCTTCTGTTGATTCCTCTCCTGACATAGTTCAACACTCTTTAAGCACAGCTCTTTGTAGGTTAAAGCTAGCTCATCATAAGTGACTTCTCCATCACTATCATCATCAGGTTCAACAATTCCTGTCAAAGCTGTAACATGCTTTGCTGACTCAATTTCACTTTCACTATCAGATTCAGACCAGGAAACTGTCATGCCCTTCTTCTGCTTCTTCAAGAATGTGGGACACTCTTTCTTGACATGTCCATACCCTTCACATTCAAAGCATTGAACTCCTTTATCTTGGGCAATCTTCTCTTCATCCTTCTCTTTTGCCTTGCTGTTGTCAGAAGAGATGTTCCTAACATTAGGCCTAGAGTTATTGTTCATCCTCTTGAACACTTTGTTGAACTGTCTTCCCAACATAACTATGGCTTGAGACAGATCCTCCTGAGACTCATCATCTGTAACTTTCTTAACTTCTGCAGGAGTGGAAACCAAGGCTATACTTTTGGGCTTCTTTTCAGGTTCTTCCTCATTCAAACCAAGCTCAAAAGTTTGAAGAGATCCAATGAGCTCATCAACCCTCATCTTGCTGATGACTTATGATTCTTCAATGGCAGTTACCTTCATCTTGTACTTCTTAGGAAGAGACCTCAGGATTTTCCTTACAAGCTTTTCTTCTGACATCTTTTCTCCAAGGGCACTGGATGCGTTAGCCAGCTCAAGCACACTCATATGGAAGTCATGGATAGTGCCCTCTTCCTTCATCTTCAGACTCTCAAACTTCGATGTTAGAAGTTGGAGTCTTGACATCTTAACTCTAGATGTTCCTTCATGAGTGGCCTTCAAAATATCCCATGCTTTCTAAGCAACCTCACAGGTATTAATTAACCTGAAAATATTCTTATCCACTCCATTGAAGATTGCATTTAAAGCTTTGGAATTTCCAAGGGCAAGCTCATCTTCTTCCTTAGTCCATTCTTCTTCCGGCTTCAGCTTTGAGGTGCCCTCTTTATCTTTGCCAGCATCATCTTTTTCAAACACCACAGGAGCTTTCCATTCTTTAATGACAACCTTCCAAGCTCTGCTGTCCAATGACTTTAAGAAAGTAGTCATTCTAGGCTTCCAATACTCATAGTTTGAGCCATCCAATATAGGGGGTCTGTTGACAAATCCTCCAACCTCTTTGTCCATCTTCACACCAGAAAGTATCTTCCCCAGATCTCACCCAGAGCCAGACAGGATGCCCACTCTGATACCAATTGAAATTCTGGTACCAGACGTGTGATGTTAAGGTGCGATGTCACAACAACACACTCTGCATAATGGACAGCAATAACAGTAAATCAACACAATGATTTGTTCACCCAGTTCGGTCTAACTACCTACGTCTGGGGGCTACCAAGTCAGGGATGAATTTCACTACTTGTAGAATTAAATTACAGACTCAACAACCCAGTTGACAATCTCCTAATCTTAATTCCTACTAGTGACTTTCTACCTAAGAAACCACTTAGATATGAGAACACTACTCAATCCCTAAAACCACTCAAAGAACAACCTCTTTGAGAAACCTTGATCTTGCTTTCTAGCTTCGATCAAGTCACACAACTCTCTTTGCTTCACAGCTTTAGAGAGGACAGAAAACGACACAGCAATTCACCCTAGAATTCTGGTTATACACCTCGTACAAAATACTCAAGACACTCAGCCTCTGCTCTTGATCTTCTCTCCGTATTTCTGTACTTTTTCCTTTGGTCTTGTGCGCTTTATATAGCTCCTGAATTGGGCTTGGACTTGTCACAATATTTGATCAGATTTATTAATTAAAACTGAATCTTCAAAACAGATTTTATCCCCAAAATCTTTTTAAATCTTCAACCTTTTAATTCTCCAACAGATCTGCAATCAAATCTCCCATGTAACAGAAAATATCTATCCCAAGATATTCTCATCCAATGAGTCAACCACTCTCCACAATTCCAGCTAATACGTGTGCCCTAATAACATGTCCTCGTGTTATTAATTCTGCAGGTCTGATGTTACAACATCACCTGTGTGACATCAGACATCCAACTTCAGCACTTAACTACTTAACACAGCCCAGTGTTAAGACTTCAATGTTACAACATCAGCACCTTGACATCAACATTGAATATCCTTTGTTTTACCAAAATTCCAGCCAATCCAGGAACTATCAAGGTTGATCCTGCAAAGGTAAAAGCCATACAAGAAATGCCTGTGCCGAAAACAGAAAAAGAGGTTCGTGGTTTCTTGGGGAGATTAAACTACATTGCTAGGTTCATCTCGCATCTCACAGCCACGTGTGAACCAATCTTCAAGTTGCTAAGAAAAGATCAAGCGGTCAGGTGGAATGAAAATTGTCAAAAGGCGTTTGAAAAGATTAAATAATACTTGCAGGAACCTCCGGTCCTTATGCCGCCAGTGCCAGGAAGGCCTTTGATTATGTATCTCACGGTTCTTGAGAATTCAATGGGTTGTGTGCTCGGTCAACAAGACGAGTCAGGTAGAAAGGAGCACGCCATCTACTACTTGAGTAAAAAGTTTACTGATTGTGAGTCAAGGTACTCGATGCTGGAGAAAACATGTTGTGCACTCACTTGGGCCGCTAAGCGTTTGAGGCAGTATATGTTAAACCACACAACCCTATTGATTTCGAAGATGGATCCAATCAAGTATGTGTTTGAGAAGCAAGCACTTTCTGGTAGAATAGCCCGTTGGCAGATGGTTCTGACAGAATACGATATTCAGTATGTTTCCTAAAATGCCATTAAGGGAAGTGTTTTGTCAGAATATCTTGCCGAACAGCCAATTGAGGATTATCAACCGATGAAGTTTGAATTTCCGGATGAGCATATCATGTATCTGAAGATGAAGGATTGCGAAGAACCTTTGCCTGATGAAAGACCTGAGATTGGATCTCAGTGGAAGATGGTTTTTGATGGGGCTGTTAATTCATATGGTAACGGAATCGGGGCAATCATTACGACTCTACAGGGTTCTCATATACCCTTCACTGCCCGATTGGCGTTCATATGCACCAACAATGAGGCGGAGTATGAAGCATGCATCATGGGGTTAGAAGAAGCAATTGGTTTGAGAATCAAGAACCTCGATGTTTATGGTGATTCTGCGTTGGTGGTTAACCAGATTACAGGTGAATGGGAGACTCGTCAAGCGAATCTTGCTCCGTATAACAACTATGCCAGAAGGTTGTTACCTTTCTTTGACAGAGTAGACTTCCATCACATTCCCCGGATAGAGAATCAGATGGCTGATGTGTTGGCAACGTTGTCATCAATGTATCAAGTGAATCGTTGGAATGAAACTCCTTCAATCAGAATCATGCGCTTGGACAGACCTGCTTTTGTATTTGCAGTTGAATGGGTATCAGATGGCAAGCCTTGGCATTATGACATCAAAGTCTTTTTGAAGAGTCAGGAATTCCCAGCTGGGGCATCTTCCAAGAATAAAAAGACATTGAGGAGGTTATCAGGAAACTTCTTTTTGAACAAGGACGATGTGTTATACAAGAGAAACTTTGACATGGTCTTGCTACGTTGTGTTGATGAACACGAGGCAGGCCTGTTAATGGAAGAAGTTCACGAAGGTTCCTTCGGTACTCATGCCAATGGGCATGCTATGGCAAGAAAATTGTTGAGAGCGGGGTATTATTGGATGACTATGGAGTCTGATTGTTTTAAATACGCCCGGAAATGTCATAAATGCTAGATTTATGCTGACAAGGTGCACGTACCGCCTACTCCTCTGAATGTTTTGTCGTCACCTTGGCCTTTTGCCATGTGGGGCATTGACATGATTGGGAAGATCGAGTCGACTTCTTCGAATGGACATCGTTTTATCCTGGTGGCTATTGATTATTTCACGAAGTGGGTAGAAGCAGCATCGTATGCCAACGTCACCAGGCAAATGGTAGCCCGGTTTATTAAGAAGGACATCATCTGCCGGTATAGAGTCCCGGAGAGAATCATTACTGATAATGGTTCAAATTTGAACAATAAGAGGATGAAGGAGCTATACCAGAGCTTTAAGATCGAACATCACAATTCTTCTCCCTACCGCCCAAAGATGAATGGGGTTGTTGAAGCGGCTAATAAGAACATAAAGAAGATTGTGCAGAAGATGGTAGTGACATACAAAGACTGGCATGAGATGTTGCCTTACGCTTTGCATGGATATCATACTTCGGTACGCACATCAACTAGGGCAACCCCTTTCTCACTGGTGTATGGTATGGAAGCAGTTCTGCCATTAGAGGTTGAGATTCCTTCTTTGAGAATTCTGACAGACATGAAGCTTGATGAAGCTGAGTGGGTGCGTTCCCGGCTGAATGAACCAAACCTCATCGAAGAGAAGAGATTGAAAGCCATTGCGCATGGCCGGTTGTATCAGAGCAGGATGAAAAAGGCATTTGATCAGAAAGTGCGTCCTCGGTGTTTCCAAACAGGTGAATTAGTTCTGAAAAGGATCATTCCTCCTCAAACAGATCACAGGGGCAAGTGGACTCCGAATTACAAAGGGCCATATGTAGTAAGACAGGTTCTCTCTGGTGGAGCCTTATTACTTTCAACTATGGATGGCGAAGATTTTACGTCCCCTGTGAACGCGGATGTAGTCAAAAAATACTTTGCATAAAAGAGACCCGCTGAACATAAAAAGAAGGTTCAGGAAAAAATGGGGCATCCTGGCGAACCATAAAAAGAAAAGGTTTGGGCAAAATTTAAGGATAAAAGGAAAAAAGAATAAACCCGCAAGGTTGAAAACCTGAAAAGGCAACTTTGGCAAAAATGGGTATCCCGGTGGATTGAAAACCCGAAAAGGGCGATTCAGGCAAAAGTTAGGGATTTAAAAGCAAAGACTACGATCCTCGTTCGATCTGTGATCATTATTCACACTTGGAAAATTCGAAGGAAAGGAATCAGTCCAGTCAGTCATCTTCAAAGGCCAAAGTATCTGCGGATAAACAAGTCATATGGGTTATAGCTGAGTCGAGTCATGGTGGATGTCTGTTCCCCACATTGCCGACATGTGTATTTTCTTTTACTTTTTGCGCAATTACCTCTTTCCAGGAATTGCTTCCAAATGTAAATTCCTATTTACAGGCTGATCATTCAATAAAGTTTGCATTTCAATCAAAGAGCTTTTATTTTTTGTTTTACCTGTTTTGTTTGTGAAAATGTCCGATATTTTGATAAACATTACATGCTAAAATGTTGAGCTTTATGAAACAAGTTGGAAAACAGTGGCAATTGCTTAGGCGACAGTCACTGTGATGATAATCAAAGTAATCATTTTTGCACGTAGAGCTTTCTGTTGGTTTTGCAGGATGACAGATGTACCTCCCCAGTAGGGCTCTCCCCAACTTTGAAGTCTGGTCGTCCTCAGCAGTTTATTACTCTTCCCCATCAGAGTATCAAGGATCGTCTTCCTCAACAGAGTATAAAGAAGTAATTCCCCAAGCGGAGTCGTTAAGGATCGTCCCCCTCAGCAGGATATAAGAGGTTTTCCCCTAGCCAGAGTTGTGATTTGGCTCATCTTTCCTCAGCAGGTAGCCAAAAGTTGTTATTTTTACAGCCTTTCCTGCAAGATATTGATGGAGCATCTTCTTTGATCAAAGATGGTGTTTCCCCACAGAATATGGGGCAGTCGTTTTTTTCCTTAGCTAGTCAGGAAACATGTGTTCATCCCCTAGCAGAGTGGATGATGACAACTACTATTTTCCAAGCAGAAGTGCCGATGATGATCGGCGCTCTTCAGAAGGATAAAGGTGCTCATATCCCCAAGCAGAGTCTGGTGGTGAATGGTATCCCCAGCAAGTCTTAAGTCCAATCGTTTTTGGCAGGCGTCAAATCCAAGTTTTGAAGTATTTGGTGATCCCCGGCGGAGGAGTTTCTATCTTCAGTATTCTTTCCCTCCCCAGCTGAGTGGGTATTCTTTCGGAGTTTCGTCCATCTTCAGCAGAATTGTTGATCTTGATATTCCCCAACAGAGTGGGTATTCTCTCGGAGATTCGTCCATCTCCAGCAGAATTGGTGATTGTGATCTTCCCTAGCAGGGTGAAGTTTTCCTCAGCATGTTCTTTGGTTTGATGACAATGTAGTTTGTCGTCCTCGGTAGAGCTGCTTCTGTTCTCAGCGTTTATTTCGCTGAGACGGCCTTTTTGCATTGCATAAGCATTTTTCGCATGGCATCCTCCTAAATGCGTAGCATTTCCACTTCGTGTGGAGCATTACGGCAAAATTCAAACATATGCATCCGAAGCATAAGTCAGGTTTGGGTTTTCCTTCGTCAGGAAAACCGGATTTCAGGAGCTATCATTCGACTTTACTCCACAAGTGTTGGGTTTAGTCATTCAAAGCAATATTTGACATTCCCTTGCAGAGTTGTTTGCCAGGATCGTTAATCCATGATTTCATTTTTACCCCTTCGTCCAGGTGGTCCATTGGTTTATCCCCTCAAGATTTTTACCGTCAGACACTCGTCCGTGTTTCCTTTGGCACTCGTCCATGTTTGAACCTTTTGTTTCAATACCCGTCCGTATTGACCTTTTGATGACACTCGTCCGTGTTTCCTTCGGCACCCGTCAGTGTTTGAACCTTTGATTTCAATACCCGTCCGTATTGACCTTTTGATGACACTCGTCCGTGTTGCCTTCCATTCCCCAGCGAGATTAATCCCCGATAAAGGTTGCTTTACACCCGTCTGTGTACCTTTTCAATACCCGTCCGTATTGAGCCTTTTTACACCCGTCCGTGTACCTTTCCGATACTCGTCCGTATTGAGCCTTTTTACACCCGTCCGTGTACCTTTCCGATACCCGTCCGTATTGAGCCTTTTTACACCCGTCCGTGTACCTTTCCAATACCCGTCCGTATTGAAACCTTTTACACCCGTCCGTGTACCTTTTCGATACTCGTCCGTATTGAAACTTTTTACACCCGTCCATGTACCTTTTCGATACCCGTCCGTATTGAACCTTTTTACACCCGTCCATGCATCTTCTCAGTACCCGTCCATATCTGATATCTTTGATTCCTTGACACCCGTCAGTGTTTATTCCCAGCATAGCTAACACTCGTTTGTGTTTATTTCATGACATTTCAATACATTGTTTGTATTGGTTTCCAACACTCGTACGTGTTGTGACAGTGCAACATTTATTGCTTGTTCCCCAGTGGAGTCGTCCCTCCTTTGAGGATTGCAAATTTTAGGTTTCTTTTGGTATTCAATCTCCGTGAATCCTTTGAACGCATGACAGTCGTTGCTATCGTGCCTTCAGGACCAAGTTGATTGAATAAGGGCAGCTGTAACACCCCAAAATTCGCCTTCTTGCTTTTAGCTAACTGGCTTATGTTTCTTTGCATTTCTTGCATTAGCATTTGTGCATAGCATTGGTTCTTAACATGGGATCAAGGTACTTGGTTCACCTCAAGGGAGTCTCAAGCCTCAAGGTGGTTTGAGGGGTTCATCACATCTTCATAAGATCAAGATTGGCAAGAGATTTCAAATGAATCTTTCTCTCCTAATCAGATGGTCCAAATTAGGGTTTTGGTTCCAAAAGGCTTCTTGATAGGTTTTTCTTGCTCAAATACATTCTCATTAGGTTCTATATGCTTACAAGTACTTATGGAGGAAAGACTATGCTAGTGTTTCATTGTGAAAGATGTTCAGTGGATCAATTGTTTGTAGACCAAGAAAAGTCAACAGTGAGAGGGGAAGTCAACTGTGGAATTTTGAGGTTCTCTTCAGGGTTTTCAAGGTCTCACATCCTCATATGGTCTTCAAGGGTCAAGTTTCATACCATTTATCAAGAATCAAGGGTTTGTACAAAAGTTACTATATTTGGAAAATGACCTATAATGAGAACTTTCCATTTTTGGCAGTTTTTCCACCACATTCAAATTGACTTTTCATCATCAAAGAAGTTTCAAATGAATTTTCCTCAAACATGAAAGTTGAAGATCTTTCTCTCCCATTTCCAAAAAGTACTAGTATGTCTCCATATCATTTGTGAAACTCAAGTTATGATCAAAAGACTCAAGGTTGGTTTTTAAGGTTTTCACATGGTTCATTTTTTCCACCTTTGGCATTTTGATTCAAAATGACTTGTAATGACCTCTAATGCTTCAAGTCACATTACAACATCCAAGTACACCTCATGAGGATCATTTTTGACCCTTGAACCAAGTGAAATCGTGCCATGTTTCTCACTTATTTCATAAAATGCATTTTTGCAAGGTGGATCAAAACTCACAAACCACGCATCCACAAAGCCCAAGTACAATTCATTTTTGATCAGTAGAAGAAATGTGAGTGAATCATGCTTATTTCGTGGCCTTTGCACGTGTGGATTAGTGGTGGCATCACAAAGTGCATTTTGGCATAAACCATCCAATTTCATTAACCAAGGGATTAATCAAGTTTTAATTGTGATCATAGCTCTAATGGGATGTATATAAGCTTACTCATGCCTTCATAATTAGGGCATGCACTGTATTTTGTTCAGAATCTCATTTTTCTCACCCAAACTTTCTCTCTTCGAAACTCATTCATTACAAGGGTTTCTGAAGAAATTTTTTCATATTTGTGACCTACACACTTGGTAGAGTAAGAATCGATCATTGTTTTGAGCCGAGAGTGAGGTTTTCCATAAGTGCATTTCAAGTTGGTTCAAGTTCAAAGTCTTAGATCCAGCCTATTTCAGGTCTCTATTTGCATTTATTTTGCAAATAGAGCTCAAAAGAGGAAGATCTGCAACTTTTGGAATGAGCTCTTGGTGTATTTCGAGCTCTACAAGTTTCAGGTTAGTGTGATTTTCACCATCGTACAACTCATTTTTTTGGTGTGCAAAATGATCCTCATGCTTCACTGATGATGCTGATGTATTTTATTGTGAGTTTGGACGTGTAACATGTGTGTATTTTGGAGTTGAAGTTTTAGATCCATTTACGTTTTCCTTCGATTTGCACTGTGTGTTGGTTATTTGATGAAATGAGTTTGATATTCATGATCCTTGTTGAATTCTGGTTCGAATGGTATACTTTTTTGTGATTTCTGGAAAATATTTGGTGGATCTCCGTTTGGTGTTGCCGGAGAAGACGACCGGAGCTAGGGCTCCGTCGTCTGGTTCATTTGCAGGTGAGGAAGGAGGAAGACGTAATCTGGACCGTTGGTGGTCCAGATCTGATGGTTCAGATCTTGCCACGTCTTTTAAAATATGTTTCTATTTTATTGTTTGTGTGTTTTTAATCCACGTTTATTACCATGCACACTCAGATCTGGCCTTTAATCTTGTTTACTTGTGGTTTTGATTGACTAATCCTCGTGCGTTGATTTGATCTGATGGTGATGATTCAGCCAACACATTAAAATTCCATGTGCTGTTCACGTGTTTTGTTTTTTATTTCTGAATGGTGTGGTGTATGCGCGTGTATCATTGTTATTGTGTGCCTTGTGATCTGATGCGTTAATCATGTGTAATACCCCAAATTTTGACCACTAAGATTTCCCATCATTATGAAAATCATCATCACAATATGGATGAACCATCATGCTTCATCAGTCTCCCCAAAGATGGGTGAGCATCCAATACAAGCAAAATTAGGGTTTCAAGCCCTCTCTGAGTGCTTAGACAAAGGATCAATCAAGAAATGACATGATCTTCAACTTGTCTAATCTCTCAAACATCCACAAAGGATCAAAAGGACTCCCAGTTCAAGTATTAAGCACAAGATTGCTCCCTTCTAGGTGGATCAAGTCTCAAGATCGACAGTGTCACCAAATTAGGGTTTTGGTCGACCAGGGCCTCCAGATGGAAATTTTCATCTGGGCACAAGGCAATGATCCAAAACATAACCTAATATACTTCATGGAACCGCATGAACCCATGCATCAAGTCAATTTTGCCTCAGGGGATGCATTCATCAAAAATCAGGAATTAGGGTTTCTTGACCTAATTCACCCCTAAGTTGACTTTTGGGACAAACCATGAGCCAAGACCCCAAGAGATGATTTGAGGGTCTCTAATACACCATATTGATCCATTTGGAACAATGGATTGATCCAAGAAGCTTGAGCAACAAGTCTCATTTTCATCTGCACCACAATTAGGGTTTTAAGGGAAAAGTCAACTGTAACTTTGACTTTTGACCAAGACATGCTCCCAAACCCTAATACATGATTGAATATACCCTATGACACCCATGGAACATGTCCATCAAGTTTGATTTAGGTCAAGGACATGATTTCCTGAAGAATTGCACAGTTTGGAATTCATCTGATAAAAAGTCAATTGTGCACAAAAGTCAACTTTGACTTTTTGAGATTTTTCACCAAAATGGATTTTTAACCCTAAAATGATGTTAATGTATGATTTGAATCATCATTCATCAAGAAAAATCAAGAAAAGTGAGATAACTTGAAAAAGGGGTAACCATAAAACTTAGAAATTTTTCTAAGTTAAAAATAAAGTGGCAAGGGTACCAACTTTGGAGGACCATAACTCCTAAACCACAAGGCCATTTTTTCTCATCCAAATATGGATTTGTATCCCTCATTATCACCTACAAAAACTTCAACTACAAGTCATTCCAATTCATTAAGGATTTTGAGTTATGGAGTGATCAAAGTGGCTGAAAAGTGAAAAAGTCACTTTTTCCAACACTTAGTGAAATTTTCACTAAGTCAGATTTGCCTTCACTTTTTGCCAAATGTAGGGGGATTTTTCACTTGGAATCAAAAGAGATCAAAACCAAACTTGTTCAAACAGTTGTTGTATCATGTTAGGGCTTTCCAAAATGGCCAAGAACATTGCCAAATTCAACCTACATCATGAGATACAACATTGGCAAGTTGCCTTGCTGAAATCTGTCAAGACAAGGCAGAATTTGCATTTTGGCTCGATTTGCCAAAATCAGCCAATTGCAATTGCTCCAATCCACTTGGACACCTAAGAGGATTGAATCCAAAGGGGACAATCACTGAGCCAAGCCTCCAAGGTCCAAGGAACAAATAATAGCATGTTGAACCTAGAGTTGCCAAAATAGGGACAAGACTTCAAATTTGGAATGAGGCATTCAATGGAACCATCAAGGTGGCATGGACTGAGCCATTCTCATCTGAAATCAGTCAAGACTTATCCAAGACCAAGGGGACCAAAGCTCTATGCCCTAACCTCTAGTCAATGGCTAGAGGAGACTTTCATTTCCATTGGCCAACATTGAGGAAACCTACTTACCAGCTGCCATGGACTATTCCTTGCAAAACAAACTTGCTCTACTATAAATAGAGCTCAATTATGGTCAGTTTAAGTACACCAAAGCCATCTAACAGATGCTTTCCTCAAAATCTCTTTCTCTTGGCAAAAATGCCTTTCTTAGCAAGGTAGCTATCGGGTTTTGAGTTTGAGAGCAATTCTGCACAAACCAATCACTCACACACCTCACATACATCACATATGAGCTGATCAAACACTCATATAACTTCTTAAACATCAAAATCTCAAAATCACTTGCCATCCACACAAGTTTGAAGTGAAGTTGCAGCTGAGATGCCATAAACTAATCCAGTCCATTTCAATTCAATCCAAGTGTTCAAACACACTCCATATGGTGTAGGGAAGCTGTCCAGATCATCACCACTCATCTGTAACACCTCCAACTCAAAATCACATCTGAACTTGCTGTCACGACTTGGAGGTAAGCCTAAACTTGGGCATCTCTCAATCTATGCATATTTCCTCGCACAATAATTTGGCCATATGTTCATAATCATGCATGGAATGTTTTCCCTCAATTAATTGCATTGTTTGAATCGTGTATCAAAAATCCTAGCCTTCATGCAGAAATTAGGGTTCTTGAGGTTTCTTCGTGATTTCTTGTTGTATGTTTAATTTAAATGAAATTAAAGTACATAGACAAGATCGTGAGGTTGAGGCGAGCATAATGATATGTGGATTGCATGTTATAATTACGTATTCAATGAGATTGGATGGAAAATGCAAATCTGGGCAAACTGAAAAAACGCGCGTGTTCTTGGTGTTGTTCTTGGCGCCATTTTCATATATTTGAATATTTGAATTTTGTGATTTTGTTTAATTGATTCAAAAATTAATTTCTCTCTGAGTTTTAATGATTTTGAGTTGATTCTTTTTTTAATAATTCACAAAAATGTTAAAATATTTTATTTTATCAAAAAATCCCAAAAATATTATTTATTTCATATAATTGATATTTTTGTAAAGAATTAATATTTTAATTGTTTTTGGCATTTTAAATATTTTTTCTACATTGATTTTGCAACTTTTAATGCTTTCTAATTATTTTGTAGGTCAATACTTAATTTTTGAAGCATTAATCCAAGATCACAATTTGTTTTCCATGTGTTAAACAATTTTTGATCATTTTAATTGAATTTTTATTCAATTAAATACATTTTGAAAATAAATTAGGGTTTTGGATTAATTCAACCCTCATAAATCATTTTCAAAACACTTTGGGCCTCTATTAGAGTGTAAGACCCAATCCTTTTTTTGACCAAATCATTTTTGGGCCTCACTTAATGTATAAGTCCCGATACAGTCAAAAACAAACGGCGCGATCGTCGCCTTTTCAAAAATCATCTGGGCATACCCTCGAGTAGTAAGACCCATTTCTTTTTCTTTAAACCTTTTTGGGCCTCTATTAGAGTATAAGACCCAATCCCCCTTTTAACCAAAACATTTTGGGCCTCACTTATTGTATAAGTCCCTCTGCGTTAAAAGAAAACCTCGGCGCGATCGCCATTTTCAAACAAAAAATCATTTGGGCCTACCCTCGTGTTATAAGCCCCACTCTTTTCTTTAAACCTTTTTGGGCCTCTTGAGAGAGTGTAAGACCCATCCCTTTATACAGAAAACCTTTTTGGGCCCCAGTCACTTGTATAAGTCCCGCTGTACAAAGTCAAACAGTGCGCTCACTGATAAAACCCTAGGCCTCTCCTTGAGCTGTAAGCCCCAAATCTTTCTTTTTCAAAGCACTTTCTCCTTTGATTTTGAATATATTGTTGTTTTCAATCTTTCTTTGTTGAACAACTAACCAAACAGCATGGAAGCACTACAACCGAGTAAGTGGTTATCGCTTTCATTTACTGCTTTCATATTATAAACTGTATTGTGGGGCTGCTCACTGTAAGTCTCCTTTCATAAACTCATATCTACTGTGTAATAATAGTATAGATATTTTGAGTTTCCCCGGCAACTACGTCTAGAACTAGGTGACGCCGTTTCACTTATTCGTAGAAATAAACGCCTAGATCCCCAATAGGAGCACCAGATACAGTCTTCTCTTCGGCTGTCCTCCTTAGGAATCGTCAAGAAATTCTACTCCCCAAGATGAATGTATTCTCCGTGAATGGCATCTTTGAGTTTCTTCCCAATTCTCGAACTTTCCTGACTTGATCTATTCCTTGTGGATAGCTTGCCTTGAATGTCTCGGGGTTTGGGTACCCACTACGGTCATAATCTTGGACCTTAACTAAGGAACCCTCTTTAAAAGTTAAAAGTCGCTGGATAGTAAACCTCGCACGTTTACCAGTGGTTTTTATCTTTAAAAGAGTTATCTCTCCTAATGGAAAGGAGATGATAGACCCACGGGCTTCTTAAAAGCATCGGCCTCCTCTTGGGCATTATTCAAGGACCCTACGGCTTCTTAGAAGTATTCACAGCCTCCTCTTAGGCTTCGTATAATGATCTCTTCCTTCGGGAATGATAGCCTCCTCTTGGGCTTCGTACAAGGACCCGTCGGCTTCTTAAAAGTTTCCAGCCTCCTCTTGGGCTTCGTACAAATTGTCCCGACGACCTCTTAGAGGTATAGGAATAGAACCTAGTCATCCTCATAGAACAGTCCTTTCATAGAGTCTACTACTGTTTCTCGAAGCATAGTACAAAAGATAAAACTCTAGACACGGACAGTCTAACTTCCTTGAGTCTCAAAGACATTCTCAAGCACCCTTCGCTAAATAGGAAGGAAACCCGCAGACTCAGATAGTCTCGATACCCTTTGGATTTCCCGTTTCCTCAAAGAGAAGGAAACATCCCGGATCCTTGAATCAAATCCTTGAGTACAGTGTTGCTCATATAAGAACTGATTTTCTCTTTTAAATCAGTATATTGGATCTGTCACTCAACTGAAATAGTTACAATAGCCTCCATCTCGGGCTTCGTACGAGATACCAAAATTCTCCCCAGTGGAGTCAAAACAACCTTTTCCCCTCTCTCTCGGGCTTTGTACGAGATACAAAAACACTCTATTACTGAGTATAAAAGATTCTCCAACTGAGTCAACTCTTTGCTAGCCTCCTCTTAGGCTTTGTATAACGATATTCCCCACTGGGTCAAAAACTTTTAGCCTCTCTCTCGGGCTTTGTACGAGACACAAAATAGCCTCCTCTTAGGCTTTGTATAATGATTTTCCTAGCGGAAAGTAGCCTCCTCTTAGGCTTTGTATAAGAAAACCACTGGTTGATCCAATCGACCTTTTAGCATCGAAGCTGTGCCTCGTTCGCAGTACACAAACATCAACAACTCCTTTCCCTTCATCTAATCGATATAAGCGGCAAGCCTCTGGATCATCTACATCCATGCCACTGTCCCTCTTTTAGCATGAGAAATTCCTAAGGAAAGATGGCATTGCTCTACACTGAGTTAAAGTCTTCTCCTTCAGGTTAAAACCCTTTCTTCGGAAATTATGGCATTGCTCGGATCCGCGTATCCCAGTTAAAGTAATTCTCCTTCTCCCCTCTTTAGAGATGACAAATTCTCTCTAAAATCGAGGTCTTTTAGCTTCACGTCTTGGGCTTTGAACAAGACACAAATAGACCTTTCAGCTTCACATCTTGGGCTTTGAACAAGATACAAATCACCTTTCGCTTCACGTCTTGGGCTTTGAACAAGACACCAAAACACCCATTTCCTCCCATAGAATAGGAGGAACTACGAACGCTCTGATTTCCCTGTTTCGGTAAACGGGAATACGTAGGCATAAGATCGAAAGAAAAGATCTTAGCGAGCGCAATCAACAAAAAAAACCCAAATCCCATATCTTCATCAATCCAAAGTAGTATTTCAAAAACATCAGTCCTAACATCCTAATCCTTATTCCCCGCCAGAAACCATTTGCCTAGGAAAAAGAAAGAAAGAACCGTATTGGCGAAATACGAATAACCAGTACAAAAGCCCCCCCACATTGATAGCATTCGTAACCTAACAGACCGCTGTTTAAACTCAGTATGCAAGCAGGGTTAATTGGAGACATCTATTTCCCTTCCTTATTCAGCTCACAATAGGATAAAAAATGAATCGACCTGTAGTCAAAGCTCAAACCGCAGAGAGCGACCAGCGCTTAAGAACCGCGTCCAAAATCGCTCGCTACAGAAAAGTGGCGCCCACCGTGGGGCCAGTTTTTATTTCTGTCTGTTTTCCTTGTAAAATGGCGACTCTGCTGGGGAGTCTCCTTTTCTGCCTTAGGGCATCATCCCCGTTTTCTACGGAAAATGGGAACTCTACCGAAGAGAAAGATTGACCTATGCTGGTCCATCTCTTAGTCAGGGAACCACAGATTGGGGCTTCCGCCGGGGAACCCATTTCTGTCAGGAACTTAAGATTCATAGCTTTATAAGTCTAGGATGATTAGGACAAATATATATACTGCTTTTCCTAATTGTTATACGTGTTTATTTTTCTGCTACTGGGAATGCGTGTGATGTCGCATGTGGTGAGATTGAGTATACACTTAAGAAAAGCCAACCTTTTTCGTAGTGTGGAAGCTATCAGAAATAGCTGTTACGCGATACTACCCTCATTTGAGGCTGGTGATCTATTCTCGGTGAATGGAACTTACTCTAAGATTGCACACAACTCGCTGGCGATCCGCTTGTTGTTTTGCTTTCCTGGGAGGAGCTGATGATAATGAGTACAGGTACAAAAATCACCCTAGTATAAACCTTTGGGGATGGGTAGAGCCTTGACTTCATGACAACGACCCTTTGACCCCATGTTTTTTCTATGTTTTTGTGTGCTGCATTCATGCATTCATTTAAAAAACATTAAAACATTCAAAAAACTTTCTCTTCTAGTCTCTCTGTTTTTCAAATTAAACTAAGACTATGATTGCAAATATCAGAGAAAAAGATTACGCTAATGGATTTCGGTAGAAGGAGAACTCATACGTACACCTTCAAGGTTCCAAAACTAGGGGATTTGGGAAGGTTAGCGAGGATGGTCGTTAACCCAGAGGCTTTCAGAGCCAAGCACGGTGGTTTGCTACCACTGTTAAGAGTCCATGTGATTAAGGGGATCATGGTCGCGCTCATTCAGTTCTACGATCCGGTTTATCATTGTTTCACATTCCCGGATTACCAGCTGGCACCGACGCTGGAGGAGTATTCTCATCTGACTGATTTACATATCACTGATCGAGCTCCATTTTCTGGACTGGAAGAAATTCCAAAAAATCAGACTATTGCAATAGCAATTCATTTGGACGAGTCTGAGGTCAAGACTCACAGAACCACTAAGGGTGGCACCCAAGGTTTGCCAGCCCAGTTCTTGACGAAAAAGGCTCTGTACTTTGCTAGTATAGGGAACGGGACTGCTTTTGAAAGCATCTTTATCTTGCTCACCTACGGATTATTTTTGTTTCCCAACATTAATAACTTCGTCGATATCAACGCTATTAAGGTTTTTCTCTTTGGAAACCCTGTGCCGACTTTGCTCGCAGATGCGTATCATTCTATACACTTAGGAAATTTGTACAGCGGAAGGGAGATCACATGCTGTGTACCTTTGCTCTACAAATGGTTTATCTCACACTTGCCCAAGTCTGCTGCTTTTTGGGATTGCAAGAGTGTCTTACGTTGGTCGCAGAAGATCATGTCCCTCACCAACTCTGATATAGATTGGTGTAATAGGATTTATGAGGGAATCAGAATCATTGACCGTTGTGGAAACTTCCCCAGCGTACCCCTCATAGGAACTAAATAAGGAATCAGCTATCATCCAATATTGGTTCTTCGTCAATTTGGATACCCGATGAGACACATCCCACTGGGTGTTCATCTGGAAGGTCTTTTCTTCAAAGAAGGAGAAAGTGACAGAGCACTAAAGATGGAAATAGTGCAAGCTTGGAAACATGTTCATAAGAAAGGACGAGAGTCTCTGGGAAAACCGGACTGTGTCTCGGTGGAACCTTATCTCCATTGGGTACAAACCAGAGCTCTCAAGCTAAAGATGCCTTATCCTCGTTACGGAATTCTTCCGCCGAGGGAAATTGTCATGTACTTCATGACGGAAACTGAAAGGCTTCAGGTTACTCTCAACAAAGTTCAAAAGGAAAGAAGGTCTTGGAAGAACAAGTACCGCACCCTCGACGTGGAGTGTATCCAAATACAGCAATTACTGAAAGAGAAAGATGCTCTGATTGAAATTTTGGAGCAGCATGCTGTAGAGAATCAAGATGACCAAAGGAATTTGTTCGCTCCTTTCACTTGGCAAAGGAATGACAACCCGACAATGGCCCAAGCGCCCCGGTCAAAGAAAAGGAAGATATCAGAATCAGCACCCGGTTTCTCCTCAGGGAGGACTCGGGACCCATTAGTTTAGGTTTCTGTTTCTGCACTTTGTAATCTACTGTATTTCCATTTCTGTAATCCTTTGGAATTCAATAAAAAGGGGTTTCCCCACTGTTTGATATTTGCAATCTAATTGTCGAAGTTTATTTTAATTAAACCTAAAAACAATTAATATAATCATTGCATTCATCATTCTCACATCGCGTATTCTTCTTCCCTACGAATCTCACGTTTGTGTCTCGATTCTAGAGTCAAACTGTCTCATTCGTATAATACTCGGGCCAATCATCAGAAAAAGATGGATGATCTTGAGGAAGAAAACAGAGAGTTGAAAGAAGATATCGACGCTCTGAGAGAGGATATGAGAAAGCTTCGTAACGACATGCAAGCCATGGCAGAAGCTCAGCTACAAAGAACTGTGATCTCAGAGATCACCTCAACGCCCATCATAGAAAAGTATGATCCTAGGTATCAGAGGCCGAAAGATCGTCCTTGGGGCATGCCCGTTAACTATATCCCGGAAGGATATGTTCCGCCGATCACTGAAGATCAGGGAATCGCAACAGAAGGCGCTGGGCCTGAAGGTTACAAACTTCGGGAAAGCGAAGATGCCAGGGGCATACTCAAGACTCCTGAAGGTTACAAACTTCGGGAGGCGCCAAGACTTACTGTCGTAGTCACGGTACCACCCCCTGTGGTGCACACTGTCCCGGAAGGACAGATTCCACCAACACCTTCTGGTAAGAAGGAAACTATGTTCGATAGAATGGATGAATTCCAGGAACAGTTCTTGGAAATGCAGAAAGAGCTGCAAGCCATTCGCGGTCAGGATCTATTTGGAAAGGACGCCGCAGACCTCTGCTTGGTCCCAAATGTGAAAGTCCCGCACAAGTTCCAAGTGCCCGACTTTGAAAAATACAAGGGTAACTCTTACCCTCAGAGCCATCTGGTGATGTACGCTCGGCGGATGTCAGCTCAGACGGAGAATCAGGACCTGCTGATTCACTACTTCCAGGATAGTTTAACCGGTGCCGCACTCAAATGGTACATGGGTTTAAACCGTACTACGATCAGTACATTCAGAGATCTTGGTACTGCCTTCGTCCAACAATACAAATACAATTTGGACATGGCACCCGACAGAGATCAACTCAGATCAATGTCGCAAAAGGAAAAAGAAACCTTTAAGGAGTATGCTCAAAGGTGGCGTGAAATTGCCGCTCAAATTTGTCCACTTCTTGAGGAAAAAGAGATGACAAAAATATTCTTAAAGACCTTAAGCTCATTTTACTATGACCGAATGGTTGCCAGTGCGCCCAGTGATTTCACCGAAATGGTCGGCATGGGTGTACGTCTTGAGGAAGCCGTCCGAGAAGGACGTTTGGTAAAAGACACTGGATCAACGAGCGGTACTAAAAAATACGGCAGTGCTCTCCCTAAGAAAAAAGAGCAAGATATTGGGAATATCTCTCTCGGAAAGCAAAGGCGTCGTTATCAGCCAGTAGCAGCTATTACTCCTGCTATCGGCCCTGCGCCTGTTCCTACGTATCAACCTCAGGTTGCGCAGAGCCAACCTGACCAACAAAGGACACAACAGCCTCTTCAGCAGGCTCGTCCTCCATATAACAACAACCGTACAACACGGCCACCAGGATTTGATCCTATACCTATAACGTACGCAGAGCTGTTTCCGTTACTGCTGGCTAAGGGGCACATTCAGACTAAGTCTCCCCTTTCAGTTCCAGAAAATCCGCCTTTTTGGTTTAAAGCGGATCAAACATGTCCTTATCATCAAGGAGGTTCAGGGCATAACATTGAGACTTGCCTCAATTTTAAATCCGACGTGCAAAAGCTTGTTAGGAGCAGGCTCTTATCTTTTAAAGATACGAATCCTAATGTTCTTACGAACCCGCTGCCTCAACACGAGAAAGCTGCAGTCAATCTGATTGAGAAAGAGACTAACAATGTCTATCAAATTCACGATGTACTCTTATTGGGGACCAATCTGGTCAAGATGCATTGTAGACAGAGTGGATATGGCCATGTGCCACCTCATAACTATCACCAGTGTGATATCTGCTCTAAAGATAACCAAGGATGTTCGGTAGTGTAATCAGCTCTACAGGAACAAATGGATCTTGGATGGATCCAAGAGCACCGAGTTCGTGAAGTTAACATGGTTTACACGAATTCCAACGTCATTCAAAACCACGACATCCGTGTGATGAATGTCAACTTGGTGGTGATGCACTAAAGGCAAAGCCAGTATCATAATCTGTCGCGGCACGATTACAGTTCCTGTCTGATTTTCTCGGTAAACAAACAGGGATGCTCTTTCATACAAGAGGCCCTCCAGCGTCAGATGGATCTTGGATGGATCCAAGACTACCATGATAGGAACTCCTATCAAATCAACATGGTTCAGATCTTCAACATTCGCGTGATGAATACCAACCTGGTAGAGTTACATGCTGAGCAGGTCCGACTTGGATTCTTAATATCACATGACTATCAAAATTGTAAAGCGGGATGCGAAAACGATCGAGGTTGTACCCTTGTCCAGGAGGCACTTCAGCACTTGTTAAATCACTGGTGGATGCCAATCTATATGGACGAAGATACTCATCAGATTAGTATCAATAACAGGAATCCTACTCGTCGTCAAAGTCAGGATGTCCGATCAATGGAAGGTAACCTAGTGAGGTTACATTGTATTCAAAGTGGGCGTGGCCAGGTGCCGCCACACAACTATGCCAGTTGTAGCGTCTGTTCGGAAAGTAACCAAGGGTGTTACCTTGTGAGAGCAGCTCTTCAGGGTCAGATCGATCATGGAGAAATTCGTCCACATCCCGGTTCTGGACCCATCAACTGGACGCCGAACTACCTTGCCGATCAAGTTGAGGATGTTGTCACGATCTCTGGTCATCACCAGATCAGGGATGTTTTTGCCATCATCCCTCTACTTGACAAATCTAAAGTTCCCAACCAGGAACGGATCGAGATTACTTATGACGGTCAGAAAAATCAGAAGGTTCCCATAGTCATCTATCTACCGGGGCCACTACCGTATGAATCAGCTAAGGCAATCCCTTACAAATACGGTGCAACAATAATCGAGAACGGAAAGGAAGTTCCATTACCCTCCGTCGTGAATATTGCAAACATCAGTCGTGTAACACGGAGCGGTCGAATCTTCAACCGAGGGGTTGGAGAATCCAACAAAGAAAAGGAACTTCAGGCAGAAATTCCTGATCCACCAGTCGGTCAATCTAGTAATCCCGACCTGTCGAAAGACAAAGATGAGATGCTAAAGCTCATCCAAAGGAGTGAATATAACATTGTTGATCAACTGTTACAGACTCCTTCAAAGATCTCAGTATTATCACTGTTACTCAGTTCAGAAGCACACAGAGAGGCTTTACAGAAAGTCTTGGAGCAAGCCTTTGTGGAACAGGATGTAACAATCAGACAATTCGATAGCATTGTCTCTAACATCACTTCCTGCAATAATTTGGGATTTAGTGATGAGGAATTACCTGAAGAGGGTCGTCGTCATAACATGGCGCTCAACATTACAGTTAACTGCCAGGGCGATGCTTTAGCCAACGTACTGGTAGACACAGGGTCAGCCCTGAATGTTATGCCGAAGTCCACTTTGACGAAATTATCATTTAAGGGCCCTCCGATGAGAGTCAGCGAGGTCGTCGTCAAAGCATTCGACGGATCCAGAAAAACAGTTATCGGCGAAGTTGATCTTCCCATAACTATTGGTCCTCACACTTTCCAAATCACTTTCCAGGTCATGGACATCCAGGAAACATACAGTTGTTTATTAGGAAGACCTTGGATACATCAGGCTGGAGCTGTCACTTTGACCCTCCACCAAAAGCTAAAGTTCGTCAAGAACGATCAACTTGTCACGGTTTATGGGGAACAAGCCTTGCTTGTAAGCAACTTATCATCATCTACTTGTGTAGAACCCGAGGAGGTTATTGGAACTCAGTTCCAAGCACTATCGGTGAGCAAGGACGATCAATCTGAAGAAGGAACCTCGATTTCCTCATACAAAGATGCTATCAAAGCGGTCGAGAGTACCGATACGACAGGATGGGGACGGCTTGTCATTCCTATTGACAATAAAACAAAGAAAGGTCTTGGTTTTTCTGCAACCTGTACCCAGACAGCCGCCAACGATGAAAGTCTTCATCCCCTTCAAAACTTCTTCCACAGTGGAGGTTTTCTTCACCCAGTGTCTCAGACAGTTCATGCTATCAATGAGGAAGATCCCTCTGACACGGATGAAGAATGGAAGTCCTACCTTAACAAGGACGGCTATATGTCTCAGGAAGAGGTGCCTATGCCTTTTTGCTTTCCTACAGAAAGTCCGAGATTTATACCAAGATCAGATGTCAAAATGATCTACAGGGATTGTGATCCGGAAGGATGCCGCGCTCCGCCAAATTCATTAGAGGAAGACACTCCGATGAAAGATAATTTTGACTAAACCTACTATGGCCCAATGGATGGTCTGCCAATGTGGCAGCCTTACCTAGGAAACTTAGGGCAAGAGAGTCAGCCGAGCAATGAAAATCAACTGAGCATCATTGAACAGAATACATGTGTCCCCGCCCTGTCATGGGATCAACACTCAGGTCTCCTGAAGCTATTCAACATGAAGATGAATTCGCAACGTTTGCAGGACTAGAATTCATCAACTATGCTTTTCCCGAGGTCAACGTCATTGAGAGAGATGACTCCTCCAGTTCTAAAGAAGTTTGGGACACTCTGGGAGAACCAAGTGGAAAATTTGACTATATGGTCAAGTACACCGCTCCCGAAAGCTCTCGTATCAGGTTCGAAGACATCCAGCCAACTGGATGGGGAGATACAGCTGAGAGCACCAATGTTATGCAAAATGCAACAGAAGAATCCTCCTACAACAATTCTGCTTGGGAGACAGATTCCAATGATCCTGCTCCACCAGAAATCAGCGTCATTTCTGAAGACAAATCAAGGAAGGTGCCAGACTTTGTGATTCACCAAGGAGTTCGCCGCCAATGGGTTGCTGTCGAGGTTCCGAAGGTCATTCGTCGGTCAAAGTAATTGCCATCTTTTAACCTTTCACCCTGCCCAGGTGAAACGGATGTTTTGGTAGGGCACGCTTTTTGTAAATTTCCCTCTTCGCTTTGCCCAGAGCGACAGCGTTTTGTTTTATAGGGCTGTAGTTTCAAGATTCGACTTGTTCATTAATAAAATAACGTCGTTCTGTAATTTCCGCATTAATTGTTGTTTTCTCTTTTTGCTTTTTCAGAAAATGGTAATCCTAAAAAACAATTCAATAATAAAAACAAGCAGTAAAATAAATACACTGCACACACTTGCATTTTCTCTATCTCTTCTAAACACGAATCATCACGTCATGCAGATTGCTTGTTTTATACCCCGTTAAAACATACGATCCGATGCCTTCTTCCAACTTTGAGTTCCTGGTATTCGAGGCTGAAGAAGAAAATGACAACGAAATTCCAGAAGAGATCTCCCGACTACTCAGACAAGAGGAAAGGTCCATTGAACCTCACAAAGAACCGTTGGAAACGGTAAACTTGGGTTCAGAAAAAGAGAAAAAAGAAATCAGGATCGGAGCACTGCTCAGTCCAACTGCTAGAGAGAGTTTGATAAAGCTTCTCAAAGAATTCCCCGATGTATTCACTTGGTCCTATCAGGATATGCCAGGGTTGGATACCAGCATCGTGGAACATCACTTACCGTTGAGATCGGAATGTCCGCCAGTAAAGTAAAGGTTGAGACGCACTTACCCGGACATGGCCATCAAAATCAAGGAGGAGGTACAGAAACAGATTGACGCGGGTTTCCTCGCTACATCTGAATATCCTCAATGGTTAGCCAACATCGTACCCGTTCCCAAAAAGGACGGAAAGGTCAGAATGTGTGTTGATTACAGAGATCTGAACAAGGCAAGTCCAAAGGACGACTTTCCTTTACCACACATTGACATGCTGGTAGACAGCACAGCAAAGTTCAAAGTTTTCTCCTTCATGGATGGATTCTCGGGCTATAACCAGATCAAAATGGCGCCGAAGGACATGGAGAAAACTTCGTTCATTACCCCATGGGGTATCTTTTGTTACAAGGTAATGCCGTTCGGTTTGAAGAATGTCGGGGCAACCTATCTGTAATACCCCAAAATTTGCTCTCCCCTTTTGTCATCATAGCATGGCATTATCATTTATCATATCATATCCACCTCATTAACATTACATTGCATTTAACATAGAAAAATGAAGCATGGCATCCTTCTTACCATCAGGGCATGTGATCAGGTGGAAGGTGGACAATCAAGGAATCATTCAAAGCACAAAAAGGTCAATCAAGTTGGCTCTAGGCAAGCCAAGAGTCTCTCATGTCTCATACTATCTCAATTGATCTTCCAAAACCTCAAGGAAGTGAGATTCAATGGGAGATTGAAGCACTACATCTTTCACTATGCAAGAGGTTCAAAAATTGAAGGAAAACCCTCAAAAGAGATAGTTCATTGATTCAAAATCATTCTCAAGTGGCATTTCTCATCATCCTTTAAGAGGATACACAACATACTCTGAGGAATTTGGATTTGGAAGATGTGCAATTTCCTCCTAACCAGAGAGGGTCAAAATTAGGGTTTCTAATAAAATCAGGATATCTCTGATTTTTTGGACAAAGCTTGTTGTCATGATATTCTACATGTTCTTAAGTGTATGTGTATGGAAAATTGCCTCTCAATTGGTTTTGGAAGTATTTCAATTGGAAGAAAGATAAAAAATCAGGGAATTTGGGGCAAAGTCAAATAATCAGAGGAAAAAGTCAACTCTTGACTTTTTGAGGCCAAATTCATGAAATTCATGTTACATATGTCTAATGTACAAAATTTGATCAAGAAACTCCAAAGGAATCATGAAAAAATCAAGATGTGGAAAGTTGCCATTTTTGGATGAAGAAGGGTTACTAAAAATAGCAAGTTTTGGCCATTTTGCATCAGAATTTGAACCAAGGCCATTCAAATTTGGAGCACCAAATGAGAAATCCACTCTGCCTCAATGAAAGATCTTGTTTTAAGCTTCAAATCCATGTGTAGAACATCTCCATTGGATAAAAATTGAGAGAGTTATAGATGATCAAAGTTGAGGGAAACTTGGGCAAAATGCAAGTCAGCTTGGGCAAGTTTCAGGTCACGCGCATGTCATTTCTACAAACACCTGGTATGCCAAATGTCAAGCTCAATTTCTCCAAGATAAAAGCCTCAAATGGAAAACTTTTCAACATCAAAGTTGTTCCTTGTAGTGTCATCTTCAATACTCATGTTGGACAAAATTCCATTTGATCAAGTTATAGTGGAGATATATTGGTTCAAAGTCATGTTGATTGTGCTGAAATTTTGTGTGCCAAGTTGCCATGCCATGACTTGCTTCACACGCCCTTACACCAGTTCTCAGACCTTTGTGTTTTAAGCTATTTTGCACCATTTTCCAAACCTCATCTCAATTTGAAATCAACATCAAATGTGTTCCACAACATGCCCTCTTTTATTTGGCATCAAAAGTTCCTCAAACCATTCACTAACATGTGAGAAATTCACCCTCAAACACTTACTGTTACAATGATGATTTGGTGCACGATTTTGGTTCACACACACTACAAACACTTCCTCACTTCAGTTTCCTCTTTAGACCAAGCACACATCACTTACACAATGTTTAGTATCACGTGCCTTGCATGAAAATGGAGAGAACAACTTGTTGAGCAAGTTTCTGCCATGACAGTCCTACCATTCCAAGCTTCACTCTTCATCCTCACCATAACTGTCATGAGATTAACCTCACCATAACCCAGCCTTGATCACTCGCCCCCTAACTAACTTGACTCAGTTAGTTAGGGTGGACTCAGTTAACCACCTTGACTCACCCTAACTCAACTCATTAAACCGTGGTAAGCTCACACTATAAAAGAAAATCACACACTCCATTTTCATTTTTCAGTTTTGACAACCACATTTCTCTCCAAGAACACCTCAAACCCTCTCTACTTTCTCTCTGATTCCACACGATTTCAACACTCTTCTTCCACTTTTCATCTGCATTATCATTGTTTGGCATTGTTGGATCAGGAGCACACTGAATCTTCATCATTCTCCAAGTGAAGCTTCATCAACATTTTGCAATTTTCTCTCTGCTCTCAAGATATTAAGCTCAAACAGCATTTATTTTGCTTAGTTTGTGAAGCTCCAAGGAAGGAGAAGAAGATAGGATCTCTGGTATTCTGGTAGATCCAAAGTTCATCATATTTCAGGTTCCCTTCCTCAACTTTGTTTTAGTGAATCTAGCTTGTTTTCGTGGTGTTTGTGGCCTAGTAGAGGTCGTGTGCGTCCTGGCTAGTTGATAGGCTTCTTAGAGGCATAGTTCTATACCTAGGGCTTAATTTGATTGACTCTGTTCTTGCTGTGCGTATGTGTTTGGTGATTTTCATTAGCATATTCATAATGTACGTGAGCTTAGCTTTCAATTGATGTATGCATTGTGATATTCTGGAAAATTGGAGGTTGCAGACGGTGGTAGTTCGCCGGAGAAGGTGACCGGAGGTCCCTCTCCGGCCGGTGTTCTTGTGTTAGGGTTTTGTTCTCAGTTTGAATGTGGACCATTGGATGTTCACCATCGTGCGGCTTATGTGATGACAGCACATTAAAATTCATGTGCATGTCACGTGTGATTTTCTGAAATTTTTTTAAACTTTGTGTGGCATGGTACACGATAGGGAGTGTGAACATTCACATGTGCGCGTTGATGTTGTTTACTTTGACTATGGTTTGACTGTGACTTGATCCAATGGCCATGAGTGAGTCAATTTTGTTGACTGAGATTCCATGCTTGTTAGTATGTTCTGCGTGCTTAATGGACCTAACCTGAATGCTATTTGCACCTTCTCTTTTTTAAAGCCCAATGATTTTGAACTGTCCAATTGCTATGTTCATACCCCCCTGCATTTTGCATTTATTTTTCATTTTTATTTCTTTCTACACGTTTGATTTCTAATTTTTAAAAATACCAAAACATATTGGAAAATGCTACAAAAATTCATGTGTATTCTTAAAACATTTAGGAAATTTTTCATGATTTTATTTTCTGATTTTATGACCTTTTTACCCCTGGTCCATAATTTTCTTTGAATTTCCACTTAGATGCATTCTAAGCATGATACATGAATTTGTTTAATTTTGTTCTTGCTCATTACCAACTGTTTTGACATGATTCTTTTTGCATTGATTCACTAATACATTGAAGCATGTTAGATGATTTTTGTTTGATTTTTTAGGTCACTTTATCATATGTCTTGATGCCTATATTTGCACCACTTTGCATGATGTTTCAATTTGACCTAATTGCTTTGTTTGAAGTCATTTTGCTTTGAATTTTGATATGCTATTTTGATATGTGATTCATCTCTGATTAGTGAACTCCAATACCATGTTTTCATAATTTTCATGAGGACATTTGATTTTTGCTTGATGCATTTCATTTAAAGCATTATGACATGTTATATCATTGTAATCTTTAGTGCATGTTTGCATGAATTCTTTTGTGCATATTTGTATGAGCATTTGCATAGTTGTGTGAGTCATTCATATGATATTATAGGTCTTTGATACACATTATAGGTCATCTTTACATGTTCATTTCAATTTGAACTTTGTGCATCATTAACATGTATTGTTTGCCCTTTCTTTTTGAACTTTCATTTCAATTCTTCTTATATTACTTCTTAAATGTTTTGATGTTTACCTCATAAATACTTTTGAGATGTTTATAAACCATTTTCCATTTAGTTTCAATTCTGGTTGTTGATTTACATGTTCCCTTTATGCATGTCCTCTGCATTTCTTTCCATCTTTCATCTATCCCTTCTTCTTGTAACATGTTTAAATGCTAATGGGTGATGCTTGTTGCTTATTCACTTGCACTTGTATGATGATATTCACTTGTTGTCCATATGATGCCCATTCTGGTTGTGGTTCTAGGATTTGTTTTCTCATTTAATTCTTGTGAGTTTTATGATGCATTACATGTTCTTTTACTTCTTATACTTCCTATACATGTTTACTAACCATGTAGGGGCTTTGGTAAGTTTCAATTGAGTGTGGATAAGGAATCCACATTCAACTTCTATCCTTTCTCTTTTACAATTCCATTCTATGTTTTGTTAAGCACTTATGTGCTTTCTTTTAATAACTCATCACTTTCCCTTTGTGAATTACAATTCATCTTCTACTTTGGAAGTGAATTGTTTAATTCTTTCTTTCTTTAGACTTTAGGTTGAAACCTCACAAACCTTAGGATCACTCCCTTAACTAATCAATTAGGATTGAGTCTTAGTCCATATAGATTTTTACCTTTATCCTCCCTTGAGTCTCTTTTCTCATCTCAAAGAAAATTCAAAATATCTAATAAAGGTAGGCATTTATTGCATTTAGGCCTTTCATACAAAGAAAAGATTATAAGGGGTCTTCTCTTATAATCTTAAGATGTGTAGCATATGCCCCATCTTAGGTCAATGTGTTACATATTTGATCTTGTATGAAGGACTTAAATGCAATACTTGTTGAAGGTGCAAATAATAAAAAACACTTCTTCACTTCTTAATCAACAAAAACACTTAATAAACACAAGTATGCTAGTGTGTTTGAACCTTGACAATTGGAGCTAAGTGTGAGGGTCTTCTTCACCCTTAGTGTGCTTTCTTACCCATTCCATCTTGGAATGTGAGAAGGTACACATTCCAATGACTAAGATCCAGATACACTGTCGTATGCAAACAAATCCAAAACACTTCCTTCTAAAAGACAAAAACAAACAATAACGTCTTTCCTTCGGGAATTCTTTTCTCATCTCATTCATTCTCAACGCACGAACGCGCTTCTACTCGTTCTCTTGCAAGATGGTAACGCACTCGGACCAGCGAGCCTGCAACACCTGAGCTAGGACATAAGCCGTTCTCTAAAAAACACAAACAATCCATCCCTAGTGAGGGGAACTACGTCGCTCTGATTCTCATGCTCCCGATGAGATACGTAGGCAGTGGGGTAGGGCCCATGCGAGCACTTCTTTTATTTTCCCTACATTTGTTTCTCTTTCTCTTTCTCTTTCCACTCCTTTTTCAGTTCCTTTTCCAGTATCCTTTTTTATCACCCTTTGATCGAGACAAGCAAGCGTGGATCCCATCGGGTACGATGGACGCGTGGGGGTGCTAATACCTTCCTCTCGCGTAACCGACTCCCGAACCCATTTCTCTTGGTCGCAAGACCATGCTTTTCCTTTCTCTTCAGGTTTACGCGGTGTTTCCTTTCCCTCTCTTGGGATAAATACACATTGCTGGCGACTCTGTTCGGTGCCACTTTCGCGTTTGTACTTGGATGAAAATCCCGGGAGCGACACTATCAAAGGGCCATGACTACTCTGTTTCATGACATGATACATAAGGAAATCGAGGTATATGTCGATGATTTGATTGCAAAATCAAGAACAGAGGATGAGCACGTTGAACATCTGTCAAAATTGTTCGAACGTCTAAGAAAATTCAAGCTCCGCTTGAATCCCAACAAGTGCACCTTCGGTGTCTGTTCAGGGAAATTACTAGGGTTCATCGTCAGCCAGAAAGGGATTAAGGTTGATCCTGACAAGGTCAAGGCCATTCAAGAAATGCCTTCTCCGAAAACTGAAAAACAAGTCAGAGGATTCCTGGGACGTTTGAACTACATCTCCAGATTCATATTCCTTATGACCGCCACTTGTGCGCCGATTTTCAAATTACTCAAAAAGAACCAGGATTGCGTTTGGTCAGAAGACTGCCAAACTGCCTTCGACAGTATTAAGGAATATTTGTTGAATCCTCTGATTCTATCACCTCCGGTGGAAGGAAGACCACTAATCATTTACCTCACAATCCTAGAGGACTCAATGGGATGTGTACTTGGCCAACAAGACCAAACTAAAAGGAAAGAGTCTGCCATTTACTATCTAAGCAAGAAATTCATCGACTGCGAGACTCGGTACACAATGCTTGAGAAAACTTGTTGTGCTTTGGCTTGGGCAGCCAAACGCCTTCGCCAGTACATGATTCGTCATACTACTTGGTTGGTCTCCGAAATGGATCCAATCAAATACGTTTTCGAAAAACCTGCTCTCACGGGAAGGATTGCCCGTTGGCAGATGTTACTATCAGAATATGACATAGAGTACCATGCTCAGAAAGCCGTTAAAGGAAGTATTTTAGCCGATCATTTGGGTCATCAACCGATTGACAATCAAGAATCAATCGGGTTTGACTTCCCAGACGAAGATGTCATGTATCTAAAAATGAAAGATTGCGATGAACCGCTACCCAGTGAAGGGCCAGAACCAGGTTCCCAGTGGGGACTTATCTTTGACGGAGCAGTTAATCATTATGGAAATGGAATTGGAGCAATCATTGTTACCCCTCAGGGTTCCCACATTCCTTTCACTGCCAGACTTACGTTCAAATGTACGAACAACGAGGCCGAATACGAAGCATGTATTATGGGTCTCGAAGAAGCAATTGATTTAAGGATCAAAAACTTGGACGTATATGGCGACTCAGCCCTGGTTATTAACCAAATAAAAGGAGATTGGAACACATACCAATCGGGATTGATTCCTTACAAAGACTATGCAAGGAGGTTGTTACCCTTCTTCAACAGAGTCGACTTTCATCACATCCCTCGTGATGAGAATCATATGGCTGATGCATTAGCCACTCTCTCTTCCATGATTAGTGTAGGTCGATGGAATGACATACCTAAGATCGACATCATTTGCCTTGAACGGCCCGCTTACATCTTCACGATTGAAGCAGTCATAGACGACAGACCTTGGTATCACGATATCAAATGCTTCCTTCAGAAACAAGAGTACCCATCTGGGGCACTCAGAAAAGACAGGAAAACCCTCAGAAGATTGGCTGGAAACTTCTTCCTGAGCGGTGACACTCTCTATAAGAGAAATTTTGACATGGTCTTGCTCCGATGCGTCGACAGACCAGAAGCAGACATGCTCATGAAAGAAATTCATGAAGGATCCTTTGGCACTCATGACAACGGACACACAATGGCGAGAAAAATTCTCAGGGCTGGGTACTATTGGTTGACAATGGAATCCGACTGCTACAAGTACATGAGGAGGTGTCACAAGTGTCAGATATACTCCGACAAAATTCATGTACCGCCATCACATCTCAAAGTTCTTTCTTCCCCGTGGCCTTTTTCCATATGGGGAATCGACATGATTGGTATGATTGAGCCCAAGGCTTCAAACGGACATCGGTTCATCCTTGTAGCCATTGACTATTTCACCAAGTGGGTCGAAGCAGCGTCATTCGCCAATGTAACCCGACAAGTGGTGGTCCGATTTATCAAAAACAATATCATCTGCCGTTATGGTGTTCCAAGCGAGATCATTACTGATAATGGATCTAACTTGAACAATAAGATGATGAAAGAGTTGTGTGCAGAGTTCAAGATCGAACACCATAACTCATCTCCCTACCGACCCAAGATGAACGGAGCGGTAGAAGCGACTAACAAGAACATCAAGAAGATTGTTCAAAAGATGGTTGTAACCTATAAAGATTGGCACGAAATGCTACCCTTTGCTCTTCACGGTTATCGAACATCTATCCGCACTTCAACAGGGGCTACCCCTTTCTCTCTAGTATATGGCATGGAGGCAGTGCTTCCCATAGAAGTAGAGATCCCGTCAATCAGGGTATTGATGGAAGCTAAGCTCACCGAAGCTGAATGGTGTCAAAGTCGACACGACGAACAGAACCTGATCGAAGAAAAGAGAATCACGGCACTATGCCACGGTCAGTTGTATCAGCAAAGAATGAAGAGGGCGTTCGACAAAAAGGTTCGGCCTCGTGTCTTCAGAAAAGGAGACCTCGTGCTCAAGAAGATACAATCATTTCTCACTGACTCTCGGGGCAAATGGACCCCAAATTATGATGGCCCCTATGTGGTCACGAAAGCTTTCTCACTGACCACGTATTGTTGTTCATGAGACCCACAACCAGACGAGGTTCTATCAGGAGCTTTCTGCTACTGCATGTTATGCAGGCCAGTAGTTATTTTCTTGAGGAACTGTCGACTCTGGTGACCATTCCCGAGAACTCAGTTGCGGCACTCCTCCCGAGTTGTGACAGTGGCAGACCACATTCCGTGGCAAACCCATTGCACATTCTCGATCCGAGGACCCAATGCTGGGAACTTGCTATAGAACATCCCTTTTTGAAAGAGAATCAGCGGAGGCACTCCTCGATTGGCGATATTACTGTACCCTGAGGGATGAATGTACTATTGCTTCTCGAACTCAGTGCCAGAAGCTGAGGACCTTTTTGTTTTGGAGAATCAGTTGAGGCCTCCTCGATTGATGATGATGCCAAACCAGAAATGGTGAACGTATCATCATTTCTCGACCTGAGAGCCCGGGATACTGAACATCCTAGTACCCACATGTGAGAAGGGTGGGTTGTTTACAGGTTTGCAGGTAACCATGACCTCCTACATACCCGGTTTTCTATCATCATTGCACAAAAAGGAAGTTTCATCCTATTGTATTCAGATGGTTCTTATCTATGGTTCTATATTAGTCTCAGAGCTACACTGACACCGTTCACAGTTCAGCACAGACACCTGATTACCTGATCACATTGCCCTTTGCATTGCATTATCATATCCTAACATACATGTTTATTCATTTCCAGGTGCATATATTACCCTTGATTCCAGTCATCAGGTCCCTGCAAAGATGAACACTAAAGAGAGGAAGAATATCATCAGCTATAAGTTCCTTACGCCTACTTTGGCCCCTATTGTTGTGCTGAAGGGAATGGCGAGCCCGGCAGCACGAGAAGCTTTTGAAGAGAAATATGGGTGGATTTTATCTATGGTTCGTAATGTCAGTGATTATGAAGCCAGAGGTCTCCATACGTTGATGCAGTTCTATGATCCGCCTCTGAGGTGTTTTGTATTTCCAGACTATGTGTTGGTTCCTACCCTGGAGGAGTATTCCAACATGTTGGGGATTGCTATCAAGGAGGAGCCCCCTTTCTTTGGATCGGTGGGAGATCTTGACTTTGGGAAGTTGGCTGGTGCTCTTTATTTGAGCAAATCAGAGTTAAGTGACAATGTCTCCAACAAAGGAAAGATTCGTGGTTACAAGCTGGAATATCTGATTAAGAAGGCCCAGGAAGCAGCTAAAGGCGAGAATTGGCTTGTTTTTAATGCTTTGCTAGCCCTTTGTATATACGGCATAGTGTTGTTTCCCAACGAGCCGGATTTTATTGATACGGACGCTATACGAATATTCATGATGAAGAACCCGGTGCCAACGCTACTGGGAGATCTTCACTACTCATTGTACAACCGAAATGAAAAGAAAAGAGGAGGGATAATTCGTTGTTGTGCACCCTTGTTCTATAAGTGGTTTGCGGGCCGTTTACCACAATCAGGGGCTTTTGTGGATTCCAAAGATTCTCTAGAGTGGAAACAGCGTTTAATGGGATTGGTGGCCAAGGACATCGTATGGGTAGATCATGGGCTGATTGGCAAGAATATTATCCACAGCTGTGGTAAGTTCCCTAACGTTCCACTGATAGGAAGACTGGGTGGGATTAACTACAATCCTTCTTTGGCCATTCGACAATTTGGGTATGCCCTGACAGGTCCGCCTATTAAGAGAGATGTGGAGGAGTCCCTCTATTTTCATACATCAGAAGGATGGGAAGCAGCACAGAAAGCTTCTGAAAGCTGGGGTAGCATACTGAAAAAGGGGAAAGTTACTCTAGGAAAGCCTAACAACCGGGTTTATCCAGCATATGAAGAGTGGGTGAAGAAAAGAGTTGAAGATTTTCTCTTGCCTTTTGGTAAGGCACCCCTTTTGTATCTGGAGAATGAGAAAGCAAGAAGCACTGCTACTGTGGAAGAAGTTGACAAGTTGCAAGCCTTGGTGAAAAAGCTCCAAGGAGAGAATTCCGAGTTGAGTAGCCGTCTTCAGAATGCTCTACATGCCAACAAAGAGCTGGAGCGGAAAGCCCAAGATGCTGAACAAATCCTAACTGCAAAAGAAAAAGACTTTGCTGGAAGAGCCCAACATTTCCGGAAGATTAGTAAAGGTGCTGATGATGCTACTCAAGCCCACAAGCAAACCAAACAGGCGTTAGCACAGACCAAAGAAAAGTTAACAAAGTTTCAGCACGCTTGGGACGAAGTTAGGATAGAGAATGCTGAATTACAGGAACAGTTGCAGATTAAGGACGAAGAGCTTGAAAAGGCGCATGAGCAGAGGAGAAAGTATCGGGAAAGCCTCGGTAAGAGTCAAGAACAGCTAGAAGAAGCTAGAGGTGAGCTGAGGAATACCAAGAAAGAGCTTGAAGAAGTCATGATAGAAAGGGAGATACTCAAGACGCAAGCTGGCATAAAGAGACACAAAGGAGTGTGTGATGACGAGGCTCTGATGCTGCATATGGGTTCTTTAACTGAAGCTCTTGAGAAAAGGGATGTCTTGATCAAAGAAATGATTGAAAAGCCGAATCACCAGCGTACCCGTATACTTTTTGAGGAGATCAAATACTCAAGTGATAAGCTGAAGGGTGTGGAATTGTCAGACTGATGTTCTTTTCCTTATATTTTGTTATTAATGGTTACCATCAGGCTTGTTGATGGATCCATTTTTCCTTGAATTGCATTGGCGGATGAGCCTTTCTTAAATGTACTTGAATACTTTGTTGAATGAGTATGAGCAGTTTTATTCAGAATTATTCCTTATCAGATAGCTGCACACAAGCACATGACCGCGACACGTCTCTTTATATCACAATTTCTGGTCTTCAGATTTCTGTGGTTGGATTGGAATCAGGGTATAAAGCACCTCGGAAATGACAAACATGGCATTGCATGGCATTGCATATCATTTTGCATTTTTTGTTACTTGCTTTTCAGGTACTCGTTGCGGGGTCTCTAACCTTTATTTGGTTTCAGGCAGTATAGCGGAGAGTCATATTCACCGATATTCGACGCGAAGGAATCAAGTAAGAATCATGGATCAAGTGCAAAGTGATTTGGCGGAAATGAGGGCACGTATGGACCAGTTCATGACCCTCATGACTGGCATGGCGCAAAATCAGGAGAGACTGAGGCTTCTGGTAGAGCGTCCCGACAATGGGCCCGAAGGTGATCATCATGACAATTCACAGGGACATGGCATTCCTCCTCCCGGTGGCAACCCTCCTTCTGGTGGTAACAATCGGGGTAATGGAAATGGTAGGCAGGCTGGTGTTACTCTTGAAGATACTCTGGAAGACCAATTTACTCTGCTGGATGCTGATGTGGGTAATCAAGGGGATCGAAGGTATGATGAGTTAGCAGAGAAGATCAGGGCCATAGAGTGCAAGAACTCTATGGGTATTGATGTTACCAGCTTGGGGCTGGTCTCAGGAGTCAGAATTCCCCCTAAATTCAAACCTCCCACTTTTGATAAGTATCACGGCAATGCGTGTCCCCAAACGCATCTTCAAGCTTACTTTGGGAAGATTTCAGCCCATACGGATGACGAGAAGCTATGGATGCACTATTTTCAGGACAGTCTGGCGGGGGCGTCTTTGACCTGGTACATGAAGTTGAGTAGAGCTGCTGTGAAGAATTGGAAAGATCTGGCAGAAGCGTTCCTGAAGCAATACCAATATAATATTGACATGGCGCCCAACCGCACCCAATTGCAGGGATTGTCACAAAATGCCAAGGAGAGTTTCAAAGAATATGCACAGAGGTGGAGGGAAATGGCTGCCCAGGTACAACCTCCCTTGTCAGACAGAGAAATGGCAGATATGTTCATGGGCACCTTGCAAGGGGCCTATCTGGATAGATTAGCTGCTTGTCCGTCAACTGGATTTGCTGATATTGTGATTGCGGGAGAAAGAATATAAAGTCTGTTAAAGCTTGGAAAGATCCAGGATGTGAGTGGGGCTGGCTCTTCGGGGACGAAGAAACCGTTCGCTAGTAACCAGAAAAGAAGAGAAGGTGATACGAATGCTGTGTTTAGAGGACGAGGCAGAGGGCGTTCTCGAGCTTATTATCAGGTAGATGCTGTGACAATCCCCACACCGTCTGTTCAGAAACAACAACCCCAACAACAAGTTCAACAGCAACAACCTTTTTTCCAGCAAAGGTCTAGACAGAGGGATCGTAAGATGGATCCTCTCCCTATGACTTATGCCGCGCTGTTGCTCCGGCTACTCGAGTTAAAGTTGGTAGAACTCCGTACTATGAAAGCTCCGGTTGCTGGAAACCTGCCACCTAACTTCGATGCTAATGCTCGTTGTGAGTTCCACTCAGGTGCTCAGGGGCACTCCATTGAAAAATGCTGGGCTTTCCATCATAAAGTACAAGATTTGATTGATGCTAAAGCCATCAATTTATCTCCCGCTCCTAATATTACTCAGCATCCCATGCCTGATCATAGTGCAGCAAATGTGTACGCTATTGAAGATGGGAGGAGATTGAATTTGGTGTTAGACGTTCATCAAGTGAAAACTTCTTTGTTGGTTGTAAAAGATCGTTTATTGAAGGGACAGGTGTTCCCGGGCTGTAATCAAGATTGCTCTGAGTGTATGAATCAGGAGAACGACTGTGATAAGTTGAAGATGGGTTTACAGAATCTGATCGATGAAGGATGTCTACAGTTCGACAGAGTCGTGAAAGACACTGATGAGATATCAACCGTGACCATCTATTACACTCCCGCTGAGATTCAAATGTCGGTCAATGCAGTTCCCGTGGCGAGTGTTGCGCCAGAAGGGCCCAGTCCTGTCACTATCACGGTGCCAGGACCAATTCCGTTCACATCTACGAAAGCTATCCCATGGCACTATGGGGCAGATGTATATTACGAAGGTAAAAAGCAGGAAGTTGAGCCGTCAGTCAGCCCAAATATTGATAATGTAGGGGGTGTAGGGGGCTTTACAAGGAGTGGAAGGTTGTTCGCTCCCCAAACCTTGAGAAGTGATAAGGAGGTAGAAGCTGCAGCAAAGGCTAAGGGTAAACAGGTGGTTGAAAGTGCGCCTACACCTGAAGCAGAGACAAAGATTATTTTTGATAAGGAAATGGAAGAATTTATGAAGATAATCAAGAAAAGCGATTATAAGATTGTGGACCAACTGAATCAGACCCCTTCAAAGATTTCAATCTTGTCACTATTGATGTGCTCTGATGCGCACCGGCAGGCGTTGTTGAAAGTGTTGAAGAGTGCATACGTGCCACAAGAAATTACTGTTAATCAGCTCGAGGGCGTAATCTCCAATGTTAATGTCAGCCATGGCTTGGGCTTTACAAGTAGAGATTTGACTGTTGAAGGAAGAAACCATAATAAGGCTTTGCATATCACGATGGAGTGTAAGGGCGCAGTGTTATCTCATGTACTGGTAGACACTGGTTCATCACTTAATGTCTTGCCCAAGAAGGCATTGATGAAGCTGGAAGTTGATGGTTTGATCTTAAGGCCTAGTGAATTGGTGGTCAGAGCATTCGATGGGACCAGACGATCTGTGTTTGGTGAGGTGGAATTGCCCGTACAAATTGGACCACAGGTATTCAAATCCACGTTCCATGTAATGGACATACAACCTGCATATAGCTGCCTATTGGGACGCCCTTGGATTCACGGAGCCGGGGCTGTTACTTCTACTCTACATCAAAAGCTGAAGTATGAGTTTGAAGGGCAGGTTGTGACAGTGTGTGGGGAGGAAGACATCTTTGTGAGTCACTTGTCCACATTCAAGTACATTGAAATGGATGGGGAAATTCATGAGATGCTGTGCCAATCATTTGAAGCAGTCAATATTGACGATGCACCTGAGTCTTCTTCTGTACCAGTTGGGGCTGGTACCTCCATTTCATCTTACAAACAAGCTGTCGAAGTCGTCAGGGCAGGCAACGCCCAAGGTTGGGGCAGGTTGATAGAGACCCCAATGAAGGAAGACAAATTTGGTATTGGTTATCATCCCTCTACAACTTCAGATGCGGGGAGCAGGGGACCCATTACTTTCAATAGTGGGGGAATTATCTACATGGACCAGTCTTGTGCAGCCACGGAGGATAGTGTTGACAGTGATTGTGACCTGGACAACTGGGTACGCCCTCATGTTCCGGGACAACAAGTGCAAAACTGGTTCGTTGAAGAAGTCATCCGGGTTACTCTTCAGACAGAGTAATTTTTCTTTGTTTTTTCTAACCATAATGCATGACAAAATCTTGCGCTCTGCCCAAGGCGTATAGATTCATTTGTAGGGCCACCATGGTTGCATTTGCAATGTTTAATCATTAATAAAGGACGTTTTGCAATCAAATTTTGTTCTCTGTCTTTCAGTTTTTATTTTTGCACAAAAAATATAAAATGGCAATGTTTCATTTTCTTTTGTTTTGCTTAAAAATAAATTCTAAAATAAGGCATGAACCCGTTCATGCAGACTTGATCCTCCGGATACCACTGATAACGATTTTGATATGGCCATGTATGACTTTGACAATCCGATTTATCAAGCCGAAGAAGGGGATGGGAAAGATTGTGAACTTTCTGAAGAACTGGCCAGATTGTTGAAACAAGAGGAAAGGGTCATCCAGCCTCATCAGGAGACTGTAGAAATCATCAATATTGGTACCAAGGACGCCAAGAAAGAGATCAGGATTGGTGCCAGCTTGCAAGCAGATGTGAAGCAAACTTTGACGGAAATGTTGCGCGAGTATGTTGACATCTTCGCCTGGTCGTATCAAGACATGCCGGGGTTGGATACGGATATTGTCGTGCACAGGCTGCCATTAAGAGAAGAATGTCCGCCAGTCAAGCAGAAACTTCGTCGGACTCACCCCGACATGGCCTTAAAGATTAAGGAGGAAGTCCAGAAGCAGTGGGACGCTGGTTTTCTTGCTGTGACAAAGTATCCTCCATGGGTAGCCAACATCGTGCCAGTACCGAAGAAAGATGGAAAAGTGAGAATGTGTGTGGATTATCGAGATCTTAATAAAGCTAGCCCGAAAGATGATTTTCCACTACCTCATATTGATGTGCTGGTCGATAATACAGCTCAGTTTTCAGTGTTCTCATTTATGGACGGTTTCTCCGGGTACAACCAGATCAAGATGGCACCTGAAGACATGGAGAAGACCACGTTCATTACTCCGTGGGGTACATATTGTTATAAAGTAATGCCTTTTGGGTTGAAAAACGCAGGGGCAACGTACCAGCGGGCGATGGTGACATTGTTTCATGACTTGATTCATAAGGAGATCGAGTGTTATGTAGATGATATGATTGCCAAGTCGAGAACAGAAGAGGAACATCTGGTTAACCTGAAAAAGCTGTTTGAAAGATTGAGAAAGTTCTGTCTGAGATTAAATCCAAACAAGTGCACGTTTGGGGTGCGTTCTGGAAAGTTGTTAGGTTTCATTGTGAGCGAAAGAGGAATCGAGGTTGATCCTGCCAAGGTGAAAGCAATACAAGAAATGCCTGAACCGAGAACAGAAAAAGAGGTTCGTGGTTTCTTGGGTAGATTGAACTACATTGCAAGGTTCATATCTCACCTAACAGCCACGTGTGAGCCAATATTTAAATTGTTAAGGAAAGATCAAACGGTCAGGTGGAATGACGATTGCCAATTGGCATTCGATAAGATAAAAGAATACTTGCAGGAACCTCCGATTCTAATGCCTCCAGTTGAAGGGAGACCGTTGATAATGTATCTGACAGTGCTTGAAGGTTCCATGGGTTGTGTTCTCGGTCAACATGACGAGACAGGTAGGAAGGAGCATGCTATTTACTACCTGAGCAAAAAGTTCAATGATTGTGAGTCCCGATACTCAATGCTTGAAAAGACATGCTGTGCGCTTGCATGGGCCGCTAAGCGATTGAGGCAATATATGGTTAGGCACACAACCTTGTTGATTTCAAAAATGGATCCTATCAAGTACATTTTCGAGAAACCAGCATTGACAGGCAGAGTTGCACGGTGGCAAATGGTCTTGACAGAGTATGACATTCATTACACTTCACAAAAGGCCATCAAAGGAAGTATCTTGTCCGACTATCTTGCGCAACAGCCGATTGATGATTACCAACCCATGAAGTTTGACTTCCCTGATGAAGACATCATGTTTCTCAAAGCTAAAGACTGTGAGGAACCACTTCCGGAGGAGGGGCCAGACCCTGAATCCAAATGGAGTTTGATGTTTGATGGGGCTGTCAATATGAATGGGTGCGGAGTTGGAGCGGTTCTTATCACGCCGGAAGGTGTTCATATGCCTTTCACTGCCCGAATAACTTTCGGATGCACCAACAATGAAGCAGAGTACGAAGCTTGTATAATGGGGATCGAGGAGGCGATTAATCTACGGATTAAAACCCTTGATATATTCGGTGATTCAGCTTTGGTAATCAATCAAGTGAAAGGGAGTTGGTACACGCACCAAGCAAAACTAGTGCCGTATAGAGATTATACGAGGAGATTGCTGACATTTTTCACAACAGTGAAACTGTACCACATTCCTCGAGATGAGAATAGGTTCGCTGATGCCTTGGCCACTTTGTCTTCCATGATCAAAGTGCAAGGATGGAACCATGTACCTAAGATTGAGGTATCCCGCCTTGACAGACCAGCATTTGTGTTTGCGGTCGATGCAACGTCTGATGACAAGCCATGGTTTCATGACATTAAGTGTTTCTTGAAAAGTCAAGAGTACCCGTCCGGGGCATCGTCCAAAGACAGGAAGACGTTGAGAAGGTTAGCTGGTAGTTTCTTCTTGAACAAAGATGGCGTGTTGTATAAAAGAAATTTTGACACGGTCCTGCTTAGATGTGTGGATAGACATGAAGCAGACTTGTTGATGATTGAAGTGCACGAAGGCTCTTTCGGTACTCATGCCGGAGGGCAGGCAATGGCTAAAAAGTTGTTAAGGTCGGGATATTATTGGTTGACTATGGAGTCAGATTGTTGCAAATATGCCCGCAAATGCCATAAATGCCAGATCTATGCAGACAAGGTGCATGTGCCTCCAAATCCGTTGAGTATCATGTCGTCGCCTTGGCCGTTTGCCATGTGGGGCATTGATATGATCGGAAAGATTGAGCCTACAGCTTCCAATGGTCATCGTTTCATCTTGGTGGAAATTGATTACTTCACCAAATGGGTTGAAGCCTCATCCTATGCCAATGTTACAAAACAAGTGGTCGCTCGTTTCTTAAAACGGGATATCATTTGCCGATATGGAGTTCCCGAAAGAATCATTACTGATAATGGTTCTAATTTGAACAATAAGATGATGGCTGAGTTATGCCGGGACTTCAAAATCGAACACCACAATTCTTCTCCGTACCGCCCAAAGATGAATGGCGCGGTCGAAGCGGCCAACAAAAATATCAAGAAGATTGTACAGAAGATGGTTGTCACGTACAAAGATTGGCATGAGATGTTACCATTTGCTTTGCATGGGTATCGAACGTCGGTACGCACGTCCACTGGGGCAACCCCATTCTCACTTGTATATGGTATGGAGGCAGTGCTACCGGTTGAAGTAGAGATTCCGTCCCTCAGAGTCATGATGGATGTTAAGCTAGATGAAGCTGAATGGGTACGAGCCAGATTTGATCAGTTGAGCCTTATTGAGGAAAAGCGATTGGCGGGTGTATGTCATGGGCAACTATACCAGCGCAGAATGAAGCAGGCATTTGACCAAAAGGTGCGTCCTCGGGTTTACAAAGTCGGAGATGTGGTACTCAAAAGGATCCTTCCTCCCAATACAGACCACAGGGGCAAATGGACTCCTAATTATGAAGGTCCATTCGTGGTTAAAAAGGTCTTTTCGGGCGGAGCTTTATTGCTTACAACCATGGATGGCGAAGACTTTTCATCCCCTGTCAACTCGGACGTAGTCAAAAAATACTTCGCATGAATAGACCCGCTGGATAATAAAAATAAAAAAATCCAGGCAAAAAAGGGCATCCCGGCGAACCAAAAACAGAATAAGGTTCGGGCAAAAATTAGGGATATAATTGAAAAAAATTGTACACCCGGTAAGTTGAAAACCCGAAAGGGCAACTTAGGCAAAAAAGGGTATCCTGGTGGATTGAAAACCTGAAAGGGCGGTCCACACAAAAGAGGGATTTAAGCGAATGACTACAGTCTGAGTTATCTGTACCCATTACCGTTTGAACAACTGACGTTCTGAAGAATAGGAATCGGTCTGATCATTCCTCAGAAGGCAAGGTCGGGGAGTTTTGAAGACATACTGGTCATAACAGAATGGAAACTCAGTGGAATTCCGTTTTCACATTGCCATTAGGATAGTTTCTTTTCTCAATTTTCAGCGATCACCTCTTTCCAGGGATTGCTTCCAGATGTAATTGCCTATTCTGGGCTCTCAGTCAATAAATTGAATTTCAATAAAAAGCTTTCTATTTTTGTTTTATTGCTTTGTTTGCAAAAACGTCCTAATTGTTGATAAAACATTGCATTTGAAAACATGGCAGCCTTGCAATAACATGCGCAGAAAAAATATTTGAAATTACTTCGAATGTTGAATACTCCCGGATGGTGGATTCTAGCCACGCAATATTCGGGGCATGTGGGCATATTCTTTTGTTGCAGGTAGCAGGTGCAGATGATTTTAAGCACAAGACTAGCAATAAATCACCCCACGCAAAAGACTGGGGCAATTATGGGTAAGGAGATCGGCGTTCATCGGGTCGATCTCAGTGAATTAAGTTCAACTGGGTACCGTTGTATCTTATTAAGTCGATTTTCTCATTCAGTACTTCCAACAACTACAAGCTTTTCTGTGTCGATAACGGTCACAGGTTCCCCAAAAGGGTGGTCTCGTCGACACCGAAACTGATGGTCATTATCCCCAGCGAAGTCGCTGGAGTTGGAAGAGGTTAAATCTTCTGTAAAATCCTCTTATGACATCCTCTTCGGGGATAAATTGTTGGTTTGCCCAAGCATGGGGCATGTTTGTTTCCCCAGCATGAAGTGTTGATCATCCCCAGTAGAGTTTGAGGACAGTTGGTCTTCTGTAAAATCCTCTCAAAAGGCATTCCCCAGCACGAGACGCTTTAAAGCAGTTTTCTCCAGCAGAGTTTGTTAAACTCGTCATCCCCAACGGAATTGTCTAAGGGAAAGCTCGCCTAACATGGTGCATTGTGGTACTTATCCTAAGCTCGACAGTCATATTCTTCAGCAGACTACTGTGGATTTGCTTTGGGTTTCCCCAACAGATCTCTAAGGACTCTTTCTAGCAAGTTGCAGTGGAATGTTCTAACCAGGATTTGCATATCCCTGGCAGAGTAGCCATGATCCCCAACAAGATTGTGTCTCTGGTAATGACCCCCCACAGAGGTCAGCATCGAATCTTGTCAGCAATACTCCCCAGCCGAGCTATAAGGTTGATAATCCCTATAAAGGATCTTGGGTTGAATAAATCCCCAAGCAGAGTTTTAATGGCTCATTTCCCCAGCAGGACGTCATTTAAAAATTCTCATCCCCAGCGGAGTTGCTGTGACCAGAATCCAGCCCCAAACAGATGGAATAATTCCTGGCAGAGTCATCATTCCCTCATATCTTAAAGTCCAATTTATTTTTGGCAAGCTTGACAATTCGAAGCAGACGGATTGTTCATCCATTCGCCAGCAGAGATATTATCCTCTCAGGAACCTCTAAAGTCAAGTCATTGATCATTGTTCCTCAGCAGAGTCAGCATAGTGTCTGGCGCAGAGGCAGAGAGTAATTCGATTTTAAAATTCTAAAAGTCCAACAGTGGATTGGCAAAAGTCCGTCTTCGGGTGGCAAAAGTCCAACAGTGGATTGGCAAAAGTCCGTCTTCGGGTGGCAAAAGTCCAACAGTGGATTGGCGAAAGGTCCATCTAAGGGTGGCATATTCTAAAAGTCCAACAGTGGATTGGCAAAAGTCCGTCTTCGGGTGGCAAAAGTCCAACAGTGGATTGGCAAAAGTCCATCTTCGGGTGGCAAAGCAGCTAAAAGTCCAACAGTGGATTGGCAAAAGTCCGTCTTCGGGTGGCAAAAGTCCAACAGTGGATTGGCAAAAGTCCATCTTCGGGTGGCAAAGCAGCTAAAAGTCCAACAGTGGATTGGCAAAAGTCCGTCTTCGGGTGGCAAAAGTCCAACAGTGGATTGGCAGAAGTCCATCTTCGGGTGGCACGAAGCTGCAAAGTCCACCAGTAGTGTGGCAGGCCAGTAGTCGTCTGGAATTGCATAAAAGACATTATTAAAGTCCACCAGTAGTGTGGCAAGCCAGTAGTCGTCTGGCGTCGTTCAAAAAGACATTTCCAAAGTCCACCAGTAGTGTGGCAGGCCAGTAGTCGTCTGGAATTGCATAAAAGACATTTCTAAAGTCCACCAGCAGTGTGGCAAGCCAGTAGTCGTCTGGCGTCGTTCAAAAAGACATTTCCAAAGTCCACCAGTAGTGTGGCAGGCCAGTAGTCGTCTGGAATTGCATAAAAGACATTATCAAAGTCCACCAGTAGTGTGGCAGGCCAGTAGTCGTCTGGAATTGCATAAAAGACAGTATTAAAGTCCACCATCAGCGTGGCAAGCCAGTAGTCGTCTGGCATCGTTCAAAAGACAGATCTCTCCGACGTTTCATCGAGGATTCAATCCAGCAGTCTCGTTGGGTTTATATCCCTTTTCTTCTTCACCCAGAGCAAATTTTTGGTTATATTTGGTATTCAATCACTATATACCTTGAAAGTCTGAAAGCATTCGCTTTCAGGCATTCAGGTCTACAGCGCTTGAATAGGGGCAGCTGTAATACCCCAAAATTTGCTCTCCCCTTTTGTCATCATAGCATGGCATTATCATTTATCATATCATATCCACCTCATTAACATTACATTGCATTTAACATAGAAAAATGAAGCATGGCATCCTTCTTACCATCAGGGCATGTGATCAGGTGGAAGGTGGACAATCAAGGAATCATTCAAAGCACAAAAAGGTCAATCAAGTTGGCTCTAGGCAAGCCAAGAGTCTCTCATGTCTCATACTATCTCAATTGATCTTCCAAAACCTCAAGGAAGTGAGATTCAATGGGAGATTGAAGCACTACATCTTTCACTATGCAAGAGGTTCAAAAATTGAAGGAAAACCCTCAAAAGAGATAGTTCATTGATTCAAAATCATTCTCAAGTGGCATTTCTCATCATCCTTTAAGAGGATACACAACATACTCTGAGGAATTTGGATTTGGAAGATGTGCAATTTCCTCCTAACCAGAGAGGGTCAAAATTAGGGTTTCTAATAAAATCAGGATATCTCTGATTTTTTGGACAAAGCTTGTTGTCATGATATTCTACATGTTCTTAAGTGTATGTGTATGGAAAATTGCCTCTCAATTGGTTTTGGAAGTATTTCAATTGGAAGAAAGATAAAAAATCAGGGAATTTGGGGCAAAGTCAAATAATCAGAGGAAAAAGTCAACTCTTGACTTTTTGAGGCCAAATTCATGAAATTCATGTTACATATGTCTAATGTACAAAATTTGATCAAGAAACTCCAAAGGAATCATGAAAAAATCAAGATGTGGAAAGTTGCCATTTTTGGATGAAGAAGGGTTACTAAAAATAGCAAGTTTTGGCCATTTTGCATCAGAATTTGAACCAAGGCCATTCAAATTTGGAGCACCAAATGAGAAATCCACTCTGCCTCAATGAAAGATCTTGTTTTAAGCTTCAAATCCATGTGTAGAACATCTCCATTGGATAAAAATTGAGAGAGTTATAGATGATCAAAGTTGAGGGAAACTTGGGCAAAATGCAAGTCAGCTTGGGCAAGTTTCAGGTCACGCGCATGTCATTTCTACAAACACCTGGTATGCCAAATGTCAAGCTCAATTTCTCCAAGATAAAAGCCTCAAATGGAAAACTTTTCAACATCAAAGTTGTTCCTTGTAGTGTCATCTTCAATACTCATGTTGGACAAAATTCCATTTGATCAAGTTATAGTGGAGATATATTGGTTCAAAGTCATGTTGATTGTGCTGAAATTTTGTGTGCCAAGTTGCCATGCCATGACTTGCTTCACACGCCCTTACACCAGTTCTCAGACCTTTGTGTTTTAAGCTATTTTGCACCATTTTCCAAACCTCATCTCAATTTGAAATCAACATCAAATGTGTTCCACAACATGCCCTCTTTTATTTGGCATCAAAAGTTCCTCAAACCATTCACTAACATGTGAGAAATTCACCCTCAAACACTTACTGTTACAATGATGATTTGGTGCACGATTTTGGTTCACACACACTACAAACACTTCCTCACTTCAGTTTCCTCTTTAGACCAAGCACACATCACTTACACAATGTTTAGTATCACGTGCCTTGCATGAAAATGGAGAGAACAACTTGTTGAGCAAGTTTCTGCCACGACAGTCCTACCATTCCAAGCTTCACTCTTCATCCTCACCATAACTGTCATGAGATTAACCTCACCATAACCCAACCTTGATCACTCGCCCCCTAACTAACTTGACTCAGTTAGTTAGGGTGGACTCAGTTAACCACCTTGACTCACCCTAACTCAACTCATTAAACCGTGGTAAGCTCACACTATAAAAGAAAATCACACACTCCATTTTCATTTTTCAGTTTTGACAACCACATTTCTCTCCAAGAACACCTCAAACCCTCTCTACTTTCTCTCTGATTCCACACGATTTCAACACTCTTCTTCCACTTTTCATCTGCATTATCATTGTTTGGCATTGTTGGATCAGGAGCACACTGAATCTTCATCATTCTCCAAGTGAAGCTTCATCAACATTTTGCAATTTTCTCTCTGCTCTCAAGATATTAAGCTCAAACAGCATTTATTTTGCTTAGTTTGTGAAGCTCCAAGGAAGGAGAAGAAGATAGGATCTCTGGTATTCTGGTAGATCCAAAGTTCATCATATTTCAGGTTCCCTTCCTCAACTTTGTTTTAGTGAATCTAGCTTGTTTTCGTGGTGTTTGTGGCCTAGTAGAGGTCGTGTGCGTCCTGGCTAGTTGATAGGCTTCTTAGAGGCATAGTTCTATACCTAGGGCTTAATTTGATTGACTCTGTTCTTGCTGTGCGTATGTGTTTGGTGATTTTCATTAGCATATTCATAATGT